>CM069153.1:40870285-41440285 GCA_035221665.1 Okamejei kenojei
AGATTACCACAAGAATATTCGAATAGATCGGTGATTTAATCTGGTATGCAATCAGATTTATCGTAAGTTATCCTTATTAATGACATATGTGTTTCGTCCAATTTTGTTATCTTCGAGACCTTTGTCTCTTATTCCTTAGAGATAAACAGGTGGACTAAACTTTAAAACATACCACATCTGTTTTCTGAGATAATCCATATGTTGTTTGTACTTATCTTGGGACCCACAAGGAAATATTTAAAATAGTGATTTATCTGTTTTACAACCAGATTAATGTAAGTATTGCCAAAATAATGACAATTTTTTTTCTCCAATTATTTGAACATTGTTAACATATTGCCACAGCCGGTGGTATGGTCATCTTGATACGGACATGGACAGTTCATATAAAAACGATCGATGGTTTTTATCCATAAAACCTTATACTTCAACAATTAATACGAATGTTGGAAATATTCTTAGGACAAACCATTTATGTTTGTGCCTGGTATATTGTCTGCCAGTACGCTGAACAAAAAACATATCATTGATTGTTAGAAGAATAGATATATTCTTAATCTTTACCCAAACATTCACAAGAAGCTGTACATCATCTGTAACACTTGCTTCAGTGGTATTATTTTATAGTTGAAGCAGTGATGAACGTTTTTATCATTACTAATAATGATTAGTATCAATTGGTATTTTTGCATAAGCTCGTTCACCAGGCATACATATTCTATAAGATTCGTTTTCCTTCTTTTGGAACTTTTTTTATAGTCTCCCCTAACCATATGGAGGAACAAAGTAATGTCAAACAATCAATATACATATTTGTATCATTGGAACATTTCCCCCTCTATGGTGCTTTATATTCTTCTGTATTCAGAATAGTAATTAACAAATATTTTATTAATGCTGGAAGCATATGCGTTTTTTCTATTGTAATTGGTAAGTCCTAGCCTTCACCAGGTTTTAAATGGCAGGCACTAATTTGCAGTGCTTTTATCTCTTCTAAATTTAAAGTAATCGAGATAACCCATACCATGTACTCATTAGTGCTAGTGCTGTTCTTTTATCAGTATATGGTTCCTTCAGTGTTCAGTTTAACAACTGAACTGATTGATTGTTTGGACAAGTTTTAAACTTGCCACAGCTTGACCCTTTAATTAATTTCAAGCTCCTGGAATATTGATTAACACTTTGTTAATATCAACAGTTGTCCATGTTCTGATGTTTCTATTTCTTACACTGTGAAAGTGTATTAATAATGATTTTATTGTATGGTTTATACCTTGAATCGTTACACTAAGGTTATTTTTTAATATACATGTACGTTCCCTTCTTTTTAAAATTTTACTTTTGAGTGCAAACCTGGAAAATCAGTTTTTCCCTTATAAGGTGACCCAATCCTCCTTAGGGTATATTAAGTTTTATCCATTCATAATACCTGTAATCCCCCATATTGGAGATTTCGTGACTTATTTGTAACAGATGTTTGCACCTCTTCAACGTACATCAAGCCTTCTTTTCCCCAATTATATAGGTTAGATAAGGCATGTTTGGATAATAACACTTCTGCCTTTATTTTGATCCTTCATCAAATTTTTCATTGGATCATAGTTTTTTCACCGTAGTAAAAGATCTTTGTCTTTGTTTTGAATACCTTATAATCAAAATTTGTATTTGGATCAATATGTTCTTCCCATGTTTTAACGTTACCAGAGTCTTTCTTATTAAGTTCTCTTGATTTATCCATATGCAGGTATCTTAATAATCAGGAGTTTAAATATATCCGAATTGTATGATATTCTGGCATCCCTAGATGCCAGATTTGTAAATTATATATTGCTTCCCTATTATGCACCACAAACTATTGGCAATTTATGTTTAATTGGAAAGATATTAAATTAAGCCCCCATTTGTTGAAACTTGACATTGTATTTTATTATCTCATATGTTTGTGTCCTGGATATATTATTAATGGGATTATCCCATAGTAGTTAAATCAAAACATAAAGTTTGATCGTATTCTGAAGTTCGGGTGAAGTTAAATACCATAATTAAAGTTAGGCTACTAGGTTTGTCCAGGCCTCACTTCCTTAGATAGCAAAAAGCATGCTCTCAGGCACACTGGCCTCACTGTTATTTTGATTTTGATTGGTGGTGTGCATTCAGAATACACCATCACCACTCGTGCAGGGTCTGTATTGGCTGCTAAGCCCTGTCCATTGGATTTTATGATCCAAAGAGACTCGTCGCCTCCCGAGCCAGGGTTCTGAGTTTTTAATTCGCTCAATGGCCCCAGTGACATCTTCATAATCTGTAAAATTCAAGCTCCCTCCGATGCTCCTTTTGTGGAACGTGAGGATTACTGGTGACCTCTGGTCCTTTAAGTTAGTATCTGCTCCCGTCCTAGTGGTCCATATTGGGGCATCATGATTGGAGGGTTGTTAGCCCTAGTCTCTTATATTATTAGGAAACTTTTCTCCATATCAGCAGCATTTTAATGATGCTTTAATAAAATTCCAGTCGTTCTGACTTTTAAAGCTCACTCATAACATGTTGGACATTTATAACCTTTCTCCTAATTTAAACAGGTTCCAGTATCCAAACCCGCCCCGTAGAATTAATCTCTCGTCCGCGTCGCTCGTGGGTATTGCCACCTGGAAGTTATTCTTAAAGACTCACGTTTAATGTTTCACCGAGTTTAATGTTCAATATTAATTTTGTGTTTAGATTTTTAAAACCTTTAAAATCCTGTTATCTACCCAGCACGGAGTTTTTCGTACATAAAAACAATTGTTTCACACAGCCACTACCTGCCGGCTTCCGCACCCCCTACCTGTATGAGAGAGACTTTTGCCGGCATCCAGCTTCTGGTCAGCGCGCATGCGTGTTTGCGCGATGGAGGGGTTCATCTCGTAGTTCCCCTACGTGCGCCGAAAGTAAGAATGGTAGACGCTAAATTTTTCCTGCTAGAAATATTTATGAGAGTAAGTTTCATATATTTTAAGTTTTATTAAATGGAGGTCTATCAATGTTGTTGGGTGGTAATTGACCTCCGATTATTACCTTACTTTTGGACTTAACCTCAAGCACCTGCATGTTATTGAGAAATAGATATCTGTCGCACTAGGACTTCCATTTATACTGTTATAAAAACATTAAGGTTGCAGTTGGAATTGCCAAAACTATCTGCCTGTGAGGTGATTTGAAATTGCATATTAACATTGGCATCTCAAAATGCAGTTATAATTGTTGATACTGATTAGGTTAGCCTGAAATTCTTTAATTTGTTTTTATTTTAACTGCCTGGCAGAAGAAGAAGATCATTAAATCTTCTATCTTGGTTAAGAGGTGCCGAACCAATACGTATGCAGTCGAAAAACACAAAGAAAGGGAGGACATTTGTGGAGGTTCAACGCATTGGCACAGAATTTCACGTCGCCTCTGTACCCAAGGGAAGGAGTAGAGGCCATTAGTTCCAAATGGGTAAACTTGGCATTCCTTGAGTCAGCACTTGGTTTGTCCTATTTGGTTTTCGCATTTTCTGGTTCGCTGGTTCTCACGTGTCCAGTTTTGCATTCGTTCACATACTAGAAGGCCTTGACTGAATCAATTAAACTACAAATCTGCACATCTCTTTGGACGTGGGAGGAAACACAACATTCAGAGAAACACCCACAGTGAGTGGGAACGTCAAAGTCCACACAGACAGCTCGCATAGACAGGATCAAACCTAGGTCTCTAGCACTGCAAGGCAGCAACTCTACCGCTGCACCACTCATCTATTCCACCATAGAAACTACCTGCATTTTACAAACTGTCTGAAGATATCTTATGTATAAATTTATTTGCCAGATTAATGACTCTGAAAATGAAATCATCTTGGCCTGATCAAACATAAGGTTTAGCACTACACGCAGAGATGCCAACCCTAAATTTAGTTCACAGTAACATTCAACCCATTTGTCCGTAACAAATGGGGGTAAATGCATTTCTCTCAGTAACATACTACTCACTTGGGGTTGTTGCCGGCGGCTATGCGCCTGCGCACTGGTGCAGATCAGCGGGCTGCCGGCGGGCGGGTGCGGCACATGCGCACTTGGCAAGGTTGCCGCGGGTCTGCGCCTGCGCACTGGGTGGGGGTGGGGGTGGGGGGGGGGGCCCAGTGATGGGGCCTGCCGCGAGCGGCCGGGTTCTGGCGCGGCAAAGGAAACGTCGCCGTGTCGCTGATCGCGCGGGGCCGGCGCGCCGCCCGGGGCTCTGGGCCGGGCGTGGCTGCGAGCTGCCGGGCTGGCAAACCGGGGGCACATGGCGCCGGCGTTCACCACGGGAGGAACACCGGCGCGGCGGTGTTCCGTAACAACATGTTTGGCTGCCGGAACACCGTAATATGGTTATTTCGCCGGGACAAAATACGGCGAATCCGGGACACTTGGCACCTCTGTACACGCTACAAATCCTAGCTGTGGAGTCATTGGCATAGTTGTCTTGTTGTAGGACCCTAATTTTTTAATTCTTGATCTTAAACCATGTATTGTGCTTTTGTATGTAATTTATTATGCTTTTGTATGCAATTTATTCTATGTCATGTTTTTTTTATCTGGACCTTGAGTCTGTAATAAAAAGACGTAGTAGTAATGCATATATTCTGCATTAGCACATTCACACACTTTATATATACAATATATGGCTTTTTAAGGATGTGAAACAACATGGCAAGCAATGTCCATTTTTCCCCTCAACACCGTACTTCCACAGGCCATAGAACTGGCACCCTTTCCATCCACTCAATTAATCAGGAAAAAAATGCTAGGACAATTTTATTTAACTACAAGCCAACATTCAGAATGTGAAAATACAAAGGAAGCTTTACACATAATTAATTGGAATGGAAAGCGTACTTGATGTTTCCCTTCCTGACACATTCATCCCAAGTGAAGCATAATTGAAATTAATTGATTTTGGAATAAGTTGGGATAAAGCTAGAACCTTCCCATTTTGAATTTCAGTGTAATAAAAGGCAGTAGGTTTAACTACGCATTATTGGAGAAAGCTTAATGCTGTGTTCCTAACTTTATTTTCATTCTCACAATTTTGATTTTTCATTTGTTTCCTTTTTCTATTTCATCTCTCGTGAAACTTCCTATCCTGAAAGCCATTGGGTTTTTTTTATTGAAGCACTTTTCATTGGTGCTGTCCAAAACCACAAAAGAGTCGATTCTTCAATTATGAGCTGAAACAGTGAACATTGGCAGATCATTTAATCTTGGGGCATTTCTGAGCCAAACAGCCCAATGAGCAGATATTTTCAACTAATCTCTATATGTCTAGAAATTGATATCCTGACCATTTATTATTGTAAGCCAAGAGATTTGAGAGAATTTCCAGTAACAAGTCCCACAAATGCCTAACAAAGCCACAAAATGCTGGAGTAACTCAGCGAGTCTGGCAGCAACATGGAACGGCGACATTCCGGGTTAGAACCCTTCTTCAGACAGTTTGCAGGGGAACACACCTATCCATGCTCTCCAGAGGTGCTGCTTGACCCGCTGAATTACTGCAGCACTTTGTCTTTCTTTGAGATAAACCAGCATCTACAGTTCCTTGTTATTACATCCTACAATTGCCTTTGAGATAAAACCAGAATTAAACTATTGTCTGCAATCTTCCAAGTCAGTATGTCTCTGCCACTCACTGCCTTAATCACCTTAATAGTTGGGTATGTTCCCATTGATTCTAATCGTTATTTTGCATTGGACCAACTGCGATTTGAATTCATTTGTTTTCAATCTGAAGCAGCCACATCAATATCAACGTGGATTCAGCATATTCTATATATCACAGTTGTACTTTCAATTTACAGATGATAAATGTATGATAAAATGTTTAAAAAAAATAATGTTCAGAGTGCCACAGTGGTGAAGTGGTAGAGTTGCTGCCTTACAGTGCCCGGGTTCGATCCTTGCTATGGATGCTGTCTGTAAGGAGTTTGTATGTTCCCTGTGACCGCGTGGTCTTTCTCCGGGTGCCCTAGTTTCTTCCCACACTCTAAAGATGTGTAAGTTTGTAGGTTAATTGGTTTTGATAGAAATTATAGATTGTCCTTAGTGTGTAGGATAGCGCTAGTGTACGGCGATCGCTGGTCAGCATTGACTCGGTAGGCTGAAGGGCCTGTTTCAGCGCTGCATCTCTAAAACTAAACTAAACTAATAAATGCTATGGTGTTTTAATTGCAGAATGTTCACTGCCTCATGGAACTCGGGCTGGATTGTGTGAAACGGTTACATAAGGTTGAGATCTATCCCATTGTAATTGTCATTCGTCTCTGCGAAAAGAACATTAAGAAAATTAAGTAAGTATTCCTTAACTTCAGAAAAATGAGCTTATTATTGAATCATGCAGAAATGTTCTTTTTTGTTGCATTGATTGGAGCCTGGAATTGTATTTACAAGTCGAGTTGAGTTTATTGTCATATCCACAAGTACAGTGAGATGCAGGTATAATCGAAATCATGCCTGCAGCAGCATTACAGGCAACCTGTAACGTTTGGTGATTTATGTTTAGCTTATGTTTTCATGTTTGCATATTGACTCAGAAAACCCACACAAACATAAGATAGACACAAAGTGCTGGAGTAACGCAGTGGGTCAGGCAGCATCTTTGGAAAAAATGGATGGTCCCTACCTGAAACGTCATCCATCCTTTTTCTCCAGAGATGTTGCCTGACCTGCCGAGTTACTCCAGCGCTTTGTGTCTATCTTCGGTATGAACCAGCATCTGCAGTTCCTTTCTGCACTCTCAAACATAAGTTGTACAAAACAATGAAAAGAAAAAAATGTGAAAAAACAAGACATTTATCAGAGCACTATTAGAAAAGTCCATGGTAGTGCAATAGGTGGTCTGTAGTGTTCCATTGCTGAGGCCGATTTAAGTTTGTGCAAGTCGACACAAGAACCTGATGAAGTGATGATTATAGGAAATAGCTGTTCAAAATTTGGTGGTGTAGAACATTAGACTATGTACCTCCTGTCCGATGGTAGTAGCAAGAAGAAGGATTGGCCCAAATGGTGGGGATCCTTGATGACAGATGATGCCTTCTTGGGAGGTGGGGAGGGCTGTGCCATGAAGGCCTGACCTGAGCCCCACTCTCTCTGCAGCCTCTTATTTTCCAGTGTATTGGAATTGCAGTACCAGACCATAATACAACCAGGTAGCATGCTTTCTATAGTGCCTCACTAGAAGTTGGTTAGAATATTTGGTGACATGCCAAATCTCTTTAAACATCTTGGAATGTAAAGATCATGATTACATCTTTGTACTGGACCCAGGGCGGATCATCTGAGATGGTAACAAAGGAATTGTCAATGTTAGATCAAGGTTATGGGTAGAGACCTTGCATCCTGCTTTTTTCAACAATTCCAGAGAAAATAAGGTATTTTAAGGTTCAGATGCAAGATTTGTTGTCAATGTAGAAACAAACTGCAAATGCTTGTTTACAAAAGATGACACAAAGTGCTGGAGTAACTCAGCAGGTCAGGCAGCATGTCTGGTACATGGATAGGTGACAGACTGAAGAAGGGCCTTGACCCAAAATGTCACATATCCATGTGTAGGAAAGAACTGCAGATGCTGGTTAAAACGAAGATAGACACAAAATGCTCAAGTAACTCATCAGGACAGGCAGCATCTCTAGAGAGAAGGAATAGGTGATGTTTTGGGCCGAGACCCTTCTTCAGACTGAATTTAGGTCTGAATTTCAGACTGAAGAAGGGTCTTGACGCAAACATCACCCATTCCTTCGCTCCAGAGATGCCGCCTGTCCCACTGAGTTACTCCCACTCTTTGTCTTTGTAAGTGACCTTAGAGTTGTAAGTGACTGAGTTACAACATCAGTTGTTTGGTTATGTTCTGTTTTCTTTAAATTATTTTTATTAGTAGCTGTTAACAAACTGAATATAAACAACTAACTCTCCATGCTGTTATAAATGCTGTGTGTTGTAAACTGTCATGGTGGCTGGACTGCAATCTATGTGGAAGTTGATTACAACCCAGTCTTATTAATGCTAGATGTGTGAGCCTTACAGGTAGAACTTGTCAGGTTCACTGGAAAAAATGAAGGCACATGAGATTACAGCTGCTGACATCTAGACCAGAAAATAAACTGCTGGAAGAACTAAGCAAATATGGAGGCAAAAGATTGTCGACATTTTGGGTCGAAACTCTGTATCCTGTCTCCCAATACTTCTGGAACAAATAACAACTCCTGTCATCACAATATCTGACTTTGCAACAACGAAGCATTCATGCATGTTTGATTATACATGCGACAATATTAAAGAGCATATGGATGACTATGCCTCAGTAAGATATTCTTACACACAAGCATCCCTTATATGGTCTGATAAACCTTATGTAGCCTAGAAGTATGCAAATATAGATGGTTGGGAAAAAATCACCATATCCTAATCATTTACATTTGGCTTAATGCAAAATGGGACTTTTGTATGCAATATTTTAAGAAATAGAAGCTGTAAGGCACTTTGAAAAAATCTTTTGTTCAGTTCAAATTGCAAAACAGCAGCTTCCATGACTTGTTTTGCACCACAAAATAGATCCGAATGTTTGGTCTAGTTTTAATGCCAGGCTTTCAAGGCAAATGTCATAAATGTAAATGGGAGAATGGCATTCTCCTGCAATTTGAATTGGATAAAATGTACGTAAAATACAATATTCACATTTGCTCAACATTTTCACTTAAATGCCTTCCCTAACATAGTATGTATCCATGTGGGACTATTCTTAACTATCAACATCTTTATAGATTCTAATTATCTGTATTAGTTCGAATTCCACTACCTTAGTTGGTACACGTGACAATAAACAGACCTTTGAAACCTTTAAGTAATATGGTCTGCAGGAAACCGTGGCATTTTAAATATTAACGAACACATCCGACAACTAAGAAACAATCGCCTTGAAATATAACATCATACATTTGAAAGTGCTTCAATCTGAACTAACTTTTTTTGTTTTAGTTAACAAGTTGATCTGTGCTACTATTGATCAAAATACCCTTCGTGTGACTGAATTTAAGTAAGAAGGGCTTTCACATTAGTGCATAGATGACAAAGGAAATGAAATGTTAAAAGAAAGATTTCTCCTCGGGAGTATCATTCCTCAGATTGTTTTTTTGAACTACTATCCTTACTGTGAGTCCTTTGGTAACTATTAAATGGTTAGAATTTGCATACATGTAAGGCATTTGTGAATTCACAACTTTACTAAGCATACAAGTGCTCTGGTATTTGCTTAGGACATTGGCTTTGTTCGATGTGCACAAGAGATACTGCAACTTTGCACAAGCAGGATTTTAAATTGTTTTGAAATGACACAAACAGATGAGTGGATGTAAATGACTTCCAATGTATTTTCACACATGTTATTACATTCCTAAAGATTCCTGTTCATCATTGACTTTAAATAACTTAACAGGGATTCTATCAGCAAAGATGCAGATTTTTGCTTGTAAGCCTATTTGCATACATGCAATTTGCTTACGTCTTTTATTTTTAGAACTAGGTGTTGTATTACAATTATTTGATTGTGCATGGTTTTACACTTCAGAATCACCTCCAAATGAAGCAGCAGCTCATGCTGGAATTGTCTGGAGGGGCTGTAGCAGCTAAGGCAATTTTTCCCAAGATGACCAGGAGATAACTTCAAGGTCTGATTGATTCGTGTGTGGCTGCAATTACTATTGTATTTAGTTTCCAACCCATTGCAAGAAACATTTGCCAAATCAACCTGAACTACTACTGTTTCTTGCATGGCACCAACTTGTCCGTAGTGTCCACATTTTTTACTAATTGCATTATCATCTAATCCTTTTTCTATAATTCAAGAAATCTCGCTTTACCTGAATTTTTCCCTTCACTACTTGGTTCAAAGACCTAGCCATAAACTAAATAATTCTTACATAACACCTGCCTTTGCTAACTTTTTTTACACACCATTAATACGTGTAACCATCATAAGAATGAGAAATAGGCCAAGCAGGCCCTCTAGCTCGCTTTGCTGTTCGGTGGGATCTTGGTTTATTTGTTCTTGGCCTTATCCCCACCATTCTGTCTTAACCTTTTAATGCCCAATTGCCCTGCAGTCCAATCATCTATCTTGACCATAAATATACATGATTTAGCCAGCTATTTCTTATGTCCACCCATGCTCATTCACTTCCTTGATCAATTCTCACTCCTGTACTGATCTAATCCTTTATTAACAGGGATGCCCAATAATATTTTCCTCTGCCGATCTGTCCAAAATGTCAGGTACCGTGGCATATTTAATACCCAACCTTGATTACCTTGCAACTATGTCTCAGTCATGGGTTTCAGATCATACCCATTGAATTATATTTGTACTATCAATTCATGTCTTGTTGCAAATGTTGCTCACATCAGAAAAAGAGCATCTGATTTATCTTTGTAACTTTTCTCTATGCTAGCTATATCCTTTTCTGTCACACGCTAGTTATTACACTTCTTACTAACTTGCATTATCATCATGTCCTTTTTCTAAAATGTTACGAACCTCCCTTTACCTGAACGCTTCACTTCACTACTTGGTTCAAAGACCTAACAACAGCCCTAGTTATCTGAATTATTATCAGATATGGAATGGTAATCAACTTGCTACTGCAATTCAATTTTTCAACATTTTATTCCTTTCAAAGTGCTTCTAGCAGAAGACTATTTTTCTAATTAATCTAATTTTATTTTTAGACGAATTTTGCAGAAATATGGAGTAACAGAGGATTTACTGATGGAGTGCTCGCGAAGGGAGGAGATTTTGCTGGACACACTGCCGTGCCTATATAACTGTATTCCTGACAGCTGGAGTGATCTGGATTCACTTGTAACAGCGGTAAAAGCAACAGTAAAGGATGAGCAAAAGAAAATTGTGTGGGTTGAACAATCACCTCTCTAGGGTATTTACCCAAGGATTGTAACGGAGGAAATTGGAAAGAAAATAATAATTTATAGGTGTAGTTTTTCCCTTACTCTTAACACTGGATATTAAAGGGAGATCATATAGGCAATTCCAATTAATCTACTTCTGAAAAAGCATACTTTTACATTTTCCCAATTCCTCCACTCTTTATTGTACATTAAAAATATTATATTTTATAGTTTCAGACATAAAGCACTTTTCCCTCCTTGCTCCCTTCTCTCACCTTCCCTTTAATCCACTTTCTTATAATGGGAAAAGGGCTTAAGAAAACTGAAGAAGAGCTTCGACCTGAAACGTTGCCCATTTCCTTCGCTCCATAGATGCTGCCTCACCCGCTGAGTTTCTCCAGCATTTTTGTCTACCTTAAGAAAACACAAATACTCTTGAAAATAAAAGTACAATCTCAAACCTCTGCAGTGCTATAAATTAGTTTCCATTCAGTCTTAATTTTCTTGAGTCTTTTGACTAAATAATCGTGGATTCAAAAATCTTCATAATATAGTCTTTTTTATGTCAAATTCAACTACTACTGGGATATCTCCAATGCTTTCCCTTGCCAATGATTAAACTTATAAAGTTACATTTTTTGCAAAGGTGCTGCTAGATTATTTTTGCAGTTATTTTGTCCCATTTAGTAAAGCACTTTGCGATGTCTGTGTGTAAGAAAGACTATATCTAAATATAACTGTTAAAAATGCCTTGTCACAATGAAACACAAATTGGCTCTTGTCAATGCTTGCAGATACTGTACTACTGAGCTTATGCATTTAGCATCGTTTGATAGCAAAATGTGACTGCATTCATATAATTTATCTTCACAACTTATTATACCTATGCTAATTGTTGTGTAATTACTGGATAGAAATTATCGGCACCTCTGTATACTACATACTGAAAATGTTTTTTAACTGCTGCATGATTCTGTGAATTAATTCTATACAAGTGCAAGTTTTTGTACTGCATGTAAAGTTTGTAGATATGTAATGTTTTTACTGGTATCTGACACTGCGGCTTTGCATGGACTATCAGAGCTTTGTGAAAACAATTTTAGCACTTGTTGAAATGTTAGGTTTGAGCAACCATTAGAAGTCAATGGCTAGTTACCTCCAGGATAGATGCAATGTATTGAAAATGCTCCAATTCTGCAAATTAAACAGTGCACATTTAACACAGTGTTGAATATTCTTGTGGCTGTGATAGATTATCTAATTTGATTCAATCAAGTACAATAATAAATTAATTTCTCCCATTATGCAGCAAAAAAACTGAGCTTTATTTCATTAAGGTTATAATTAAAAACAAAAGAATCAACTTCTGTGTGTAGGAACAGTGGTGGTAATCAATTATACATTTGCACTTGCAATTCTTTAAGTGGAAATATATACTCAAGAATTTGTGGATATTGTAGAAGTTTTGTTTTTGTAAAAATGTGAACACAACATGGCAAATGACTGCTACAGGAGTGCAGAATTATCAATAACAAGAGGAAAGTCACTGCCTGTTAATTAACTAGGGGTTCTAGGGAAAAATATTATTCAAGCTGTTATATGTTGAGAAAATTATTAAGCTATAGAATGCCCTGTCAGATAAAGAAGACTTATGTCTTTTGGCATGTGGAAGAAATTTCAAGTGACTGGATTTAATTTGATAGTTCTTTCATGATGCAGTAAGGCATGTATGACAATTCATATATTCTACCATAACATTCAATAACAATTCAAATGTTTACTCGTGTTTAAGTTGGCTGTTATTTATTTACTTGATGTAATCAAAAAACTAAATTGTTCAATGTTGAAGTATATATATTTAAAATTGTGCAGTCCTTATAGAAATTGAATATTTTCAAAATTACATTCATAAGATTACAAATTAAAAACAAAACAGAGCACTAATGCAGATGAGACAACATTTTACTTCACGAGTTAGTAATCAAGATGTCATATTGGTCTTTTATGCAAAACTGTAACCTGGCGGTTTATCTGTCTTTCCAACTGTAATGTACATTAGTTATTCGAACTTTCCACCATAGTTGAAGTGATATTTACATTATGTTACAATATTAGACATGCTTTAACCCTGATAACATACTTAGTTCATAATTGCTTTCATATTTTTGTTGAGAATCAACAATTTTGAATGATCCTGTTGGATTCTTCTCATCATTCCTTAAACTTCCACTCTTGTCGACACATCGGACAATGTTGCTGTACCTGCTGAGAATTCAGCCATTTCAGAATGCAGTGCATGTGGAAACAATGGGAGCACTGGCCCCAAACCAATGGGCAGTCATCTCCTGGAACTTTACCTGAAAAGCAAATATGTCTGTGAAAGATCCCGTGTACATTTCCCAGCCGCAGATTGCAAAAATATAATTAGGTCTACATATTCGAGGAGTAATACTTAGATCTGATGGTTTGCAGTTTGACCTGCTCAAAAAAATTAAAGATCAGAAGTTTATATATGAACTGGCAAAAACAAAGCTAGCTTTGTTCAAAGGAATGCTGGAGTAACTCAGCGTGACTGGCAGCATCTCTAGAGATAATGGATAGGTGACGTTTTGGGTCAGGACCCTTCTTCAGACTAGCTTCGTCCAACTAGTTCAAGTTCAAGTGAGTTTATTGTCATGTGTCCCTGAGAGGACAATGAAATTCTTACTTTGCTTCAGCACACAGAACATAGTAGGCATTTACTACAAAACAGATCAGTGTGTCCATATACCCATTATATAAATATATACACACATGAATAAATAAACTGATAAGTGCAAATAATAGATAATGGGTTATTAATGATCAGAGTTTTGTCCGAGCCAGGTTTAATAGCCTGATGGCTGTGCGAAAGTAGCTATTCCTGAACCTGGTCGTTGCAGTCTTCAGGCTCCGGTACCTTTTACCTGAAGGTAGCAGGGAGATGAGTGTGTGGCCAGGATGGTGTGGGTCCTTGATGATTATGCCAGCCTTTTTGAGGCGACTGCGATAAATCCCCTTGATGGAAGGAAGGTCAGAGCTGATGATGGACTGGGCAGTGTTTACTACTTTTTTGAAGTCTTTTCCTCTCCAGGGCGCTTAAGTTGCCGAACCAAGCCACGATGCAACCGGTCAGCATGCTCTCTACTGTACACCTGTGATGTTAGAGAGAGTCCTCCTTGGATTGAAACCTATATGTTTGTAAAAAGATTTGCTATTACACTTGGCAAGAGTTTAATCTTGTTTGGGGGGATGTTTGAAAATATGGCATAGGCTTAAATTAGCAAAAGAGGAGGATTAGAAGATAAGGACACATTCAAAAGAGAGAGAAAAAAAGAAATTTGGAAAATGAGTAACATTTTGAATAGCACAGCAAACAGTAGTTGGAAAATAGAATCTGGCTGTGCTAAATGGTAAGAATATGAATAAAGCAGATAAGATAATGGCACAGACATGCACATGGAAGTGTGATATATTAGCTGTTCCTGAAGCGTATTTTAAAGAGGGTCAGAAATGGCAATTTAACAATTTTAGTTGCAGGGTTTACAGACGAGATCGACGTGGAAAGTAAAAAGAGTGGTGCCGATACAGCGGTAAAATGCGTAAAAAATTGAACAATGTAAATACATTTATCTTGGCAGAAAAAAAATTGAATATTAATTTTTTTTTTAACTTGTTAAATGTTTAGAAGGATTTGGTAGTCCTTATGCATGGATCATTGAAATTAATACGCAGTTCAGCAGGTAATTAGAGATGCAAACTGCATGCCTGTCTGTAGAGACACCAAACCAGAAAAAATACACAAAATACTAGAGTAACTCAGCAGGTAGATAAAAATGCTGGAGAAACTCAGCGAGTGAGGCAGCATCTATGGAGCGAAAGAATTTGTGATGTTTCGGGTCGAGACCCTTCTTCAGGCTGACGTGGGGGTGGTGGGGGCGGGAAGAAGAAAGGAAGAGGCAGAGACAGTGGGCTGTGGGAGAGCTGGGAATGGGAGTGGAAAGAGGGAGAAAGCAAGGACTACCTGAAATTGGAGAAGTCAATGTTCACACCGCTGGGGCGTAAACTACCCAAGCAAAATGAGGCTCAGCAGGTCAGGCAGCATCGCTGAACAACATGAATAGGTGATGATTCATAGAAAATACGTGCAGGATTAGGCCATTCGGCCCTTCAAGCCAGTACACCATTCAATATGATCATGGCTGATCATCCAGAATCAGTACTGTTTCTGCTTTCTCCTCATATCCCTTGATTCTGTTAGCCCTAAGAGCTATATCTAACTCTCTCTTGAACACACAAAGGCCTCCTTCTGTGGCAGAGAATTCCACAGATTCACAACTCACTAGCTGAAAAAGTTTTTCCTCATCTCAGTCCTAAATGGCCTACCCCTTATTTTTAAATTGTAACCCCTGGTTCTGGACTCTCCCAACATGGGGAACTTTTTTCCTGCATCTAGCCTGTCCAATCTCTTTAAGAATTTTATATGTTCGGATCGGACCCTTCATCTAACTCTAACCATTTACAGCTTAATTGGGACAGGCATCTGGAATATTGTGCGTAGGTCTGGTCTCCTAAACCAAAGAGGATAAACTGGTGCCAGAGGGAGTGCAGCTAAAGTTCATCAGATAGATTCCTGGAAATGGCGGATTTGTCATTTAAAGAAGATTGCTCTGATTAGGACTTCACTCTAAACAAAAAAAAATGTTGAAATTCCAAGGTAATGGCAGGAAATGCTGGCGATACCTTTAAACCTTTAAGTTGGAGATTGACAGATTTTTGATTAGTAAGGGTGTCGGGGGTTATGGGGAGAAGCAGGAGAATGGGGTTGTGAGAGGAAGATAGATCAGCCATGATTGAATGGTGGTGTAGACTTGATGGGCCAAAAGGCCTAATTCTGTTCCCAGAACTTATGAATTTATAATACTGAGCAGGTTGGGCAGCATCTGTGGAGGAAGAAAGAGTCAGGGTTTCAGGCAGGATGACCTGCCATCGGAACAGGAAAAGTAAGACAACAAGCTCATGTTTTAAATTGCAGGCGGGAGGGAGGAAGAGAACAAAGGCCCTGGAGACAAGGTTGCTGCTGGCTCCAGCTGAAGGCGCGGAGACTGGGCGATCGTTTCGCTGAACACCTTTGCTTTGGCCTATGTGATCTCCTGATTGCCAAATACTTTAATTCCCCTTCCCATACTCTCCTTTCAGTCCTGGACCTCCTCCACTGTCAGAGAGTGAGGCCAAACGTAAATTGTAGGAACAGCATATTTTATTTCGCTTGGGTAGAACCCAGCAGTATTAATATTGATTTCTCTAATTTCAAGTAACCTCTCACACCGTCCCTACCCCACCCTAGCCGTCCTACTAGTTTCACTGTCGTGCTGCTGAGTTTCACTGCATCTACTCGTTATCGCCTTCTGCACAGCCAACAATGGGCCATTGTGGACACCTTTCCTTGATCATCGTTGCTGGCTTTGATCTGTTCTTTTCATACCTTTAATTCATTTGTCATTTAATTCATTATCATCATTGAAAACATTAGCAACATAGTAGTCTTGGTTTCCGACAGGAACGGTGATGGACGCACTACACATCTCTGTCCTCCACTTCCTACGGAGAGCGCTGCCTTTAAGAGGTTCTTTGTACATTTCCATATCTCTCATTTTCCTCTCCCTTGACTATCAGTCTGAAGAAGGGTCTCGACCCGAAACGTCACCTATTCCCTTTCTCCAGTAATGCTGCCTGGCCCGCTGAGTTACTCCAGCGTTTTGTGTCCAACTTCAGTGTAAGCAAGCATTGCAGTTCCTTGCTAAACTTGGTCAGGAGGGGCAATAAATGAAAGCTTTTGCCTGTGTCCTGCAATTTAAAAAATAACAACGTACTCACATGTCAGAGTGAAGCCAAACATAAATTGGAGGAACAGCACCTCATATTTTGCTTGGGCAGCTTAATAGTCCTGTAGCTAACTTCAAGTGCAGGGATATGGGGGGAAAAGCAGGAACGGGGTACTGATTTTGTATGATCAGCCATCATCATATTGAATGGCAGTGCTGGCTCGAAGGGCCAAATGGCCTACTCCTGCACCTATTTTCTATGTTTAAGTAACGTTGCATCACCTCTCTCTCTCTCTCTGTCTCCCCCACCCTAGTCATTGTACTAGTTTCACTGTCATCCTGTTGAGTTTCATTGTTTGAATAACTCATTTTCACCTAGCCCACAGCCAACAATGGACAGTTTCCTTGGTCATCGTTACTTGTTTTACATTTCTTTCATTCATTTGTTTTCTATCTTACGACATCACCGTCTGTTTCTCTAGTCTCCCTTTCCCCTGACTCTCCAGTCTGAAGAGGGGTTCTGGAGCCGAAACGTCACCCATTCCTTTTCCACCAGAGATGCTGCCTGAGCCGCTGAGTTACTCCAGCGTTTTGTGTCCGTCTGCAACCAACACTCACAGTCTGGGCAGCAGCCATTGAACGCCGTCCGGCAAATGCCACAGTTCTCGTCGTTCGCCACCCAGAACCAAGTGGCGATGGCGTTCCAGCGCTTCACCTTCACCCGCATGGCGGCAGACGGAGCAGTGGGGAGGGCGGGAAGAAGGGAGCCGGGTCCACGGCGCCGTCGGCTTCCGCTCACAGGAAGGCCCGGCCGGCCGCCCTCCCGTCACGTTCCTCGCCTCACGCAACCATTTCATGAGCTGGCAGGACAAATGACTTCAATTTAAACAAATATATATTTTAAGCGCCACCCGGGGGGAAAGCTAGCCGTGGCGCTTAAAAATATAAAAATAATTTATCCCGCTGGCTCATTAAATGGTTGTTTTTTTTCTCGTCGTTAGGGAGAGGGAGGAGAAGGAGGGAGGGAGGGAGGAGAAGGAGGGAGGGAGGAGGAGGGAGGAAGGAGAAGGAGGAGGGGAGGGAGGAGGGAGGCGAGGGAGAGGGGAAGAGGAGGAGGGGAGGTGAGGAGAGTTTGAGGGAGGGGTGAAGTGGAGAGGGGAGGAGAGTTTGAGGGAGGTGAGTTGGACAGGGGCAGAGGAAAGAAAGAATTGGTGTAGGGGAAGAAGTGGGAGGAAGTGGGTAGGGTTAGGGGGGAAAAGGAGTTGGGGCAAAGGAAGAAGGTAGTGGTGAAGGGGAATGGGGAGCAGGAGGAGGGGAGAGATTGGTTTGTGGGGGGTAATAGAGTGGAGGGATGCGCCTGGACACTCACTTTCTGCCTCTCACTTCGGACAGCTCCTCTATCAGTCCTGGATTTGTAGTGTCTTTCTGGTTGCCACAAAATTTTCAACATGTTGAAAATTTGTCGGCAACATTGGATTTGACTCATATGAGCGTATCTTGATTTCTCCTGACATAGGTGCTATGGTAGGTTTCCGTGGTGCTGACCGGTGAATTTCATTGGCGCATTGGAAAAACCCACGTCCACAGCTCCACGTGGTCAGGCGAATATAGTGTGTAGACATTGCGCATTTTGTTTTGGGGTCATCAGACAGTGCAACATGGCTCCAAGAAAAAGGAAGGGGCAGCGCAAGGGCAAGGCCCAAGCCCCATCACCACACACCAGGCAGGTGGAGCTGACCCAGGAGGAAGAGGCCCAGGAGGAGGATGCCCAGGAGGAGACCAGGGAGGTGGCCCGTGTCCCCACCACCACCCCATGCCAGAATGGCTGCCCTGACAAGACAACAGGCACTGCTGCTGCTGCAGCTGAAGCTGACCCAGACTCATCATCAGACAATGCTGAGCACACTGATGCCTCGAGTGAGGTGAAGAAGGGCAGGAAAAAGGTAGTTCCATATAAGTTCAGCAGGGAACAGGAAGGAGAGCTGGTAGTGTGATACCAGTCAAACACAGAGTTCTATGACAAGTGTAATGTCTTCTGTAAGACCCTGTTGTGGCTAGCACAATTAATACACATCCGACATTGATGACATCTTGTAAGACAAGTTTATTTCCACAACCAACAGAAACTTCTAGAAGGTCACTTGATCTCAGTCACAAGGCACTGGCCAACTCGTCAGCTTGTACTCTTGGCCTCAAGAGGCGCTGGCATTTACATTACATCTCCCCCTTCAACTTTGGGGTCACAATTTTTTCAATACTAATTATTTAGACAATAGACAATAGGTGCAGTAGTAGGCCATTTGGCCCTTCGAGCCAGCACCGTCATTCAATGTGATCATGGCTGATCATCCCCAATCAGTGCCCCGTTCTTTCCTTCTCCCCATATCACCTGACCGCTATTTTTAAGAGCCCTATCTAGCTCTCTTGAAAGCATCCAGAGAACCTGCCTCCACTGCCCTCTGAGGCAGAGAATTTAACCTTTAATCGATTTAATGTGGATAACAAACTATTTTCAATACTGATATTGATCACAAATACAAACATTACATCTCCCCCTTCAACTTTGGGGTTTCATTTACGTATACATCCACGGCATATAAATGAAAATACAGTACTATTAAAGCCATTTAGATTTGGCTTTATTTAATTCATTAGAACATTTGTACATTTCCCATATATCTTCCTTCAACACTCTTTTGCATTCGATTTAAATGATGCTTTTGAACTTTAATATCCACATAAAGTTTTACATTAGAATCAATTAAGAGTGCTACTGTTTTCCACTTTAACCTCAAAACCTAGAAACTCTAGGGTTCTGTCTTGTTGCCTGCCGTTGCAGATGCTGGAGAATCGAGGGTTACACAAAATGCTGGAGGCGGGTGTGCAGCATCTAAGTAAGGGCGACGTTTCGGGTCGAGACCCTGACTGGGTCGGCGACGTTTCGGGTCGAGACCCTTCCTCAGACTCTCTGTCTCCTTTCGCTGGCTCCTGCCTCTCGCTGCGTCTCGGCGCATCGTGTCGTCTGGGAGACTGGCCCCGTCTGGGAGACGATTTCTTGCCTCTGGGAGAATGGCTCCTCTGTCTAGGTTTCTCACCCTGTCTGGGAGACTTGCTCCGGCGTCTGGCTACAGGTGGCCTATCCCCGACTACAGGGGTCTATCCTGGGCTACAGGGCTCTATCCTGGCCCTTTTTGTATGCACAGTTGTATGTTTTTTATAATCTAATAATGAATCAAACTTTCTTTGTTGTTAAAGTTATGATTCTTCATAGATTTATTATAGATAATTTTAATGTGATTATAATAATTTTTGTATGAACTGTTGTATGTTCTTATCAACCTTTTTTTGTTGTTACGACTTTTGTTTGTTTCACTATCAATAAAGGAAATGCTGGACATTTTAACAGCAAATTGATGTATGAAGATATTATATTTCAGATTAGCGTCTCATGGCATTACGTTCAAATAATTACATCTCTTTTTTTAAATCAATAAAACATACACAAAAACAAGCATTGTACTGCATTGAAAATTATAGGAAAACTGTGTGATTCCATTGTTTTAGTGGCCACAATTAGGTCACTTGTCTTCAGTTGTCGCCAACAGGGTCTTACCAACGTGGGTGTACCTTGGTTGACTTCGGTTGTCGTCTGTGTTGTCGTAGGTGTGGTCGTAGGTGGACGTCCTAAGTCGCGAAGATTGGGGTTGTCGGTAGCTTTCCGCAGCTTGACGTCGACTAGGTGGTAGGTGGTTGTAGCTTGTCATAGACATTGTCATAGGAGGGGTCCAGTCGCCAATTTTTCAGCGACCTGCTACGACAATGACAGTCGCCGGCAGTCGTCTAAAAAAATCGCCTAAGTGGGACAGGCCCTTTGTTTCCTGCTAAAAGATACCAACAGTTTTTCTGTTTTTAAATCATATCACCAGCCTTTGTTTTTTGGGGGGTTTCTTGGTGGGGGGGAGGGGTGGGAGGTGTTCATCTAGTGCTTTTAGAACAGTCTTGTCAGTGATAGTGGTCTCTATTTAGAGGTTAATTTCCAGGCTAGAGATTTGAACACAAAATAGATATAATTCAATGAAACACAGATTGAATGCAGAAAAGGTACAGCACAGAGGGAGTCTGTTTAGCTAATTGTATCCACGCCAACTGTCTACTAGCAATCCCTTCTTAGCTTTGCAAATTTTTTATCACTATATCCTTATCATATTCTTTTTCTTCCTCAACAAAACCTACATTGGAATCTTCCTATTTAGTTTATACCTGCGATAACTGTTCCTCAGCACCACCAAGAAGGGGAACAACCTCCCTCTCAATTTTGTTCAAATCCTTTTTTATGTTACAACAAAGTTCCCCTCAGCATTTTTAAAAGAAAGCAGGTCCAAGCTCTCTTTCTTTGAAACATTAGATTCACTTAGACCATAAATCATAGAAGTAGAATTAGGTCATTCGGCCCATTGAGTCTACTTAACCATTCAATCATGGCGGGTCTACTTTTCCCATTCAATAATTCGATAAGACCACTTCTCAGGAACCATTAAACAAATTATTTTCTGGACTCACTCTATTGTCTTCACATCCTTTCTGAAATGTGAGTATCGATATTGAAAATAATACCTCAGTTGAGGCTGAACAAATGTTTTATAAAGGTTCAACATAATCAACCCGTTTTTATTCTCAATTTCTCTGTTGATAAAAGCTGAGATTTGTGCATGGCTTATTAACCACGTTCTCAATCTGCCCTGCCACTTTCATTGATTTGCACCATCCAAAGATAATTTGAAAGATTATGTATGATTTCTTCCTGCACCAGTCTCAAAAATGAAGATTGCATCCAATTCATTCCAAGTAATATACTTAAAGTTCAGTCTACTGTTCTAATAATATCTTGTCGGAACAATGAACTACAGATGCTGGTTTACAAAAAAAAGACACAAAGTGCTGGAGTAACTCAGCAGGACACCTGAGTCTGAAGAATGGTCCAGACCCAAAACATCACTTACCCATTTTCTTCAGGGATGCTGCCTCACCCACTGAGTTACTCCAGCACTTTGAGTCTTTTTTTTCAATTTCTCCATGTTTTTAATTTTTAATGTATTCACCATCTCAACTATTCTCTCCCTCACGATAACTTTGGAAGCACACTGTACCTTACTGAAGTTTTCTTTTCATAATTCTGTCTTTAGCTTTGAGAATGACAAAATCTGAAGAGTAGAGGTTTTGTTTTCAATGATCTACTTTGTATTATGTATATATTTACAGCAGTTAAATCTTTCTACTGGCTAATTGTTCTTCTGAAATAAAGTGCTGGAGGCAGAGGGAAAGATTGAATCTTGCATTTTAACAATAGGTAAAAGGAATTTAGCAGTAAAAAACTAGAACCAAACACATATACTGATGTGTTGCTCTATATAGCCCAAGATAAGAATAAAATATAAAATGTTGGAACATTCTATTCTTCCTTTGAGTTTTTTGGCATAATTTTACAGCTGATGTTGATAAATTAATTGTGTTGCATAATTCTATCCATTAATTAGCAAATAAAGAATGACAAAACATGACTTGACTTGAAAACTTGCTAACAAGAGAAAAAGGAAATGAAAATGGTCCATTATACTTAGTGCATGTGAATTGATAGTGAGCAGACCTAAAACACCTTAAAATGCATTTCAATAAGTTATACTGGCATATTGAAGAGGATCATACCCTGTAGTTGAAGTAAAGCAATCAACATGTTATGGGTTTAAGTATGTTTAGTGAGTTACCAAATATGGGTAACATTCCTTGGATTTTAATTTAGATAGGGAGTGAGTTCATATAGTAATAGCTCAATTTAAACAGTGTTCCATTATTTTATGCCAAAATATCAAAGGCAAATAATATAGATTCTGGTCAGGAACTAATATCAAAAATTGGCACAAATTTATCTTCATTTAAAAAAAAAAAAGTATTTGACATATTTTCTTATGCTTCAGGAGGCCATTCACCCCATTAAGTCTATGCCAGTTCACAGAGCAATCCCATTCCCCCACTTCTTCTTGTCGAGTCCACACACAAGTTTAGAAGTTGTTCAGCCAGAGCTGAACACACTTCTAGGCATCTGTGTACAATGGTGTCTGTCTTGTGCTTCTTGTGCGTGGTGGTGGAAAGATTGGTGGAAACAGGGCCGCAACATGAATGCTCTTTCCTTGACCCCCATTCCCCAACTTATTTACTGGTAACCTTTTCTCTCACATGTGACTTTCATGCCACCCTAGTTCTCCTATGCAAACCTAATAGGGATAACCTATTATGTATTATAACCCTAGCATGTATTTGGGACATGGGTGGGGGGGAATTACAGCTCCTTGGGGAAACCTACATAGTTGCAGGGGAAATATGTAAACTCCATACATTAATGGAGGCGAGGATTGAAAGTGGGACATTGGAGCTGTATATGTATCAAAGGTTGTTGGATTCCATTTTAACAATTATTGGAGTCACCATCACTCACCCTGCCTTCAGTTGCATCATAACAATGTTGGAGCTGTGCCTCATCAATGTAGGAATAATGAGATAGGATCTAGTGCAGATGATTGTTGGCTTGTCATTCTACTGAGGGAAATAGGGATAACCCCGGAAATTATAGTCCGGCGAGCATCACATCAGTGATTGGTAATGGTGAGGAATCTTAGGGTTAGGATTTACTCACTTTTGGAAGAAAGTTGGCTAATTAATGACAGTCATCAACGCTTTGTGTGGAGTAGGTCATGTTTTACAAACTTGATTGAGTCTTTGGGGAGGTGTCGAAAGTGATTGGTGAAAGTTGGGTGGTGGATGTTGACGACATGGATTTTAGTAAGCTATTAATAGTAAGGTAGTGAGCTAAATGCATGGGATCCACAGTGACTTGGTAGTTTGGAACAGAACTGGCTCATCTATAGAAGACAGGGCAATGGTGGAAGGGTGTCATTCTGGCTGGAGGTCTGTGACCAGTGGTGTTTTGCTGCTTGGACCTCTGTTGTTTGTGATATTTACAAATGACTTGGATGATAAATGTAGATAGGTTGGTTAGAAAGTTTGCAAATTACAACAAAAAATGGTGAAGTAGGCTGTCAAAGGCTACAGCAGGATATGAATCGGATACAGATATGGGTGGATAAATGACAGATGGAGTTTAATCTGGGCAACTGTGAGGTGTTGCACTTTGGGAGATCAAATGTAATGGGGAAGTATATAGTTAATGGATAGACATTAACAGCATTAATGTGCAAAGGGATATTAGGATGCAAGTCCATAGCTCCCTAAAAGTAGCGACACAAGTAGATAGAATGGTAAAGAAGGCATATGGTATGTTTGCTTTCATTGGTCAGGGCATTGAGTGTAAGAGTTAAGGAGTAGTTATGTTCGAGTTTTGTAAAACCTTGGGTAGGCCACGTATGAAGTTTGCTTTCAGTTCTGATTGCCCCAGTACAGGAAGAATGTGGAGGCTTTGGAGAGAATACAGAAGAGGTTTACCAGGATTAGTGGGGGGGGGGGGGGGGAGGGTTAGCAATAGAGAGAAGCTGGACAAACTTTGATTGTTTTCTCTTAAACGTCGTACCCCGAGGAGAATCCTGATAGAACATTATAAAATTACGAGCGGCATGGATAGATAGAATGTTTTTTCCAGGATGGAAATGTGCAATATTACAGGGCATAGCTTCAAGGTGAGAGGGGGAAGTTAAAAGGAAATGTGCGGAGCAGATTTTTTACACAGTGGTGGGTGCCTGGATCCAGCTGCCAGGGGTAGTAGTGAAAGCAGATACAATAGTGATGATTAAGAGGCTTTGATGGGCATGTGAATATATAGGGAATGGAGAGATATGGAGCTATTGGAGGCAAAAAGGATTAGTTTAATTTGGAAACAAGTTCGATACAGACATGAAAGGCCAAAGATCCTATTCTTGTTCTATACTGTTGTGTGTTCTTACTTGGAAAGTTAAGTTCTTGAAAAATGAATTCTTGTTGGCCCTCATAAAGGCTCGTTTAAGCAGTTCCTCTTAGGCATTGGTTGCTTAGTGGCTGCTCCACTCTCTCCTGATGAATATCTGGAAGTGGTCTTGAAGCAGATCTCTGAGTCCTGATTTGTAACAAAATGAGCTACCTTTATCAATACAACAAACAACTGAAGCTGACACAGGCCAGAAATTGCTCCATCTTGTCACTGTTTTTGTCACTATGAATGATAGAAAGATCAATGTATCCTTCCAAATGTCTGTCAGAATTGTCCTTCTCAGCCAACTTTGAGATTTTGGATTACTTCATTTCTTTAGTGATTTCTATGTGTTGGAATGGTCTAATTTAGTGATCAAATGCACAGTGGGTGCCACAGTACACAATCTGAGAGAGAGCAGCCAGCCGAAGTTCGATTCAAAATTAGGCTCCGGTTAGTTCAGTCGCACAGTGTGTCATTTGTTTTGAGTTACATCTTTGCCTTTATATTCTGAATTGAAACAAGCAGAACCTGAGGAGAATTTGGTTTAAAAATAAGTGCAGTGAGAATTCTCTCTAGTCAAGAGGAGTTTGACTTGCAAAAGCTAAGATCATCGTCAAACCAAGTTTGCCGAGATTATGTTCAAAGACACAAATGATAAGATTGAAATTTGCTGATAATCGTTTTCTGTTCAGTGGTATGATTCATGGAGGATAAATCAGCTTGTAGGTTATCATTTAGCCTCAGTCGTTAGAGTATTTATCACTTCCTGAAGGTAAGAGAAATACAGAATGCAGCATTTGAGAGACATTATTACGTAGTCAATTAATGGTTTTGATGTTAAATGAACTTTTAAGTCTTCAGTTTGGTGTTTATGGAATGAACATTGACCAATCTGCTAAATCTAGGGGAATATCTTCATTTTAGTTAATTTCTGTAAAGTAAATTATGGTACAAGCAACACGCTACAATTCTTCACTTGAAGATACAGAATTTTGTTGAAATAGACCCACAGCTCAGTTATACAATGATTATCTATCCATGCACTGTATACTTGTATTTATACTTATGCATTTTAAATATGTATGTCATGTTTTATACTTTGGCAATATAACGATGTACTTTATCATGCCAATAAAGTTTTTAAATTGAAATTGAATTGAATTAATTACACCAATTAAACCTCTGAGGAATACATTTTTTTCTAAAGATCTGATCAAGGCAGAAATATCACATATGCTTGAAATGAGATAACTGCACTTGAATTTAAAGATACAGTAGCCAGATTATCTATTACCAGCACTCACGACCCCCTTTTCAAGGCTTAGAAGCTAACCACCAGCATTCTCCCAATTGTATTAACACTAAAAGGATGTGAAATAAATATTCTTCCATGGAATATGGAATAAATCATATTCTTAACAGCATGCAAATACAATAGCTATATATTTTATAGCTATTAAAGGGTAGACATTCAAGAATAAAGAATTTTGCAAAGGCCCCAATATTAATGAACCACAATGACTTCCACTGGATTTGTCACACTTATTGCCAATATTTGGAAAGCAAATATGTATTTAACTTTCGCAGATCCCTCATTATCACAGTTCACTAGTAAATCTACTCAATCTAAATGGCTTAGCCTTATGTAATAAAGTCTCACTTTTAACGATGACATTTGCAGTGATGTAAAATCATATTGTATATGTTGCTGGTTGTCGAAGCTGCCAAAGATTATGAATATTTCTGAACATCCCTCACCCACCTCACCCATTCAGAAACATTAAAAATCTATTAAAGCATCGCATGAACAATTTAAAAAAAAATATATATTACTGTTAATTGAATTGCCTAAATAATTAAAAGCATTTAAACAGAATGCTCCCTTGCAGCTAAAATGAGTGCAATTCTGGTTCCTCTGCCAAATGTAATCTGGAGTAAGTTCAGCAGGCAGGATTCAATAGGTTTATGTTCCACCTCTGAATTCCATGGGGAGTCTGGGGTCCGGGAGTTATGAAATCCCTGGCAGTGTTTGGCCAGAAAATTCAAGACTTCCACATTCATGTTGGTCCTCAGGATACTTACATTTATGGAGGTTGGAGGTGAGGGAGGTACTGGTAAATGCCAACAATTCAGTTCAAAAGATGTCCCAGTATGTTTCAGCCCACACATTCATAATCAAAGCCCACCATTGTAGTAGCAAAACCCAGATCATTAATGTCATAAATGTGGTATTTGGATGAGGATATGGAGACCCCATGATCAGTTCCAAGTCCAATAAACACATCTGAACAGTGGCACCAGAATTGCAATAGGATTCATGATTGTGTGCCAAGGGAAAATCAAGTCAATTTCACCATATATTCCGCTTGGCTTCGTTGTATATATTTCAAAGTATATTGTGTGGGAATTTCACCAGAAGTGAAAGTAAAAACGTTGCATGACAAAATAATGTCGGGATAAGAATGAATATAGTTAACAACAAACACTTCAAAATACTTAATAAAACAACTGTATATATTTAAGATATACTAGACTAATTGCAGACCCATTGGGTCTGCTCCCCCACAGCACCCGTTCCCTACCCGTGGCCCCCATGGGAGGCGTGGTCCTCCAACTCAAGCCATTCCCGAATGTAAGATTCCAGCACTCCCCTTGCCTCTCTCAGCGGTGATGTTTTAAAAAAAATCCAATTGCACCTGCACTGCGTGTTGCAATAACAATTCGTCCTCCCTCTGCTAGCCAAGCCATCAGTTGAAGCTGGTCGTTTTGAAATTCAAAATATTTCGATTTTCTTAAACGTAGTTATTTTTAATCACTAATAAGTGAAGAAATAAAGCATAAAAGTGATCTCTGCCTAGAGCGGAAAAAAATGTGAATCAGAATATGTAAAAATCTTGTGAATGTTTGCATTTTTAAAGATTTAATTGTGAATAACATGTCAAATATAGGATGAAATCTTCAGTGAAGTTGATCACTACCAGCTGAGCCATTGTGACATCATCAGAGGAAGCTGGTCGTTTTAAATTCAAAGCCTTTTGCTGTTTTTAAACGTAGTTATTTTTAGTCAGTAATAAGTCGAGAAATAAAGCATAAAATGTTCAGTGAGGGTGATCTCGGCCGAGGGGAAAATGTGAATCAGAATATGTAAAAATCTTGTTAAAGTTGGCAACTTTAAAGCTTTAATCGTGAATAAAGTGTCAAATGTAGGATGAAATTTTCAGTGAGTCTGATCACTGTAAGTCGAGCTTTTGTGGCATCATCAGTTGAAGCTGGTCGTTTTAATTTCAAAGTCTTTTGACTTTTTTAGACTTTATTGAGTCGAGAATAAGTCGAGAACTAAAGCATAAAATGTTCAGAAACGGTGATCCTGGCCTTGAGGGGAAATTTGTCAATTGGAATATGTAAAAATGTAATCGTTACCGCGTAGTGTTTTTGCGAAGATGTAAAGACAACCACATATACACACACATATACACATGTACAAGATCAGACTTTTAATAAGTACTCGACTAAGTGGGACCCGTTGGGTCCTATGTTCACACAGGAGGGCTGGTCCCCCAACGCAATATTCCACCTCTCCACCAATTCCAATATAGGTGGCCAGTGGGGGACTAGGCTTTCTGGAGCGCTAATATGGGTGTTGTGGGCCGAAGGGGCTGGTTTCCAGAGGGCTAGTATTGACATTGTGGGCCGAATGGATTATTGGGCTAGCAGCTCAGTCATGCGGGCCTGGTGGGCTGGCAGCTCAGTCACTCGGGCCTGGTGGGATGGCAGCTCAGTCACTCGGGCCTGGTGGGCTGGCAGCTCAGACATTCTGGAAACTGCCCAAAACAGGTGAGAGACTTTGTGTGAGAGAGAAGGGGGAGGGGGTGGAGAATCAATTTTAGACATTTTTCATCTTTTTCTGCGGATCACAGCAATGAAGAAGGAAAGTCCATCCTGGCTTGGATCTCAGAGGGAGCCAATGAACGGAGGGAGAAAAATACTGGGGTGAGGTTTAATACTTGCATGGGGAATACTTACTGATGGGCCGAAGGGACTCCTGGGCTAGTACAGACCTGATGGGCCGAAGGGGCTCTTTAAAAAAAAAATCGGAGTGAAATCTCTGAAAGGCACTTTTTCTGGACTTTTCCTGGCCTGGCACAGGCCTTTTGGACCAAAATGCTCCTCCTGGGATAATACATGCATTTTGGGCAAAAAGGACTGGTTTCTCGGCTAATAGTCAAGTCAAGTCAATTTTATTTCTATAGCACATTTAAAAACAACTCTCGTTGACCAAAGTGCTTTACATCAGTGTACTAACGTGCTACAAGCAGTGGTACATAGGGGCCTTGTGGGCTGAAATTAGTGGTTTCATGCAGGCCAAACAAACTCATCTCATTTCATTTCCATTTCATTTCCATTTCAATTTCAAGCACAGGGCAGGCCAAACTGCTCATTGCATTTTCATTTAATTTCCATTGCCATTGCAGTTTCAAGCACAGGGCAGGCTGAACAGCTCATTGCATTTTCATTGCCATTGCAGTTTCAAGCACAGCACAGGCCGAACAGCTCATTGCATTTTCATTTCACTACCTTTGCCATTGCAGTTTCAAGCACAAGGCAAGCCGAACAGCTCATTGCATTTTCATTTTACTTCCATTGCCATTGCAGTTTCAAGCATAGGGCAGGCCGAACAGCTCATTCCATTTTCATTTCACTTCCATTGCAGTTTCAAGCACAGGGTAGGCTGAACAGCTGATTGCATTTTCATTTCAGTTCCATTGCCATTGCTGTTTGAAGCAGAGGGCAGGCCGAACAGCTCATTGCATTTTCATTTCACCTCCATTGCCATTTCAGTTTCAAGCACAGGGTAGGTTTTTTAAACACTCATAACTTTTTTATTTTTATCGATGGGAAAAATCCTCGGGGCCTGCTCAGCGGAGAAGGACTGTGAGTAAGATGGCCAAAAATCATAGCAATATATGGTAGCGTTTTTTCTAAAATCAATATACAGCACAGACAGGAAGTGGTGAAGATGAGACTTTTAATTATGTAGAGATGATGATGATTGCCGAGCCGCAGAAATATAATATAGAATTTCCAAAAATATTATTCTTCAGAAATTATATTTTTTTGCGATTTCTTGAAATAAGATTGTAAACATCAGCTTCAGTGAAGGATTTCACAGTATACTTTGAAATATGTACACTGAAACCAAGATGGATATAATATGGTGAAACTGACTTTATTTGCTCATGGTGAATGATCATGAAACCAATTGCAATTCCCGTGTTACTGTTCAAGTGTGATTATTGGATTTAGAACTAATTTGGAGGTATTCACATATTGTATCCTCATATTTAAATTATTTTTTTCTTAAACATTATTGTAAACATTAATTTCAGTCAAGTGTGTTAATAGTCTTGGATAATGACCATTTTTTTTTTGATATAAAGGGATTTTACTTTTGAGGATGAAGAGAAAACATTTTTGTTTAACTTTGAAAACATAGATTAGCTGAACATGTGATGTCTTGAGCAAAATTCTAGACATTTGTAATTCCCGCTAGCTCCCTCTTCAGTCAGAAGGACAAAGAATGAAAGCAATAAATAAGGGACATAAAACATTAAAGGAAGCATCTTAAAGTACCATTTTCTAAATTCAGTAACTGGTGAAGAGTAAATTACACATTTGACTTCATTATTATATCATCAGCAAGTACTCTACCTGCCCATGCTCATAATGGCTCATCCTTTTTGAAATGTATGTATTTTAATAGATTTGAAATTAAGGGTTAATTGAAATGAATGTTTATGCATACTAATGTAGAATTAGTGGCAATTGGAGGGTAATCGTCCACTTACCTGTCTTATTATTCAGTAAAATCAGGGCTAATCTGATAATCACCTCATCTCTGCATTCCCAACTGCCTCCAGTAAACTTTTAGTTTTTTTCTTATTAAGAATCTTTTTATCTCTGGCTTAACATTTTCAAAATCACTATTTCAGTTTTTAAAGAAGAGTTCCAGAAACATCAAATTCTCTGAGAGAAAATCACTTCATCACTATCTTAAATAGGTGACCCTCTTAATTTTAGCCTCTAGTTTGAGATAGTTCCACAAGAGATATATTTTCTCTGTGCTCACTGTGTAAAGACCACTTAAAACCTTATATGTTTTACAGAGTAATCATCACCTCTCATTTTTCTGAACTCTAGGAATACAAGATAAGCCTCTCCAACTTTTTCTCGTAACATAACTTACCTTTACCTTCCCATAAATATTTTACAACGAAAACTATCTAAAGCTTAAGAAAAATAAAATTGCCAATGTCAGATAACTTACAAATTGTGCATTACAAATTATCCCTTAATTTAATGCTAAAGATAGAGAGGAGATCCTGGGCCACAGATGTCACAGATTCAATGGTGTAGACGTGGAAATGGTTGAGAGCTTCAAGTTCCTTGGCGTTAATATTACCAACAATCTGTCATGGACCAACCTGTGGTCACTCATTCCTGACAATATACCACTGTGTTAAGATAGCAGTAATCACAACAGAGTAATCTGGGATGGACACAAATAGCTGGAGTAACTCAGTGGGTCAGACAGCATCTCTGGAGAAAAGGGATATGTTATGTTTCAGATCGACACCCTTCCTCTGACCCGCAGAGTTACTCCAACTTTTTGTGTCTACGATTTAAACAAGCCTCTGCAATTCCTTCCTACACACAAGCAATCTGGGACTTTGACTGGAATCAATTGTGAGTATAGCTATGCCAGAGAGTTGCTTGACTGGTAGATGAGAAAGTTCTCATTGTTTGGTCAGGCTCACTGATGCAAGGTGTGGCTTTGCCATTTCTGAATCCATACCCAAGTCAATATTGAGTGTTCTAACCTGTTTGATATGTTTGTGTTTTTACTCATCTTTGTGATGCTAGGCCATTTCAGCGAGCAACTAAGAGTCAACCAGATTGCTGTTGGTCTCAACTTGCACATGGATAGGTCTGGCATGTTTCTTTCCCCAGAGAGAATTTGTAAACCAGAAGTAGTAAACCAGATGTGCTTTACAACAATCTTGATTTTACTGCTACGCACATTAATTTAATTCTAGATTTATTTAGATAACCAAATGCAAATTCAGCATGTGGGTTATGAGCTCATTGCTAATCAGTAATTTAACCACTACATTAAGATTCCTATTGTATTTTAAAATAGAAGGAAGTTTTCTCTATGCCATAAAGTAACTCATTAAGGAATCTTCCCCTCTTCCACAACCTAACAAAGTGCATCTGCAAAATTACCCTAATAATATTTCCATATTAGATAACAACAAACTGTATAATGCTTGAATAAAAATATCATTTTTAGAGTTTAAAAATATAGTTTCAATCATAAATTGCCTAACTAATTTTGAGGTTATGTTCCCATCTTCTGGGTTTTTAGTTTTTGTGCATCTTTTTTTTAATTCTCTCGTCGTTTATAAACAGCTCTTTAAATCAAAGACGATACAAACCAGAATTATTGATCTTAACGTTAAATTCTGGTAAATTATCGCTGGAAGGCATTATACATTTCCTGAGCTGCAATTATCCCGGACTGAATAGAGCCCAACAGTTGGGGTGTGTCCAAGGCTCTATAATTGAAGCATAAATGTAAACCTTTTGTATTTCAGTCCCCTTGGTATTATTTTGTTCAATTTGGGGATTAGATAGGCCTTACGTAAATTGAAATTTAAGGAATTTTGGCTGACTTGTGGACAACTTGGAGAAAATTGTGCAAAATGTATGCCGAGTTTATTTTATTATGTGACAATTTGCAAACGTCAATGGTCATATTTATTTAAGGAGGGCAAAACAGCTTATTCTATAAATATACTATTTATATTTTTGAAAAAAAGCGTATTTATCTACTAACAATAATGTTAACTTGTGACTCAATTTAAGAACTAGCTGCTGTACATCCTTAGCTGCCAGCCATCATTCTTCAGTGAGGCAAAGTAGTGAGCAGGGCAGCATTTGACAGCTTGGAATGGAAGGCAGGGGGGGGTGCTACTGATTTTACTTTGGAGGTGGTGTTGCACCAACAAGCTGTTTGATGTAGCCCTAGAAGTAGCCTTTCAACTTGCCCATCATTGCCAAGGTGGCCTCAGACTTTGAAATCCAAATAGAAAATATTGGAGACACACAGCAGGTCAGGCAGCATCCAAAGTAAAATAAGAGTTGACTTTTCTGGTCAATGACCCTTCATTGAATGAGTACCAGCCTTGTTCTTGAGATTCTCTGAGAAGAAGCTCTGAGAAGCAATAAAAAAGGCATACTAGGGTTTTGGCCCAAAACGTTGCCTATTTCCTTTACTCCATAGATGCTGCCTCACCCGCTGAGTTTCTTAAATTTTTTTTTGAAAGTCTTAATTGGATTTGTTTGTTTTTATTGGTATTTTAAGTGCAATTTGTTAGATATCGCTAAGTAAAATAAAAATGGAAACTTCTGGAGGTGAGGCAACATCTGTGAGGCAGAAAAAGAACAAAAAAATATAGGAGCAAGAGTAGGCTACTTGTCCCCTCAGGCTGACCTGCCATTCAATATGACCATGGCTGATTTATGCTGGTCTCAACTCCTCATTTGTGTCGATTTCCTGTATCCCTCAATTCCTCAATCTTTCAAATATTTATCTATGTTAAATATCTCTAATAATCTGGCCTTTTCCGCCTTCTGGAGCACAGTATTCCCAAAATTCACCATCTTTAGTGAAGAAATTTCTACGCACATCAATTTTAAAAGGTCCTTTTATTGTACAGAAAAAGGTGCCGGGTACACTTTGTTAATAAACATATATGTCATGTGGCCGGAAAATGAAAAAAATGATATTTAACTTTTTAAGAGGTGCTGTATGTACCCTACTGGCTTGTACCGTCACAAAAAAAAAGCACTAGTTTTAAATGACTGACTTCTTATTTTATAACTCTGTCCTCTTGATTCCAACTCTACTACAGGAGGAAACATCTGAACACTTACCTACTAAGCCCCCTTAGCATCTTATATGTTTGAATGAGGTCACCCCTCATTCTTCTAAACTCCAAGAAATACAAAACCAAACTGTATAACCATTCTTGATGCGATAACTATCTCAACCCAGGAATTAACGTGGAGAATCTCCTCCGGACTGCCTTCAATGCTACCATCTCTTACTTAGCCAGGGGGATGAAAACTGTGCACTGTTGCCGTCACCAATACTCTGGTCAACTGTATCAAAACCTCCCTATTCTTAACCTCCAATCCTTTAAAAACAAAGGCCAACATGCAATTTGCCTTCTTAACTATATGTCATACTCGATTGCAAACATTTTGAGATTGAAGAAAATTAATGTTTACGTTTGATGACACGTTTAACAGATCATTTCTTCTCAGTTCCATAGTCTCTTTATTTATCTTTATTTATCTCAAAAGGCTCCACACTTTTTGCTTTGACTCATCTTATTCTGTTTGGTAATCATTTGAACAATTTTGCTACTGCTGAAAATCTGCCTGCTCTTGCTCATTTCACATCTCTTTCATGTTAGTTTCTGACACTAGTATCCCAGTGGATACTGTATTACAATGGTGGTGCAATGAATATCATGGCTATTGTGTTTAGTGGTTATTCCAGTTTATTTCTTCGTTGTTTGTTTAAGCCTCAGTTGCCTAGAAATAGAAATTCACCTGATAGATAGATAGATAGATAGATAGATAGATAGATAGATAGATAGATAGATAGATAGATAGATAGATAGATAGACAGACAGACAGACAGATAGACAGACAGATAGATAGATAGATAGATAGATAGATAGATAGATAGATAGATAGCCATTTATTGTCATTTAAACATACAACGTTCCAACGAAATTACGTTCCTGCAGTCATAACAGCAAAAAAACAAAACACACAATTGACACAATTCCATACAAACATCCATCACAGTGAATCTCCAAACACCTCCACACTGTGATGGAACGCAAAAGTATTATCTCTTCCCTGTTCTTTATTCTTCTTCTCCCGCAGTCAAGCAGTCAAACTGCTGCATCGAGCTGATCGAGGCTTTTGATGTTCGAGCCCCCGGCGGGTGATGTAAGTCCCGCGGCTGTTTAAGCCGCGCGGGGCGATGTAAGGCCCTGCTCCGGGTCGATTTAAACCCCTCAATTCGGGCGAAAGAAGTTGCCGTTGCGGGAGCTCCAAAAAGGGTCTCCCACCAGGGACCCGCAAGCTTCCGATGTTACCGTCCAGAGGGCCTGCAGCCAGAGCCTCCGAATCTCCGAAGTCGGGTCACAGCCGCGCGCCACCACAGCGCCCCGAAGTCGGCCAGCTCTGCGAAGTTGGTGAGCTATATCTGCTGCTTATAGAATAAATACATTTTTATTTAAATGTGTTTTTTTTTAAGTTAAAATTTTTATTAGAAGCATTGCATATTATCTAAGGTACAACAGCACTTCAAATACAAATCAGACTTATAAATACATTTTTAGTTCTGTCGAAAACCTTGCATGAAATTGGGCAAAAATATATTAAACACAGCATTAGGGGATTTCTCATTTAGATTGGTGTGTCAAAATGGGATCAGTACAGTTTATATCAAAATACTGTACAGTTGCCTTTGTTATTGCCATACTGGTCAGAGGGAAACAAGTCAGTATTTAAGAAACTGTTGCCATGTCCGTGGTCATGAGGAAAAATTAAGTCTGGAGCTGTTCCTTGTGACTGGACCTCACGGCCACCATCCATCCCCATGCACCCACACACATGATAAACAGACCTAATTGAAACCAAAAGAACAAACTGGTGGAGGAAGGTAGCCAAAAAGCTTGAGAAACTCAGTGGGTGAGGCAGCATCTATGGAGCGAAGGAATGGGTGACGTTTCGGGTCGAGAACCTTCTTCAGACTGATGTGAGGGTGGGTGGGTGGGGGGGGGGGGGGTGGGGCGGGGGGGAAGAAGAAAGGAAGAGGTGGCGTCAGTAGGCTGTGGGAGAGCTGGGAAGGGGAGGGGAAGGAGGGAGAAAGCAAGTACTACCTGAAATTGGAGAAGTCAACATTCATACCGCTGGGGTGTAAACTACCCAAGCGAAATATGAGGTGCTGCGCCTTCAATTTGCGGGGGACATACTCTGGCTATGGAGGAGGCCCAGGACAGAAAGGTCGGATTTGGAATGAGACGGGGAGTTTAAGTGCTGAGCCACCGGGAGATAAGGTTGGTTAATGTAAACTGAGTGGAGGTGTTGGGCGATATAGGGAAGACCCTGGTGAGAGCCTCATCTATAGTCGAAGAGGAGTTTGGAACACCTCATCCTGGGTGCAGATGCAGTGTAGACAGAGGAATTGAGAGTAGGGGATAAAGTCCTTACAGGAAGCAGGGTGGGAAGGAGTGTAGTCCAGATAGCCATGGGAGTCAGTGGGTTTGTAGTAGATGTCGATCAGTAGTCTGTTACCTGCGATGGAGATAGTGAGGTCTAGAAACGGTAGGGAGATGTCGGAAATGGTCCAGGTGAATTTGAGTGCCGGATGGAAGTTAGTGGTGAAATGGATGAAGTCAGTGAGTTCTGCATGGGTGCAGGAGGTGGCACCAATGCAGTTGTCAATGTAGCAGAGGTAGTGTTCGGGGATAGAGCCACGGTACGCCTCGAACAAGGATTGTTCAACGTACCCTACAAAGAGGCACTCATGCGCGTGCCCATAGCTACGCCTTGGATTTGGAGGAAATGGGAGGAATCAAAGGAAAAGTTGTTGAGGGTAAGGACCAGCTCCGCTAGGCGGAGGAGAGTATTAGTAGATGGGGATTGGTTGGTTCTGTGGTCGAGGAAGGAACGGAGGGCTTTAAGACCCTCCTGGTGGGGGATGGAGGTGTAGAGTGACTGGACATCCATGGTGCAGATGAGGGAGTGGGGCCTGGAAAACGGAAGTCATGGAGGAGACGAAGAGCGTGTGAGGTGTTTTGGACATAGGTAGGGAGGGATTTGACCAGGGGGAATAGGTTGGAGTCGAGGTATGTGGAAATAAGTTCGGTGGGACAAGAACAAGCAGAAACAATGGGTCTGCCAGGAAAGTCAGGTTTGAGGATTTTGGGGAAAACCGGGCCATGCGGGGCGGGGAAACGATGAGGTTGGAGGCTTGGGAGGGCAGGGAGCCAGACGCGATGAAGCGATGAAAACTGATGGAGGAACTCAGCCACACTGTGAATGGCCATGAAGTCACTGCCAGATGCAAATAAAAAACCCAGAAAATGCTGGAGACACTCCATGAATCAGACAGCATCTGCACACAAAAAAGAGAGTTTAAGCTTCAGGTCAAAGGCACTGTCACAGTTAGGAAACTAGAGCTGAAAACTAGAGACATAAGGATGCACAGATACTGTGAAACACAGAGTGCTGGTGGAACTTAGCAGGTCAGACAGCATCTGTGGAGGGAATGGACAGGCAATGCTTTGTGTCGGAATCCTTCCGACAGAAAACTAATTTGTTTCAGAAGGCTGGAGTAACTCAGTGGGTCAAGCAGCATCTCTGGAGAAAAGGAATAGGTGATGTTTTGGGTCAAGACCCTTCTTCTCTACCCAAAATGTCACCTATTATTTTTCTCCAGAGATGCTGCCTCACCCGCTGAGTTACTCAAGCCTTTTGTGTCTGTTTTCGATTTAAACCAACATCTGCAGTTCTTCCCTACAGTTAGTTTCAAGTTGCAGAGATGGTGAGTGAGGGATGGTTAGGATACAGAAACTATATCTGATAAGGTGAATCCAGTGTTGGCATGGGAATACATGACTGATGATGTCATCAGTTTGACACACCAATTAATGAGATTAGAGAGAGAGAGACAGAGAAAACGTGAACAATTGTATATTAAAGTGCTATGAAATTAGGGCAGTTAGAGAAAGTGCATTAAGAATTGTAAAAACTATGAAATATAGAGCTGAAGAAATGCCCAACAGATGAAGCTGTGCTAATGGAGAGAGAAAACCTTAACTATGATCTGTGCCACGTTTGGCCATTCAGATATAAAAAAGAATGTAAGTCACCTGAGATGGGAGAATTTTATGTTGAGTTTGGAAGACTAGAGCCTACAATGTGGAAAATGAAGTGCCGTTCCTTTATCGTATGTTGTATCCTGTTATAATTATGCAGGTGACAGGCATAGAACATAGAACACAGAACACAGAAGAGTACCGGACAAGAACAGGACCTTTGGCCCTCAATGTCCGTGCCAAACATGATGCCAAATTTAACTAATCTATGCCTGCATGTTTAGATTTAGGTTTATTATTGTCGCATGTACCGAGGTACGGTGAAAAGCTTTGTTTTGCATGCTATCCAACAGATCAAATATACCATATATAGATACCATCAGTTCAAACTCAAGTACAATAGACAAAGCCATATCCATAACTTTCCATTTACAAGTGCTTAACTAAAAGCCACTATTGATTATGCTTCTACCAACACCTCTGGCAGTACAATTTGAGCACCCAGCACTCTGTGTAAAAAGCCTTCCCACACAGATCCTTTAATTTCCCCCTCTGCCCAAAAGCTATGTCTCTAGTCTGTGACAATCTGATTGTCCAACCTATCTATGCCTCTCATATTTTTTATAAACATCTATATCAGATTTACCCTTAGTCTCTGAAAAAATCAATCCAAGTTTGTTCATCCTTTCCTTATAGCTAATACCCTCCAATCCAGGCAGCATTCTGGTAAGTCTCCACATCTGACCAGAACTGCATACAATACTCTGCATAAAACCAAACCAAAGACCTATAAAGATACAAGATGATTTCTTGATTCTTATACTCTATGCCCCAAACAATGCATGCAAACAGGCCATTATTTACCACACTATTTGCTTGTGTTTCCACTTTCAGGAAGCAATGAACTTGAATCCCAAGAATCCTCCACACATCTATGTTGTTCAGGGTCCTGCCATTAACTTTCCCCTTACATTCAACCTCCCAAGGTGCAACACATCACACTTGCTCACTTTAAACTCCATCTACCATTTCTTTGCCATATCTATCAATCTGTACAAGGAAAGAAATACATTCCCAAATGATGAAGACTCAAATTTAATTATTTGAAAAAATCCATAGTTAAGAAGGATTCACAGTTGTAAGTCCTGCAGAAGAGTGGGCAAATTGATGAAGAATTATTGAATGCCAGGATAGGGGAAAACATGTCGTCATGAGATGTTCTCAAAGCAGGATAGTTGCTGATGTGGCTCAGAGAACTAACAGTGTGAAGCATTGCATCCTCTGGTAAGAAATATTGCCTAGTAAATCAAAAATAAAAGACGTAGGTTTAAGGTTACAGGTGAAAAGGATTTGAAAGTGTCCTGAGGGGCAAATTTCTCATTGAAACGACTTGTTCAGGTCAGAACCTTTCTTCACTTTGCGACCCTAAATGTCGCTTATGCATGTTCTCCAGAGATGCTACCTGACCTGCTGAGTTACTCCAGCACTTTATAAGATTTTCATTGTATGTGTGCATATGAAAATTTGAAGCAATTTGAAGAAGGGTCCCAATCTGAAACGTCACCTATCCATGAGCTCCGGAGATGCTGCCTGACCCGCTGAGTTACTCCAGCACTTTGTAAGATCATTGTAGCTGCACTTCACCGTGCTCGGGCATATGGCAATCTATAGCAGTCTGAAGGATTCTCATCCAAAATGTCGTCTATCCATGTTGTGCCTATGGCAATTAGAAACAGACTGAAGAAGGGACTCAAAATGTCCATGTTCTCCACAGATGTTGCCTGACCCACTAAGTTACTCCAACACTTTGTGTCTTTTTTTCATGACAACTTTGCATTAGTGCAAAATTGTGTTTTACACAAATGACCGCTTCTTTTTTAAATTTAATTTTATTGTCTTTCTGAATTGTATGTATAACTTATATTATATTATACTATACAGAGCGAGACACAAAGTGCTGGCGAATCTTGAGTAACAGGAGTAATGGTGGCACAGCGGTAGAGTTGCTGCCTTACAGGAAGGTGTTCATTGAAATGATCGCCCAGTCTCGTTTGGTCTCACTGATGTATGAGTCTACACCAAGAACAATGGATACAGTAGATGAGGTTGGAGCAAGTGAACCACTCCCTAACCTGAAAGGACTACGGAGGTGTGTCGGAAGGAACAAGGGGGATAAGGGGGAAATCTTTGAGGACCGAGATGAGAAAAACATTTTTCACACAGAGAGTGGTGAGTCTCTGGAATTCTCTGCCACAGAAGGTAGTTGAGGCCAGTTCATTGGCTATATTTAAGAGGGAGTTAGATGTGGCCCTTGTGGCTAGAGGGATCAGGGGTTTGGAGAGAAGGCAGTTATGGGATACTGAGTTGGATGATCAGCCATGATCATATTGAATGGTGGTGCAGGCTCGAAGGGCCGAATGGCCTACTCCTGCACCTATTTTCTACGTTTCTATGTCTATGTTTCTATGAACAGCAGATGCTGGTTTACACCGTGGATAGACACAAAATGCTGGAGTAACTCAACAGGATTGGAATCTGGCAGCATTTCCGGGTCGAGACCCTTCTTCAGACTGTGGTGGTCCCTGGACAGAGTCGAGGGAGGAGGCACAGGGCCAGGTGTTGCAGGGGAAGGTACATGGGGAAGGGGATGGTTTGGGTGGGAAGGGGTGAGTCAAGGATGGTTAGGGAACCATCTCTGTGCAGGGCACCGCATCCGCATGTACTCCTCCAGCCGGAGGAGCGCTGCAGGCAGCTCCGAGCGACGTGCGCGGCCCCGAGTGGCGGTAACGCGCGTTCTCGTCGCTCCCTCCTCACTATGTTATCGAGTGGTAAAGATGGCGGATTTCCTGCCGTCCCGCTCCCTCCTCGCCGCTTGTTTTCCGAACTGCGTTCTCAACCAGCGAGAGGCCGAGCAGCTTCGCAAAAGCAAACAGATAGACGAGCTCATCTCCCGGGATAAGACTTACGTGCGGCGGCTCGTGAAGATCCTGCTGCTCGGCGCCGGCGAGAGCGGCAAAAGCACTTTCCTGAAGCAGATGCGAATTATCCACGGCCAGGATTTTGATCAGAAGGCCAAGGAGGAGTTCAGGGGAACCATCTACAGCAACATCCTGAAGGGCGTTCGCGTCCTGGTAGACGCCAGGGAAAAGCTCCGCATCCCCTGGGGAGACCCCGGCAACCAGCAGAACGGCGAGTTCCTGATGAGTGTCGACACCAGGGCGTTGACCGGGGCCGCCGCGGGCCTCGTGGAGACGCGGGTTTTCCTCAAGTACTTGTCCGCCTTAAGATCGCTGTGGGGAGACAGTGGCATCCAGAACGCGTACGACAGGCGCAGGGAGTTCCAGCTGGTGAGTAACTCGGAGCCGAGGCGGTGGAAAAGATGCGCGGGCTTGGGAAGGCCTGGCTTGGGCAAGAGGAACGAGAAGCCAGCGTCTTCCTGAAGAGGGTGTGTTCCGAGTCAGAGCTTTGGGCGGGTGGAGGGCTTCTCTAGTTTGCAAACTCTAGCATGAAGCAAGTTTTAATTTTTTTATTAAAATCGACATTTATCGTTGTATTGGCTCGTTCATTTATAAATGGGCTACTCGGTACCCCGTTATCATCAACATTTTTAGTGTGTCTTAGTTGTTGGATGTACATTTGAATGTTTACAGAACACGCATTATTTCAAGCACAAATATACGTGATAGCTGAAGTCGAAAGTGATGACATTTTTCTCATCAAAAAGACTTGCATCGTTTTCTACAGATCTAATCTTAAGTAGTATTAGACATTTATAATTCTGAAAGACGTGACATCTTCAGGAATATTTGTAAGGTAGTTTTGTTTTGTTTTGTGGATAAAAGTTTATGAAGGTTTGAGTTGTTCAGGATCACTGATTTTGCCTGTCAGTTGCCATATTAATGGAATCCAGTTTCATTGATTCATTTGAAGGCCTGGATTTTGATACATTTCTGATTCGTGAAGCTGGTGTGATTATTTGCAACAAAGCTGAAGTATGCCTCAATATAAGTGCCTGATACATGATAATATTTGAGTTTGTGACAAGTAGTTTTAAAGTTTGCTTTATTTTAAATAGTGCATGCATTGGCTTCTGTATTGTATTATTGTGTTTCAAATGACTACAATCTTTATGCCCCCTCGTTAAAAATAATAGGTAGGGTATGTGCAATTTCCACATACCCTACCTATTATTTTTTATAATAGGTAGGGTATATTCATCTGGAGAAATCCTTACTTTCATATTTACTTCCATATTGTGCAGTGTGGATGGATGTGATGTGCATGGTATATTGAACTTACATATTATTGCTAAAGTTTTTCTGTACAGTAGAAAGAAAATGTAAGGAGAGAGGAAGTGAAATAATAACATTCTGGGTAAATGGGGGATTACTGTTGGGAAATACCTGAATAAATTCATAGTTCTTCCTTTGATAACTCTGCAAATGTAGTACACTATAATTAGCACAAAAAAAGGTTTGTTTTTTGTATCTGTCTCTGCAATTTTATTTTAGTTGTTTACTTTGTGATCCCAGATCTCAAGCTGAGAGGCTGGGCATTCTTGGTGAAATAAGACCTATTATGATCGCTAACATGTTTCTGCTTTGTGGTTAAATAGTGGGTTCAGTTCATGATACTGATTTGGTTGAAGTCTGATGGAATTTGGCAAATATGGAAGAATCAAATTCTTAGACTGTTCAGGAATTTTATTTCTTAGTGTTCTGATGGTAAGACAATTGTACTCACTATCAAATGAAGATGTACTAATGTAGAATACATTTGAGTTTTAAAAACTGAAGGGAATTGGAATATGTTGATTTCAATGTAGACCCTTGTCCTGGAGTGAAAGTAAATTTCAACTGATTTGTGATTGATTGGAATATCAATTGAGCACTGTTCTCCACATTGTTTGTCCTTATTGACTGAGTAATTTGAAATATCCTGGCAAATCAGTCAGTTTTTGAATAATTTGATTTGGGGATTAAGCATAAAACAAAAAATAGTTTCAGTCACTTATGATTAATTGTGTGTCTTGCAAATGTAGATATCAGTAATTATTTGGGTTGAATGTGAATGCAATATAATGAGAAACTTGCTTAAAAAGTCATAATCATTAATGAGAAGTATAGGTCACCATGTGCTTAGCTATTCAAGAGGAAGAAGGAAGCAGGCTTAAAAATAAATGCAAAGCCTTTTTCGAATGTATACTAAATATCTGCTAAAATAAAAACTGAAATCGCTGGAAATACTCAAATCCAACAACAGCTGTGGAGAGAGAAACATTGAACATTTTATGTCAATATCCTTCCATCTGATCTTAATTCTGATGTTTGATCAGAAATTGCTTTTCTCTCCACACATGCAGCGTGACCTGCTGAGGAAAATCTCAGCATCAGCAACATATCGGCATTTGAGTTCGTATTGGATATAGAATTGCAAAGAGATACTCAGCTAACTAATCAAGTTATTAGCAGAAATAGGGAATAACAAATAAAATATTTCCTGCTGTCATGCATAGCATAATGTAAGACAATGTATTCCACATTTGACCGAGATATCAGGAAGTGATTAATATTTGCAAACTTCTCATCGCCAGATGCCTTGCCCTCTTCCCACCCCAGTCGCTCTTCTACCCTTTGGCCAACTGCTGATTTACCCTCTTCCCAACCCCCCACTCCTGCCTTCTCACTCACCACACGATGACTGCCCATTCTTCTTTCTCCTGGCAGCTCCCACTATCCTCCTCACACCCCCCACCCCCCTTCACCAGCCAGCTCCACTATCCTCCCTATCTCCCCCACTGGCTGACCCCATTCTCCTCCCCAACAACCTGGATGCCCCCGTTTCTACCCTACCTCCACTTTTCTCCTCAACCCACACCTGCCCGACTTGACAAAAGGCACTTCATCCTGCCACCCCCCCTGCCCTGGATTCACACCTATGCCCCAATCGGATTCCACCACTTTTCCTGCGAACCAGCTGCTCCAAATCCCCCCCCCCCCCCCCCCACACTAAGAATGTCTTCCTGCCCCACCCTACTCCACTCCTCCCACCCAAATGGGTCTTCCCACTTCCCTTCTCCACACTGCTCCTTTCCTCCCCCCCCCCCCCCCCCCCCCCCCCCCCTTGGGTCTTCTCATCCCCTACCCTTATCACTCCACCCTCATTGATTTTACCCCCCTCACTCCATCCCCCACAGATCTTCTCAATCCCTCCCCTGGGCTGCTCTCTTCCTCTCCTGCTGCCATCTTTGCCTCCACCCCCACCCTTTCTGCCTCTGGCTGCCTTCGCCTTCTCATCTCCCCTTCCCTCACCCCCCCCCCCCCCCCCCCCCCCCCCCCCCCCTTCTCATTCCCAGATATTTGCTGCATCTATGTTACTGTTGAGGGCTTCTGAGAAAGGCAAACTTGCCGTTTGTGTATCTGGTGCTGTTAACTGACTGGTATATGCCATTTTGAGTCTAAGTGGAGAAGCACAAAAACAGTTAGTTTATTGGGCCACATGGTGCCATCATGCAGAAGGGTCAGTAATTGCCTCTGCCGTTCAGAAGCTTTTGTCTCTGACATGAAAACATTTTTGCAAATATTAAAAATAATTGAAAGATCACATACCTAAGTTTGGAAAATACTCTCTTTTAAACAGAAAATAATTATATGAATTTACCTTCAAAGAAAAATTACTAAATACTAATGTCTTTATTAGCCATTCCGTTCAATTGAAATGAATTGATGTGTTTGGGTTTATTACACAGATGCCGAATGCAAGTACTGGGATTGCAGCAAATTTGCTTTTCACTGCTGAAAACTATATAGTGAAATGCTAGCTATTTGTGGCCAGCAATTCCTGGGCTACTCTGTTTGGGTGGGACTCTTAAGGTTGTGGGTACTGGTTATTGCAGAGCGATTCTGGCATTTACAGTGGTGCAACCTATGTTTTCTGGCAAGTTATAACCTGAAGACTTTTTCTTTCTCCACAGGAGCATCTGCTGCTCGACTGACTAAACATTTTCAGCATTTATTTCCTTTTTTCACAGAAACCTTTGAATATATTGCTGTAGTTCATCTTGAGCATTTCAGATTTTGTAAGCCATTTGTATGCTGTCTGATTTTGGCTTATTTTACTTTGGGCACTGTCCTCTGATTTGTCCGGTGCTTTGATCAAGTGGGAAATTATCCAGTTCATTTGAAGCCTTCCACCCTCTCCGAAAGTTAATTTGCAGAGTTCAAATGATCTTGAACCTCTTCTCAATGCTGGTTTGTATTTAATTGATTAAAATACTTGTTTAGGAAGTTTGACATTTTTCATGGACAAACATTAATGGGTGAATTTATTTGACAGTTTGTTCTTGCTAATAAAATACTTTGTGCTAGTGGATTTTCATAGGCTCTGTGCCCTTTTGTTGGATAAAAAAAATGTAGATCTTCCACATTGGAGGGGAAGTAGATGTAATATTGGTTTATTTGTGTTGTGCAAATTGGAATTTGATGGTGAGGAGGGGGGGGGTTGATATTCTTTCTGGAGAAGAATACAATATTATAGTAATCCTTCATTGACAATATATCTTGGAATAATAAGATGCAGCAGTTGGAAAATTTCAGGCATTGTTGCCATCAATTTCATCACTTCCCTTTTTTTTGACTGGGCAGTGAGCTGAGATGAGTAATGAAGGAGAATAGTCTGTGTTCGGAACCATTTTGTTTATGGATTTTCTGCTTTTGATTTTGCATCTGATATTCAAAATTGTAGTAAGCTTGAATTTCTACAGATTAGTGTTTGAAATGTATAAACATATTGATATTTTCTCTTTGTATGAAAAGGAGATGGAGCAGTAACAATGTATGCATTTGATTGTGGGGTGAATAGGAAATCCCCACCTGGAGTCTGCATGAAATCTTTTCACTTGAATTCTTTCCATTTGTGTATTTATTTTTGTTTGACATTTATGCTTTCTAGTGCATTATTATGGTTGAATTTTGTATGTTATTTTCAATCCATTCTCTCACTTGGTTCTTTCTCTGTAGTTTTTCTACTTACAAATTGTTGATGAATACTCAGTTGGTTTAAAACCTTAACTACAGATGACCAAGCAGTTTTATTTTGTTTTTATTCCAAAGCTTTGATTTGATTTGGATCTTGTGGTGCAGTTGATGCAATATAGTTATTTCTGCCAATTTTGCATATCTAATATTCTCTGTCTGTTTAGCGTAAGAATAATGATCCTTTATTTGTTAAATATTGAGTGAAGTCATGAGTCTAACTGCCATTCTTGGTGTCCTGTTGGGACTCTTATGCAATAAACCAGTTCTGTAAGATATGCTAACATTTGGTTAGCTCAATTGCTATTAGTCCAGTGGAACAGATACTTAAATCTATAATCTCATCGGATTCCTGAACTTTATAGTTTGGTTTTGTTTGATCTGGAAGCTAGGTTGATTTTGGTTCTCAATTAACAGAAAATGCATCTTGAGGCCCCGCCGATCACAAAGTTTATTGCTGAATATATTCAGGAAGTCTTGCCTCGGAATGTGGTGGTTGTTGGCTTGCAGCATGGGATTGCTCACCCTGGTCCCCAAAAAAACAAACACCAGTATAGAATTGTAGTGAAACCAGTTGATGTTGGGAAGTGATAAATTAGATTACTTGTCAGATGTTGATTAATATGTTATTTCATATTATCCAGTGCCTGCTAATTTCTACTGACAAGGCCTGCTGGGTCTAATTAATTGAACTGATTTTTGGAAAAGGGAGAGATACAGTTCATCCATGTGAACTTGATATCTTTGTCATTTGCACAGGGTGTTTATGATCTGCAACAACACTAATTTGCATTATATCCCTTTGCTGACTTTCCATATGATCTCATTCAGTATGCAATAGCTGAGTTTCCCCAACAGTTTATGTAGCTGATTAAATATTATATTTTAAAATTGGTTTATTGGGAAGTGGAGTATACTTGAAGAATTTTATGCAAAGTAGTTGCAGTGAAGTTTTTGTAAGCAAGTTTTACCCATCCCATCACATTATGAATATTTAAATATTTTGAATGTCTTTGAGATTAGCATGGAAATTTGAGAAATAATAGTGGCATTTGCACAGTGATTGGTTGAACTGTAGGAAATTAATTTTAAGCATTCAAATGGAAGCAGGTGTATAGAACTCTTAGTGGATAAAGGCGTGGTATTTTTGACCACATATCAAAATGAAATATGCAATCCATATATACTACCATGAACAAAAGGTTTTGAAAGGAATGGAATGAGCCTTGACTCTCCATTTCTGCACTACTTACCTTGCAAATGTGGCCCAGTGTTGCTACTCACACCAACATAATGATCCAAGAGGGAAAAATGGTTGCTTGGTCATATCTTCAGTAATGTCATCTGGTCAATATCACCTTTAGGATTTAGGATTGAAATAATAGTGTGAATAAAGCAGGTCTTTATAAATAAAAAACTAAGCAGCACTGAATTGTGTACCTATTTTATTTATGCAATTCTTGCTTTACTCGTGCACCTTATTGCAGGTGTTCTGGAGGTACTGGTGGTGTTTGAGGATAAATTGAAAGGACAATATAGGTATTTCAATGAGGAATTCAATATATTTTAACTCCAGTAACATTGTTGGTAAAGTTTGTTTTTGTAATTCATATCTTTCAAAATAAAATTTATTCTGATATAGGTGGATTAAATGGTGTAAATTGGACATTTGTGTGATTCTTAGCCACACAGCACAGCCTTTAACATTTTTTTTAAAGTGTATCCGCCATTTATAAACCTTCATTTGATGCACTGACTGTGATTATGGTAAGCTGGTAATTAATTTGGAGATGTTCATGTTTGGGGACAGGAAAAAAAGTTCTATTTCGTCTGGTTGCATTGTTGTAAAAGGATATCAACATTTATATTTGGGTATCAGATAGGCCAGAGAAAATAGAGAGACATGCAGTGAGGAACAGGCCCTTTGGCCCAACTTACCCATGCTGACCAACATGTCCCGTCTATAAAGGACCCACCTGCCTGGATTTGGTCCATATCCTTCTAAACCTATCCTATCCATGTACCTGTCCAAATGTTTTTTAAACATTGTGATGGTACTTACCGCAACTACCTCGTTTGGCAGCTCGTTCCATATACCGATCATCCTTTGTTTAAATAAGTTACTCCTTGAGTTCCTATTAAATCTTTCTTTCCCCCCCTCACCTTAAATCTTGTGATAGGTTAATGTTTATAACCTGGCACCCTTGAGCAGAATGGTTGCTTTGTTAAGTGTTATTTGTGGAATGCACCTCAACATGAAATAGTTGCTTCAAATTGAGTTAAAACATCTAGGTCTTTTTGTCTTTTTAATGATTATTATCAATCAATCAATCAATCAATCAATCAAGTTTTATTTGTCACTTGCACATGAGTACAAGTGAAATGAAATTGCCAGCAGCGGTACAATAAAAAAAATCACACAATACGCAATAAAAATTTACACAAACATCCACCACAGCATTCATCACTGTAGTGGAAGGCACAAAATTTGGCCAGTCCTCCTCCTTAACCCTCCGCAGTCGCCGCTGCGGGCATCCAGATGTACAGACAAGGTAAGTCCAAATATATCCTGAATCGGTGCCTCCCCACTGGAGACCGCGGCTTCAAGATGGTGTAGGTCGCAGGCCGGCGGTCGAAGATTTAAAGTCCCCGCCGCGCCTCAGCCAGAAGCACCGAAGATTGCAGGGCCGGCGGTCAGAGCTCCTTTCCAGGAATCCCTGGCGAGGGACCCCGCTCTGGATGGTAAGTCCCCGCCGCGGGCTGGCGGTCGGAGCTCTTCTCCGGGGTCCCCAACGAGGAGTGCCAGGCTGTGGAAGCTGCGCCAACGAATGGAGTGCTCCCTTCCTCCCCGTGTGGTCCGTTATATTCTAAATATCAGGATTTGCGATGTTTTTCTTTAAGAAAATGATTAGCTTGGATTGTACAAAGTAGTATGTCCTAAACGTACAAGGTACAGAATATATTTGTTATCGATATATTATGCATTATCAAAGCCACCGACAAAAGTGCTGACTTGGAAGATGTTTTTCAAGCTGACATCTGTGACTTTATTCAGGAGACACGAGAACCAAGATGCTGAAATCTTGCTGAAAAACAGTGCTTGAGGAACTCAGCAGGTCAGGCAGCATCCATGGTGGGAAATGGACAGACAGTATTTCAGCTGGGGCTCTTCAATCTGATGTAGTAGGTGGAGGAAGAGCTGGAATAGAGAGAGAGAGAGGGGTAGGGTAAAGTGTGGCAGGTGGATATAGGTGAGGGGGGTGTGACAGATGGGTGGAGATAGTGACCTTTATTCTTTCAGATAAGGAAAGAAGAGGGTGAAATGTAAAGCCGGAAGGAGGGATATGGGCAGAGAAGGGAAATACTGCAACGAAAAGGAAATGGAGGACTGAGATGAGAAATTAGCATAAGGAAGCGGGTGGGATAAATGTCTGCCGATTGGCCAGTTGGGTTCAGGGAAGGTAAGGATGTAATACTTGATATTGAAGAATTGAATGTTCTGACCATTGGATTGTTAGATAACTGTAGCAGAATATGAAGTGCTGTTCTTCCAGTTAGTATGGGGTCGCACTCTTGCCATGGAGGAGGTCAAGGACTGAAAGATTGATGAGGGAAGGGTAGTTAAAATGGTTAACATCTGGGAGCTGCAGCAAGCCAAAGAGCGCAAAACAGTCACTGGGTCTACGCTTGGTCTTGCCGATTGAAAAGTGCTCATTGATAGCTAGGTTAGCATTTAATGTCCATCTATAAGTGTCCCTTAAACTGATGGTTTGTTAGAACATCACAAAGATCAGTTAAAAGATGTCCAAGTTGGTGGGTCTGAGTCGTGCATGGATTGAATTCAGGAAGATTATTAGATTTTCTTTATTGAAGGCATTAGTGAACCGAAGAGCTTGCTGTTACTGATTCTAGTTTTCCATTCCAACATTAATTACTCAGTTGCTATGATGGTAATCAAGCTCACACCTCTGACTACAAATTAAGTAATTTAATCTCTTTAATGTAGTACACAATTGTTTTTGTATTGTAGTGCCTGAAGGGGTAATGGATACGGAATTTTAAAAGGGTTCTGGATAAATAGTTGAAATTGAGAACATTACCAGTCTACGGGGGTATGGGCAAGAGAGTTGACTAACTGAATGGTTTCTTAATTAATGGCACGTGCATGGTGCACTATATTTTCTCTTTGAGTCATAGTCGTACAGCTCCAAAATAAGCACTTTTCGAATAGCCAACATGCCCATGCCAACAAAGATGCCCCATCTACTTTATTCCACCACACTGTCTTTGCCCCATTCCCCTCTAAATCTTTCCTATCCATTTACCTACCCAAATGTCTTTTAAATGTCATAATAATACCTGTCTCAACTACCTCTTCTGGCAGTTCATTGCATATACCCACCCCTCTCTGCGGATAAAGGTGTCCCTCAGGTTCCTATTAAATCTTTCCCCTCTCAACATTAAACTTATGTCCCCTGGTTCTGGATTTTCAAGAGAGAGTTAGATTTAGCTCTTAGAACTAACGGAATCAAGGGATATAGGGGAAAAATGCAGGAACAGGGTACTGATTTTGGATGATCAGCCATTATCATATTGAATGGCAGTGCTGGCTCGAAGGGCCGAATGTCCTACTCCAGCACCTATTTTCTATGTTTCCCTTTGTGTAAAAGACAGTGTAAATATCCTATCTATTCTCCTCATGATCTTATGCACCTCTAGAAAATATGATACAATACGGTAACATTTTGTTCCCGGAGGGAAATTGGTCTGCCGACAGTCACAACACACAAGGTACACATAAACTTGAAATTAAAAGTGAAAACAAAAAGAAGAAGACAAGCGACTGTTGGCTGGCTTCACAAATGAACAAACAAACACAGACTGAGCCCCTGGGCAGAGGATTCTAAACTAGAGTCCGCTCCCCACACCGGATCCCGCTTTGTTATCCCACCGTCCCTCACAGCTGTCCCCCACGCTGGGTCCCCATTGTTCTTCACAGCAGCCCCCCCCAAGTCGGGTTCCCATTGTCTTCCCCTCCCCCTCACGCTCATCGACCACGATGCCCCACCGACACCGAGGTTCCCATTGCTGCCGAGTCTCCCATCGCCGCCATCGCTGAGGCTCCTTCGGCTCAGACAGGCCTCGCCGCCTGGCTTCTCCGCAGTCCCCTGGAAGGCCTGTGGGGCGAGTCAGGCCTACTGGAGCGCGTTACGGTCGTCGTTCTAGTCGTCGGCGGTTAGGTGGTTGGATTGGACTCTCACGGCTCCCCGGGACACTCCTGCCATGTTCGTGGCTCCCCGGGACTAATCGGGATTCAACCCCCACCTGTGCTTCATGGAATAATGTCCTCGTCTGCTGAACCCCTTCCTATAGCCCAGGTCCTCAAGTCCTCGTAAAGTTTCTCTTCACTCTTTCCAGCTTAACAAAATCCTTCCTATAGCAGGATGGCCAACAAAATGCTCCAAATGCAGCCTCGCCAAGACTTGTTTAATTTAGAGATGCAGTGCAGAAACAAGCCCTTCAGCTCACTGAGCCCAATGCAGAATGACTTGGACAGGTTGGAGGAGTGGGCAGATGCATGGCAGATGAAGTTTAATGTGGGTAAATGTGAGGTTATCCACTTTGGTATCAAAAACAGGAAGGCAGATTATTATCTAAATGGCGTCAAGTTGGGAAAAGGGGAAGCACAACGGGATCTGGGGGTCCTTGTTCATCAGTCAATGAAAGTAAGCATGCAGGTATAGCAGGCAGTGAAGAAAGCGAATGGCATGTTGGCCTTTTTAACTAGAGGAGTTGAGTATAGGAGCAAAGAGGTCCTTCTGCAGTTGTACAGGGCCTTAGTGAGACCACACCTGGAGTATTGTGTGCAGTTTTGGTCCCCTAATTTGAGGAAGGACATTCTTGCTATTGAGGGAGTACAACGTAAGTTTACAAGGTTAATTCCTGGGATGGCGGGACTGTCATATGCTGAGAGAATGGAGCGGCTGGGATTGTACATTCTGGAGTTTAGAAGGATGAGAGGGGATGAGATAATGTTCTTTATTGAAACATATAAGATTTTTAAGGGTTTGGACACGCTAGAGGCAGGAAACATGTTCCCGATGTTGGAGGGAGTCTAGAACCAGGAGCCACAGTTTAAGAATAAGGGGTAAGCCATTTAGAATGGAGATGAGGAAACACTTTTTCTCAGAGAGAATTGTGAGTCTGTGGAATTCTCTGCCTCAGAGGGTGGTGGAGGCTGGTTCTCTGGATACTTTGAAGAGAGAGCTAGATAGGGCTCTTAAAGATAGCGGAGTCAGGGAATATGGGGAGAAGGCAGGAACGGGGTACTGATTGGGGATGATCAGCCATGATCACATTGAATGGCGGTGCTGGCTCGAAGGGCTGAATGGCTACTCCTGCACCTATTGTCTATTGTCTAACCAGCGATCACCCACACACTATCCAACACATTGTGGATAATTTACAGAAGCCAATTAGCCAAAAATCAACACGCTTTTGGAGTGTGCGAGAAAACCAAATCACTGGGCGAAAACCCACGAGGTCACACGTAGAATGTCCAAACTCTGTAAAGTCAGAACCTGTAGTTAGGATCAAATCTGAATCTCTGGCTATATAAGGCAGCAAATTTACTGCTGCCCCTGTAATATAACATCCCAACTTCTATGCTGTGTGATTTCATGTTTGTGAGTGTTTGCTATTTTAACATTAGTTTTCCAAAATACAGTGGATACGAGGGTCTCGACCCAAAACGTCGCCTATCTCCTTCGCTACTTAGATGCTGCTGCACCCGCTGAGTTTCACCAGCCTTTTGTGTACGCACAGTGGATACAAGGATCATTTTATTTCAAATTGTAGTAAATCATCTTCTTTCATGTGGTGTACACAGCCTAAAGTTGTAGGGCAACTTGTTCTATTTGATCTTCCGTTTGTGCACGTCGAGTTGATTGCATTAGTCGAAACAGGGCGGACCACGTGAAGGTTGCAATCGTCCACCCCATCGTAGTACATATAAACAATAAAAGGGACATTTAAGAAATTTGCTGTGAGGGGCACTAGACAATGTTTGTTATTGTCATGTTTCAAGGGGGTGAGTGTTCAAATTTACCATGGCGCCATTATGTGGCAGTGTAGTATTTGTGACATCAATTCATCTTGCTGTAGCCACCACTTAACTATTCCTCTTCATTATTGGTTGATTTACTGATTTTTATTTCCTCCAACATTTTCTGGCTTTATGTTGCCTGCAGAGACAGAAGATAGATTACGCAATTGTCGGGGGGGGGGGGGGGGGGGGGGGGGGGAGAGTGAGAGATTTTTTTTTAGATTATTACAACAGAGCCCTAACTAACTTGAGACTTTGCGGTTGGCATGTTATTTCCAGATGCTAATTTATAATATAGTTATATTATGTATAATGGTCACTTATACATTTCTTCCTATCTTTTGTTGGCATATCTTGTCTCAATTAGAAAGGAAGTCAGATGATGTCTACTATTACATACAAGTAATGAAGGGCACGATTTTAATGTGGATAAATAACTGAAATTTGTGATGTAATTCCAGAAATAATTAGATAAAGGTTATTTCTTAGCGTTACATTTATAGATGGTTTAAGCATTCAAAATCATAATGACCCAACCATGGGTAATGATAATTAATGATGGCATCACGCAAGGAAGAGAAAGGGGAAACTATGGTATAAAGGATGAGATGAAGAACATTGGAAAGTATCAATTATATTAGACAGTCGATTTGTATTTCTGGAATGGTAACGGGAATTTTTGAGAATATAGCTAGTAGACTAGGTAAAGGAAAACCAATTAATCTGGTGTACTTGGATTTTCAGAAAACCTTTCATAAGAGTCTCATGCAAGGCACAAGGTTTTAGGGGTAATAGATTAGCATGGATTAAAAATTGGTTCACAGACAGGAAACAGTAGGAGAAAATGGTATTTCTCAAGATGGCAAGCATAAAGAGTTGAATAATGAAGGGATCAAATCTTTTATGGTATGAATGATTTGGATGAAGGAACAAAATGTTTAGAAGTTTGATGACACAAAATTAGGGAATTGTGAAGAAAGTACACAAACAAAGTAGGACAAACAAAGAGTGTTGTAATATTTAAAATATTTATTTGTGAAGTGTTGATTTACATGGAGACTTGGGTGTTCTTGTACATTAGTCAATGAAAGCTATCGTGTAAGTATAGCAGTTAAGAAGACATAGTAGGTTGTGCTAAATAGCAAGAGGATTAGAGTATAGGAGCAAGGAAGTCTTACTACAGCTATATTGGTACTGTCATACCTGGAGTAATGCGTGTAGTTTTGGCCCCCTTTACCATGGAGATATACAATTGCACTTGAATGGCAAACTTCCACACCAGGAGAGGTGACTAAATTTGTACTTGTAAAAGTTTAAAAAATGAGAGGGATTCTCACTGAAACTTTAATAATCTTGAAAGAGTTGTATGGAAGATGCTTTACTTACCCAAGGTATTCAGGGTGGGTCAGGGGGGGGGGGGGTCGGGTCAGTTCGGGTCACAATGTCAGTTTGCTGAGTAGGAGATTTCAGACAGAGATAGGCAAAATCTTCATTCAAAGCTTGGTAAGCCTGTGGGATTTGTTACTAGGCTATGGAGGCTAAGTCATTGCAAGGAGAAAGATAATTTGTTAGGTGCAAATGAATTCAAAGTAGATAGGGAAAGAGGATGAATGTGATATTCAATTCGGTCTACACATTTTGTGATGAAATCAGATTCAGATTTTCTTGATTGTTTCAGTGGAACTGAATGTTCTGCTTGTTTAATTGAGCATATTGCAGATCGTAACTTGGTCATTAAGTATATTGAACAGAGAGAATGCCTGCAAACATGGTTTAAACATCTTAAGCTCTTGCATCTGTTGCCTGGCAAGTGGTTGTAAGTTGCAAGTGACCTATCAATTTTGTTACATATTTTTAATGGCAATACTTGAATTCAAATTTATGCTCGCTTGCATCATGACAAGCCAAAATGTATCTTCTAGGCAAGGCAGCATAGTTGTATAACTTTGCTGTTTGTTTCAGCTTTGTTAAGGGCCTGTCCCATTGTACGAGGTAATTCAAGAGCTCTCCCGAGTTTAAAAAAAATCAAACTCGTGGTAAGTATGTAGAATGTACGTCGGAGCTCGGGACGTCTCTTAGCGGCAGGTACTCGGGGAAACGCGGTAAGCTCGTGAAGACTCGTGAAGATTTTTCTACATGTTCAAGATGTCCACGAGAGCCCCGAGTACCTACGAGCGGCTTTTACCGTAATTCTCAGAGTTTGAATCGGGAGCTATCTTGAATTAGCTCGTATAGTGGGCCAGCCCAATTACTGTTGTAATGCAGAATTAAGCTGTCAAGCTTGTTTAACTTAAGAACATTTTGCAATTTAACATAGTGATTTAAATTTAAATTTTAAGGAAGTGGATGTTCATGTGAATGAGGTAATTTCTAGTTTGTCACTCCCCAAGATGTAGTGTGCCCACTAATTAATTACACAATAACTCAATGTCTGAAGAAGGGTCTCGACCCGACACGTCACCCTTTCTTTCTCTCCAGAGATGCTGCCTGTCCCGCTGAGTTACTCCAGCTTTTTATGCTTATCTTCGGTTTAATCCAGCATCTGCAGTTCCTTCTTACATAATGAGTTGGACAATTTTCTTCATGGAATGTTGTCATTCTCACAAAGAACATACAAGAACAGCACTGGAACAGGCTCTTTGGTCTTTGATGTCTGTGCTGACCATGATGCCAGATTAAACTAACCCCCATCTATCTACATGATCCATATTTGTCCATTCGCTGCATGTGCATGTATCCACCCATATCTGTAAATAATATGTATCCTGTGACAACCACCTTCACTATCCGCAACTCCATCGGTTTTTGCATCATCTGCAAAGTTACTAATCAGCCCATCTAAATTTTCTTCCAAGTCATTTATATATCAGAAACAAGAGGTTCCAAGCACTGATTCCGGCGAAACATCACTGGTTACAGACCACCAGTTAGAATAATACTCCCATTCTTTCCCCTTCTACCTCCTAGGGCCAAGACAATTTTGAATCAAGCCTACCAGATCACTGGATCCCATGCATCTTAATCTTCTGCATCAACCTATCATGAGGGACTTTGTCAAATGCCTCACTAAAATCCATGTAAACAACATTCACTGCACTATCCTCATCAATCATCTTCACTTCCTCAAAAATGTTATCAAGTTTGTAAAGCCCCTGTCCCACTTTGGTGATTTTTTTTTTTGGCGACTACAGGAGACTCGGCTGTCGCCACATGGTCACGGAGTGATGTCTGTAGGGTCGTGAGTAGTCTCCTCAAGTCGCCTAAAGAGTCATAACATTTTTTTAATTGCCGCTGGATTTTGAAATATTCAAAACTTTTCGGCGACTGTGGGCTTGATGTAGCTTTTCTTCTCCTGTCATATGTGCTGTCATAGGTTGTTGCCAGGATGACACGGGTTGTCGCCAGGTGACGTTGGTTGTCGCCGGGTGCTGACTTCAGTGAATTCCATTGGCGACTACCTACGTCAACCGGCGACGGATACCGGTGACTGAATTGTCTTCAGTTGTCGCCGACAGTGCCGTTGCTTGTCGCTGGTGGACGTAGGTTGACTTAGGTTGTCGTAGGTTGTCGCCTGTGTGGTCGTAGGTGGATGTCCTAATGGGTCCCCGATTGTCGCCTGTGTGGTCGTAGGAGGACGTCCTAATGGGTCGCCGGTTGTCAGTAGCTTGCCGTAGCTTGGCATCGACTAGGTGGTAGGTTGTCGTGGGGGGGGGGGGGGCAGTTGCCGCTTTTTCGGCCACTTGCTACAAATGTGACAGTCGCTGAAAAAATCGCCTAAGTGGGACAGGCCCCTAAGATATGATCTGCCACATACTCACTCAGATAATAAATCCATACGTGTAAATCCTATCCCTAACAATCCTCTCCGATAGTTTCCTTACCACTGACACGAGGCACACCGGCCTATGAATTCCTGGATTATCCTATGTCCTCCTTACACAGAGGAACAATGTAGGCTACTGTAGTCCTCTGGGACATGGCCTGGAGCGAGAGACAATACAAAGATCATAGCTGTAAACAGATCAATGACAGGAGAGCAGCCAAGCAAGGATGTATAAGAAAAAAAGAACAACAATTAACAATTCAAGAAATTATAGCAGTAACTGTTGTGGAAAAAAACTGTTTATAGCAAGCATCTACATTTAGATATAATCTCTAATATTGAGAGTCAACTAAAAATCAGAGCAATAAAGTCCATATATAACCATATAACAATTACAGCACAGAAACAGGCCCTCTCGGCCCTTCCAGTCCATGCCGACCATTTGTTTTCCCCTAGTCCCATCTACCTGCACTCAGACCATACCCCTCCATTCCCTTCACGTCCATATACCTATCCACTTTACTCTTAAATGTTAAAATCGATCCTGCCTCCACCACTTCTGCTGGAAGCTGATTCCACACAGCCACCACCCTCTGAGTAAAGAAGTTCCCCCTCACGTTACCCCAAAACTTCTGTCCCTTAATTCTCATATCATGCCCTCTTGTTTGAATCTTCCCTACCCTCAATGGGAAAAGCTTATCCACGTCAACTCTGTCTATCCCTTTCAACATTTTAAAGACCTCAATCAAGTCCCCCCTTAACCTTCTGCGCTCCAAAGAATAAAGACCTAACTTGTTCAACCTTTCTCTGTAACATAGTTGCTGGAACCCTGGCAACATTCTAGTAAATCTCCTCAGTACTCTCTCTATTTTGTTGACATCCTTCCTATAACTAGGCGACCAAAATTGTACACCATACTCCAGAATTGGTCTTACCAATGCCTTGTACAATTTTAACATTACTTCCCTACTCCTATATTCAATGCTCTGATTTATAAAGGCCAGCACACCAAAGGCTTTCTTTACCACCCTATCTACATGCGATTCCACCTTCAGGGAACTATGCACAGTTATTCCTAGATCCCTCTGTTCCACAGCATTCCTCAATTCCCTACCATTTACCATGTACGTCCTATTTTGATTTGTCCTGCCAAGATGTAGCACTTCACACTTATCAGCATTAAACTCCATCTGCCATCTTTCAGCCCACTTTTCCAAATGGCCCAAATCTCTCTGTAGACTTTGAAAATCTACTTCATTATCCACAACACCACCTATCTTAGTATCATCTGCATACTTACTTATCCAATTTTCCACCCCATTATCCAGATCATTGATGTACATGACAAACAACAGTGGACCCAACACAGATCCCTGAGGCACCCCACTGGTCACCGGCTTCCAACCTGACAAACAGCCATCCACCATTACTCTCTGACATCTCCCATTCAGCCACTGTTGAATCCATCTTGCTACTCCGCCATTAACACCCAAAGATTGAACCTTCTTAACCAACCTTCCATGGGGAACCTTGTCAAAGGCCTTACTGAAATCCATATAGACAACATCCACTGCTTTACCCTCATCAATTTCCCTAGTTACCGCTTCAAAAAATTCAAGAAGGTTTGTCAAACATGACCTTCCAGGCACAAATCCATGTTGACTGTTCCTGATCAGACCCTGTTTATCCAGATGCTTATATATATATTATCTCTAAGCATCCTTTCCATTAATTTGCCCACCACTGACGTCAAACTAATAGGTCTATAATTGCTAGGTTTATTCTTTGAACCCTTTTTAAACAATGGAACAACATGCGCAGTACGCCAATCCTCCGGCACTATTCCCGTTTCTAATGACATTTGAAATATTTCTGTCATAGCTCCTGCTATTTCTACACTAACTTCCCTCAATGTCCTAGGGAATATCCTGTCAGGACCTGGAGACTTATCCACTTTTATATTTTTCAAAAGTGTCAGTACTTCCTCCTCTTTGAATCTCAACACAGAAAAGTCAACACAGAAAAGTTCAGGAAATTGTTGTGGATGATAAACTTGGTCAGATTGGAGTTGAGTTGTGTTGAGAAAAAGTGTAGATAAAAAGTGGAAAGTATGCAACTGGATTGGGAGATCGGGAATACATCCTTAGTTTATGAGAGGTCTGATCAAGGATATGATAACAGTGTGGAAGAAACAGTTCATTAATCAGGTACTACAGTGCCCTCTATAATGTTTGGGACAAAGACCCATCATTTATTTATTTGCCTCTCTACTTCACAATTTGAGATTTGTAATAGAAAAAAATCACATGTGGTTAAACCGCACATTGTCAGATTTCTATTAAAGGGTGTTTTTATACATTTTGGTTCCACCATGTAGAAATCACAGCTGTGTTTATTCAATACTTCCCCCCCCCCCCCCCCCCCCCCCCCCCAAAAAAAAATCGTGGGGCACCATAATGTTTGGGACACATGGCTGCTCTGCTGTGGTTAATTGCCTCCTTAATGCAGGTATAAGAGAGCTCTCAGCATCTAGTTTTTTCTCCAGTCTTTCTATCACCTTTGGAAACTTTTATTGCTGTTTATCAACATGAGGACAAAAGTTGTGCCAATGAAATGTCAAAGTAGCCATTATGAGACTGAGAAACAAGAATAAAATTGTTAGAAACATCAGCCAAACCTTAGGCTTACCAAAATCAACTGTTTGGAACATCATTAAGAAGAAAGAGAGCACTGGTGAGCTTACTAATCGGAAAGGGACTGGCAGGCCAAGGAAGACCTCCACAGCTGATGACAGAAGAATTCTCTCTATAATAAAGAAAAATCCCCAAACACCTGTCCGACAGGTCAGAAACACTCTTCAGGAGTCAGGTGTGGATTTGTCAATGACCACTGTCCGCAGAAGACTTAATGAACAGAAATACAGAGGTTACATTGCAAGATGTAAACCACTGGTGAGCTGTTAAAATAGGATGGCCAGGTTACAGTTTGCCAAGAAGTACTTAAAAGAGTAACCACAGTTCTGGAAAAAGGTCTTGTGGACAGGCCTGCAATACAGGCCTGGCAGAGCATCACCAGAGAGGACACCCAGCAACTGATAATGTCCATGAATCATAGACTTCAAGCAGTCATTGCATGCTAAGGATATGCAACAAAATACTAAACATGACTACTTTCATTTACATGACATTGCTGTGTCCCAAACATTACGGTGCCCTGAAATGGGGAACCTATAAACACTGCTGTAATTTCTACATGGTGAAACCAAAATGTATAAAAACGGCCTTTGTTAAAATCTGACAATGCACTTTAACCACATGTGATTTTCTTTCTATTACAAATCTCAAATTGTGGAGTACAGAGGCAAATAAATGATGGGCCTTTGTCCCAAACATTATGGAGGGCACTGTATGTGCATTCAAGTTGTTAAAGGGAGAAGAGGTAATGTCCAGGGTTTGAGTGATTCTTCATTAAGTTGGCTGCTTTCCCAAGGCAGTGTGAATTGTAGATGGATTCTATTTCTCCCACCTTATCTGTGTTGGCACAGTTACTGTACTTTGGCACCCAAGAATAGGATAGTACGCGTAACATCTGTGGTAGATAATTTACTGTTGCAGATTTAGAGGGATTAGAGGCATTTCGAAAAACTGGTTGATTATGATGTGAGCAGCACCTTGTGCCACGGATGACAATAGGATTAACAAATTCATCAGGAAGGCTGGCTCTGTCCTGAGGGTGGTTGGATTCATGGGAGGTGGTCTTGGAGGGGAGGATGCTCCTCAAACTGCAGAGCATCCAGGACAATACAGCTCGCCCCCTCCATGACACACTGGTCAACTGGTGGCAGAGGTTCGCTTGCACTTCCTCCAACCTCGTCTTCTTTATCCATTGTTCAAGATGTGGACTCTTATACATTGGCAATTCTGTCTGATTTTAGAGATTGAAGATCTGGAATGGTGCAGTTTGAGGCTGTGTTCTGTTTTTTTTTTTTACAAATTTTCTATCATAGAATTGGCACCTCTGATTTTCCACATCTATAAAAGGACGTTTGGGAACTGCAGTATTATTTCTGTATTAGTATAAAGAAATCTTTAAAAATTGATGTCTGGAAGTAATTTGAGTTATCTTTAGTGACTTGGGTGATTGATAAAATAGATCATTCCAGCTACAGTATGAAACGATTGTCTGCTTAACATAAAAGTAAGAATCAAACAAACAATATCTATATAACTAAAAGTCTCATGTTGACCACTTCCTGTCTGCGCTGTATATTGATTTTAGAAAAAATGCTACCAGATATCACTATGATTTCTGGCCATCTTACTCAGTCCTTCTCCGCTGAGCAGGCCCCGAGAAATTTTCCCATCGATGAAAAAAAAAGTTATGAGTGTTTTTTAAAAAAAACCTTGAGATCCTCTCGTCTGTCAATCACCGCAATGAAGGTAACGTCCCTTCCGGGGGGGGGGGGGGGGGGGGAGGACTATAAAACCCCAGATGGCTGTACATGACAGTCACTGCAAGATCGCGAGGGAGAGGCCACGACTCTCATTCTAAGCTGTGAATCAACTGAACTGTGAGTCTGCAATGTACTTGCAATAAATGATTTGTTAGCCCTTAATGAAAATGAAATGAGCTGTTTGGCCTGCCCTGTGCTTGTAACTGCAATGGCAATGGAAGTGAAATGAAAATGCAATCAGCTGTTCGGCTTTCCCTGTGCTTGAAACTGCAATGGCAATGGAAGTTAAATGAAAATTCAGTCAGCTGTTTGGCCTGCCCTATGCTTGAAACTACAATGGCAATGGAAGTGAAATGAAAATGCAATCAGCTGTTCGGCCTGCCCTGTGTTTGAAATTGCAATGGCAATGCAAATGAAATGAAAATGCAATGAGCTGTGTGGCCTGCCCTGTGCTTGAAATTCAAATGGAAATGAAATAAGTTGTTTGGCCTGCCTGAAACCACTAATTTTGGCCCACAAGGCCCCTATTAGCCGTGAAACCACTCCCTTTTGCCCAAAATGCCCGTATTATCCCAGGATGAGCATTTTGGTCCAAAAGGCCCATGCCAGGACAGGAAAAGTCCAGAAAAAGTGCCTTTCACTGAGATTTCACACAGATTTTTTTTTAAAGAGCCCCTTTGGCCCATCATGCCTTTACTAATCCAGGAGGAGTCCCTTTGGCCCAACGGTAAGTAATCCCCCTGCAAGTATTAACCTCACCCCAGTATTTTTCTCCCTCCCTTCACTGGCTCCCTGTGAGATCAAAGCCAGGATGGACTTCATTGCTGTGATGTGCAGAAAAAGTTGAAAAATGTCTAAAATTGATTTTCCACCCTCTCCCCCTTCTATCTCACAGAGTTTTGGGCAGAGTTTCTGCCAGTTTCTGAGCTGCCAGCCCACCTGGCCTGAGTAACTGAGCTGCCAGCCCAAGAATCCATTCGACCCACAATGTCCATACTAGTCCCCTGGAAACCAGTCCCTTCGGCCCAAAACACCCATACTAGCGCTCCAGAAAGCCCCCCCCAGAAAAAAAAAACTGACCACCAATGTTGGAATGGGTGAAGAGGTGGAATACTGCTTTGGGGGACCAGCCCTCCTGTGTGAACATGGGACCCAACGGGTCCCACTTAGTCGAGTACTTATTAAAAGTCTGATCTTGTACATGTATGTATGTGTGTGTGTGTATATGTGGTTGTCTTTACATCTTTGCAAAAACACTGCATGGTAACGATTACATTTTTACATATTCCGATTGACAAATTTCCCCTCAAGGCTAGGATCACCTTAGCTGAATATTTTATGCTTTTTCTCGATTCATGAATGTCTAAAAAATTCAAAAGACTTTGAAATTAAAACAACCAGCTTCAACTGATGACGTCACAATGGCTCGACTAGCAGTGATCAAATTCACTGAAGATTTCATCCTACATTTGAAACTTTATTCGTGATTAAAGCTTTAAAAATGCCAACTTTCACAAGATTTTTACATATACTGATTCACATTTTCCCCTCGGCCGAGATCTCCCTCACTGAACATTTTATGCTTTATTTCTCGACTTATTACTGATTAAAAATAACTAAGTTTAAAAACAACAAAATACTTTGAATTTAAAACCGCCAGCTTACACTGATGACGTCACAATGGCTCAGCTGGCAGTGATCATCTTCACTGAAGATTTCATCCTATATTTGACACATTCATGGTTGAAGCTTTAAAAATGCAAAGTTTCACAAGATTTTTACATATTCTGATTCACATTTTTTCCCACTCTAGGCAGAGATCACTTTTATGCTTTATTTCTCGACTTATTACTGATTAAAAATAACTATGTTTTTAAAAAAAATCTAAATATTTTGAATTTCAAAACAACCAGCTTCAACTGATGACGCCACAATGGCTCAGCTAGCAGGTGGAGAGCGAATTGCTATTGCAACACGCAGGGCAGGTACAATTGGATTGAGTTGGAGGACCAAGCCTCCCGTGGGGGCTATGGGTAGGGAACGGGTACGTTGGGAGGGAGCAGACCCAATGGGTCTGCAATTGGTCTAGTTTTAAGTTAAAATGGTCAGAATTATATTGGGGCATATCTTCTTCCAAATAGGAAGAAGTGATCCTTGGTGATCATATTGGCTGGCATGTTAAGAGAATCAAATTTTGTTGCTCTGTGAATGTTCTATTCAATACGGGAAATACCCGGGTAAACTGATATGCACTAATGTGTTTCACTTTGGGATATATAATGTCTTGGCAAAATGTTGAATGTGGTGTAATTTAAGGCATTTCTATTCAATCAGTGCAACCTAAAGTATTCAACGTATTTAGATGCTAGTTTAACTAGTTTCATTCCATGACACACAGTGCTTGATGCCTGCCGCATTCCCTTGTCACAAAGGCTTTGTGCATGGTGCAAAATGTTGTATAAGAAGGAATTGCAAATGCTGGTTTAAACCAAAGATTGACACAAAAAGCTGGAGTAACTCTCCAGAGATGCTGCCTGTCTGATGGAAGATTTAGTACTGAATGTTTTGTGGATTTGTCAACAATTTACCATTGGAAATAATTGGATTTGGTCACAGTTTATGCATAAATAATTTTGTTATTTCTCCACCCAATTCATATGATGACATTTATTAAATTCACTCAAGAACAGATTAGATATGTTATTACTAAATGAAAGCTCACTGACATGAGAAAGTAAAAGGAAATTGCTATGTATCTTAGCTGAAATTGCCAAAGCCCATCCAGGCAAAATAGCATGAGCAGCTTGACACTTCCCAAAGCAAAATAAGTAGTTGCTGGTTTAATTGCATTTTGGAATTTGCTTCTAGTTCCAAAATACTCCTCTAAGTTTAATAATGCTATACAAATGCAATTACATTCTGCGTACGGAATTCTGTATTCTTATGTGCCACATAATATGTTCAATGACCTTTAATAGTATTACGAATATCATGCCAAACGTCGCCTACATTCTTGAGATCAGTATTAAACTAAAATCTTCACTAGACGAGCCGCCCACATGCTGTAGGGATGTGAACACCTCGGATTATAGGTGTGCAGCAACCAGTGACTCGCCACTTGACCCCATGACGTCAATCTGCCGTGTACAAGGCACAAGTCAGGAACATGGTGGAATACTCTCCACTTGTCTGCAGGGTACCAATCCCAATGACACAACATCCAGGATAAAGCAGCCTCCTTAATGAGGAAGACATCTGACCCCCTACCCAAAACATGCCCACTTGCAAGCGATAACTTAGATGAAAATATAATGAATTTAACACTGGATTAGAAAAATATGTGCTATAAAAGTACATGGAATAAATAATTGATGAGTTGTATCCCATTCCTCAGGGTGGAACTGTGCCTGAAGCAAATTAAAATCGTACAATAGCTTTATCAGAGGGGTGGCTCAATTTGCTAGATTGAGATGGTCATTGATTAGATAGCATCATGACATCTGAAAGTACAAATCTTTTCATCCTCTGTGTACTCCTCTGTTGGTATCAAGCATCCTCACCTGGTGAATACAAGTCAAGCCAGCAGCGATTTATTTTGAGGTGGCTTGAAGAAATATCGTTTTCCCTATTTTTGGAGACTTGCCTTTTCTGCAGCTGTTACAGGAACATGATTGTGCATGTTTGTTTCTATATCTTCTCTAGAGCCATTCTGGTTTCTCAATAAGCTGACTTTTTCAATAATAGTTGGAACGTTTAAAAGTGTGTGGCTGGTTCTACTGGCATGATAAGAATAGAAAAATCCAAAGTTAATTTTTGAAATGTGTAGCTGTTAATTACAATAGCCTGAAAACTGACAAATGTTTTGATTGTTTTGTTTATTTGCTCAGATTTTTTGTTTGTTTTCTTGTATTCATATATCATACTCCACCTACTAAACTCTTGTGTAAATCATTATTTTAATGTTCAGAATCAAATTTGATTCAGAATATCACTTCATTTGGTACAGCATTCAATATGTTTAAACAATTGGTATGCACGGTAGTTGGGAAGCAGTTCACATGTAGATGATGTTGGAGAGACTAAACTCTTATTTTTAATGCATTTTTTGTCGTTTGTACAGTTTAAAATCTGATTTTGCTTTACTAGAGAAGCACAACAAGCATTTTAGGCCATAGGGGAATTTTACGATCACTTGAGAGTATTCATAGTCTTGGTTTTAGAGACCCTCCAAAAGATTGAATATTCTAAAAATTTGAATGCTCTGCAGTGCAGCCCTCCCGCAGCATGCACTGAAAAGCCATCTTAGATTATGCACACAATTCTTCGAAGTAGAGCTCAATACCACAGTGTTCTTGCCCACAGAGATGAGACTGACGTGACAGTGCATTTCCTTTTTATTCCATTTTCATGTTTTTAACTGGTGGATTTTGTCAGTTTAGCAGCACCATGATGTTTCATTAAGTGCCTCTAGTACAAAGTACAGTAGAAAAAATATTCTGGTTGGTTTATCATTAGTGATTCTGTTTAAAAGTGAAATTAATTGCTCAATGCACATCTGGATAATCCAGATTGTATATTTTATGACAAGGTAGACACAAAATGCTAGAGTAACTCAGTGGGACAGGCAGCAACTGGAGAGAAGGAATGGGTGTCATTTCGGGTCGAGACCCTTCTTCAGACGGATAATTTTCTGACAAAATCATGTGCCTTATGGGTCTCTACTTTATCCTTCAGGACTACATAGGTGATATGTAAAACGTGTTTAGACAGTCTTGGCCAGATTTCTTGCTAAAATTTAAATGCATATAATTAAGCATAAGCTAATGGGTATATTTCATGGAGAATTACGAATTGCTTTTATGGGATATATTTTGAATGCATGTACAATGCATTTTATAAAGTGGAGAAAACTTATTTTGCTTACTTTGTGCTCATGTACAAAAAATGATGTATTTAAGTGCAGGAAAAATAGGAATCACGGACAATTAATTATTTTTTAAAAAAAGGTTAATGAGATTAATAGAGGTCTAGTGGCTGACACAATTGTCAGGGTTGGAGATGACTTGGGACAAAAAGGGTGCAGTTTTTAGAGAAAGCAAAAGTGATCTAAGCAAGGAATTTGTGCAGAACTAAACCTTCACCATTGGTGACTATAAATGCTTAGAAGGTGCAAGGCTTTGGAAAGAAACGCAAGGCTAAATTATATTGCAACGATAGGTAGTTGGGCCAAAGCCACAGAAGGATTTAAAGATGAAGAAGGTTTAGAGTACTGAAATGAAGTATAAACAGCAAATTAACAGGGCATGCATGTATTCAGTTATGCTGGGAACAAGAAAAATCTCAGCCAAAACATTTAAATGAGCTGATTCTTCCTTTGAAAGTTGCACAATTTGCATGAAAAGGAACCATTTCTGAAGGTCAAAAAGAAGAGATCAAATTAAAAGTGGTTGCAGTTTAAAAGAAACCAATGCAGGGAGTATCGAAACAAGGAAGTGGGTTATTAGTGCCTGCATATACCTCATCTAAGCTTCATAACAATACCTGTGCTATGTTATGTACAGCTTCATTTGATCAGCTGATTGCTGAAATAATTTATTCTCATCACATGCAGAGGGAAACATTGTAAGCAATTATAAAGTAGCAATCTTTCTGTCTCATTCTCCCTATATATAACCTTATGGGCTTGTTATTCGTGGATTTAAAGCTCGCTAGTAACTTGAACATGTTGACATTCATGAGAAAATTGCTGTGTCAACAAAATATTACTGTAAATTAACAGTTAAGAGATCACATCTGTGCAAAATCAATAGTGCTTGGGAAAGTAATAAAATATTCACAAATTTTGGGTCAAATATTAAAATGTTTTAAATCTTGCTAATTTTATCATATCCACTTGGATAAAGTAGTATTTTGACATCTCATTTAAAACAATTCAAGCGTAGTCTGTTTTAAAGTAACTTCATTTTGTTCCACGTCGATTGACAAAACCTGAGCTGTCTTTGACAAAAGCGCAGTCATGATAATGCTGGTGGAAGCCATGGCTATTTCCAGTGGAAAGGTAACTTGACTGGAGTAAAATGGTTTTGCTCTTTTCATTTTACTGTCTGGATGTGAATGCACTCTTAATCTGCGATTCATTTTGTTTTTTATAGCAAGTGGAAGTCAACCCATTTGGATCAGTTTGTTCAGTAGAAAGCACAGAATAGCTCATTGCAATTGATGATTAATTGACTCCAATATACAAAAATATAGGAGCAAAGAGCTCCTTCTGCAATTGTATAGGGCCCTAGTGACACCACACCTGGAGTATTGTGTGCAGTTTTGGTCCCCAAATTTGAGGAAGGACATTCTTGCTATTGAGGGAGTGCAGCGTAGGTTTACAAGGCTAATTCCTGGGATGGCGGGACTGTCATATGCTGAGAGAATGGAGAGGCTGGGCTTGTATGCTTTGGAGTTTAGAAGGATGAGAGGTGATCTTATTGAAACATATAAGATTATTAAGGGTTTGGACACGCTAGAGGCAGGAAACGTGTTCCCGATGTTGGGGGAGTCCAGAACCAGGCCCCACAGTTTAAGAATAAGAGGTAAGCCATTTAGAACGGAGATGAGAAAATACTTTTTCTCACAGAGTTGTGAGTCTGTGGAATTCTCTGCCTCAGAGGGCGGTGGAGGTAGGTTCTCTGGATACTTTTAAGAGAGAGCTGGATAGGGCTCTTAAAGATAGCGGAGTCGGGGGGATATGGGGTGAAGGCAGGCACGGGGTACTGATTGGGGATGATCAGCCATGATCACATTGAATGGTGGTGCTGGCTCGAAGGACTGAATGGCCTACTCCTGCACCTATTGTCTATTGTCTAACTTATATTCAAAACATATTTGGTCCTGATTTTATGACATTTGATACTAAAATGTCAGCTTTCTTTAGTTCAGTTGATGCACTGATACATAGAACATTGAACAGAACAGGAACAGGCCCTTTGGCTCACCATGTCTGTGCCGAATGATGCCAAGTTAAATTAGTTCCTTCCAGGGTACACAAAATGCTGGAGAAACTCAGCGGGTGCAGCAGCATCTGTGGAGCGAAGGAGATAGGCAACGTTTTGGGCCAAAACCCTTCTTCAGACTGAGTCTGAAGAAGGGTTTTGGCCCGAAACGTTGCCCATCTCCTTCGCTGCATAGATGCTGCTGCACCCGCTGAGTTTCTCCAGCATTTTGTGTACCCTCGATTTTCCAGCATCTGCAGTTCCTTCTTTAACACTTAGTTCCTTCCACCTGCACATACCCATATCCCTCAATTCCCTGTATTTCCATGTGGCTTTCTAAAAATCTTTTAAATTATACTATCATATCTGCTTATCATATCTATTGTTTTAGATTCTTAATTTGTGGGCATATTCCACCATTAATGCACCAAATTCACCTCTAAATGTCGTATATTGCTCAAACTTCGCCCTGCTTTATATTTAGGTCCTAAATCAAAATTCACAGCCAAAATGGAACAGATTTTTTTCGGACAGTAATTTAATTTGTTGAAATCTAATTACAACTTCAGTAATTTAATTCAATTGAACGTGTGCAAAAACAACCTGTTTTTTTTTTCGACACATGCCTGGTGAATTGAAAAACATTTTTATAACCATATAACCATATAACAATTACAACACGGAAACAGGCCCTCTCGGCCCTTCCAGTCCGTGCCGACCATTTGTTTTCCCCTAAAAGCTAGTTTATTTTTTATTTTTTAGAGATATAGCACAGAAACAGGGCCTTCGGGCCACTGTGTCCACGCTGAACAGCGGTCCCCTGTATGCTAGCACGATCCCACACACAAAGGGATAATTTACAATCTTTATCAAAGCCAATTAACCCACTAACCTGTACCCTTTGGAGTGTGGGAGGAAACCGGAGCACCAGGGGAAAACCCACGCGGTCACGGGGAGAATGTGGGCACGGGGAGAATGTACAAACTCCGTATAGACTGCACCCATAGTCAGGTGACACTGTAAGGCTGCAACTCTATTGCTACGCCATCGTGCCACTCTTCAAAGACACAGATTAGACTCGAACCCACAATCCCCAGCTCCCTAGGCTGATGCCTTACCCTTTAAGCCACTGGGTCACCATTTTTGGTGGAAGTGAATGCAGAAAATGATCTTTACTCCAACATGCATGAGAATTTGGTGCTGGATTGGCAGATTTTCCAGAAGATTAGATGTTTTTTCTGATTAATACTGCGGCACATTTTTATTTAATTTTCTTTTTAGATTTATAGATTAGCATGGGTAAGTTCCAGTGAACCCAGAGTTTTAAGGGAGCCTGGGATCTGGTGAGTTTCAAAGATGTATGTGTAACCTTGCATTGTGAGTCAGATGCTGAACCATTGGTATTTTCAAATAGCAGATTGTCAAGAGTTTTACTCTAGCTAGATTTAGGAATGAGTTGATTTCAGCCTGATATTACACGCTGAAATAAAATGACCTGAAAGGCTACAGTAGGGCATCTTAATGACTCTAATTGATTTAAGGCATTTATACAAGCAGTAGTACAGTAAACTTGAAATACTGCAAAAATGATATTATGTTATCAGGTTTGAGTTGCAAGGAGAGGCTGGATAGGGCAATTTCCCCCCCCGGAGTTTAAATGGTTGAAAGGTAACTATATGGAGGTATATAAAATTGTAAGAGGTATAGATAACGTGAATAACCAGTCTTTTCCCCAAGGTAGGTGTGTCTAAGATTATAGTCCCATAGATTTAAGGTGAGAGGAGAAAGATTTAAGAGAGTCTCGGGTTTCACACCATGGATGTGTACGGAATGAGCTGCCAGAGGAAGTGGGAGAGATGTTGCCTTCATGACATTTAAAAAACATTTGGACAGATACGTTAATTGGAATGCATGGAGGAATGGAGGAATACGAGTCAGGCAAGTGAGGTGAGCTTTGTCGAGCAATTTGGTCGGCAGGGACAAGTTGGGCCGAAGGGCATGTTTCCATGCTGTGTAGCTCAATAACTCCTTTTCTTGGCTCTCGCATGCCAAATTGTTCCATCACAAAGTGTTGCTTAGTCTAACTTTATGCCCAACAGAAATAAAAGTTGAAAAACACATTTTCTGATTTGGGATTTTAATTCATGATGCAATGCAATCACTTTGCAAATTGAGTATCACAGAATTTGATATGGGAAAACTAATTAAGAAAATATCAGTGGAGATGGGACCGAGTTACCACAGCTTAGTTACCAATATAATATTCTGTATAAGCAGAAAAAGGATGCTATTGCATTGAAAATTTTAATCAATTGAGTCAGTATTGCCTCTTAAAATGGTACATGAACCAAGTTTCTTCTGACTCCAAGGTGAGAGTGCCACCAATTAAATTTGGCATTTCTTTTGTGAATGCTCATACAAATAAAATACCATTTTGATGCAGTTCTTAGTCAAAAGAAGCATTTTCAGGGACTGTGAAAGTAGCGGAGAGCAGAGATGAAAATCCAAAACAAACATCTGTCTTCTTACCACCAACTAAACTTCCCTAATTCATTGTGTAGTAAAAAAGATTTGAAACCGTTATTATGCTGTGCAATACTATGTATTGATGATTGATGCGCTGTAGGTATTTGATTGTTGTGGGGCATCTATGGAGACAGAATAGGTTTTATCAGGTGATATATATATGTCAGGTGACATTATTTTTCTCCATCGATGCTGCCTAATATGCTGAATAGATCAACAACTTTTTCAACTTCAGATTTCAAGCATAATATTTTTTGTTTGACTTGTTTTGTAATGCACATCAATCTGAAAGTTTAAGAATACATCAAGTATTTTATGCCATTTAATTTTGCTGAAACCTGTTAAGTATTTCCAGCATTTTGTTTTTATTCCAGTCTTATTGCGTATGCATGAGTATAAACAGAAATTAAATATTTATAAATGGTGACAGTAAACAATTAAATAAGTAAGATTATCACCAGTTTGAATGGAAACAAGATAGTTAAAGCAGCTGTGAATGCCAATTATGATTATCTTTTGAGGCAATGTATTTTTATTTTTGTAGTTGGTCATTTGTGTTAATTCATTTAAGACAGTTGCAAGCAGTTGAACAAAATCTTGAAGACAAATAAAGTAAGCTTTTAAAACTAAATTGCTTTTCAAGAGTAGGATTTGGTGATTGTTATGCAATCAATCCAATTTAATTTTAAAACTACCTTTTGAAGTGGAAAATTTAGGATAGAAGTTCTCAATAACATGGAAATTAGTTCGCATCTAAGTCAAGTTCATTTGCCGGAGAATCAGTGTAAACATTTTGCAAAATCTCTGTAGTCTTTAAAGGAAAGACTACTTCAAACTCTTGATTTCTGATGATAATTGCTTGTTTTTCAGTGTTACGATAATGATCCTATCATTTCCTGTAAATGACGGGTGGAGCACCTACCATCGTCTGATGCAAATTGGATGCTTCTACTTCATCTTGTAGAACAATTTTATTGCGGGATTGCAGTGGTCAATTTGAGGACAACTAATATTACAATGATGTTCTGATTCCAAATAGGCACCATTCATAAGTTAGACTTAGTTTCTGTGGTTACATTGTTTGACGCCATGTAAAATCAAGGGTAGCGCAGTTTTGTTCAGCAAGTAGAGCTTCTGCCTCACAGCTCCTGCGAACGTGAACAGGAACAGCACCTTGTATTCTGCTTGGGCAGCTTACAATGCATTGGTATTAACTTTTAAATCTCTAATTTTAGATGACCCCTCCCTCCTTGTTTTGCTCTCCCCTCTCTTCCTTGTGCCTCTTCCAGATGTGCATTCATTTTCCCCCACTCTCGGGCCCCCTTTCCTGTTCCTTCCGTCCTTCCACCTCTATTCCTTTGGCGTCACATTTCACTCTTCTTTCCTTATCTTACAGTTTTGTCTCCTTTTAATCTCTAGCTTTTTCCATCTTTCTCCCATCTATTAGAACCAGTCTGAAAAAGGGTCCTGACCATAAATGTCAACAATCCATGTCTTGTAGAGATGCTGACAGATCCGCTGAGTTATTCCAGCAGTTTGTTGTTTACTCAAGATTCCAGCATTTGCAGTTCTTGTGTTTCTATGGATGCTTTGCATGGACTCTGTGGAGCAGCTTCCATGTCCATAGATCTAAAATGTGCACGATGCAAATGTGACAGAAATTGAACCAGAATTAGACCGACACAGCAGCATTGAAATATTGTATGAGGAAGGATATTTTAATCATAAAAATCTTTAATCATCCAATTACTTGCCGATTCTGGAAATCCATTCTCTTTGGTCGTTGTTGGTTCTAAAATTCCAGGTATTCAGTCATAAATTTGCAGTTTAAAAAAAAAACTCTATCTGCCTCAGTTAATTGTTTCACAATTAAGGTAATTTTTCAGATTTGTCTTTCTCATCCGTCAAGTTCCTCCTTTCCTGATACTAACTGCAAAATTAGAATGAAAGTAAACCTCTATTTAAAGTTATTCCCTTAAATCCCATCTAAAGTTGGTTAAAAATATATGCATGGGGTCTGTGTGTGTGGTATGCCTTCATTTTAGCAGATTATGTTTATTATCCGATTACTTTGCATGCTTACATTGAATTTTCTTGAGTTTCATGGTGTGAAAGTGTCCATTGTTATGGTCTTTTATGGAATGTATGAATTAGGAGCAGAAGTGGGGCACTCAGCATCTTGGGTCGGCTGTACCATTCAATAACATCTTATTTGATCTGATTATAATCTCATCTCTGTATTTCCGCTTCTCCAGCTTTTTCCAGATCCTTCCCCTCCCGTTTGCTTGTGAATATACTCAAAAGGCCTTACTTCATTTGAGAGAGAGTTTTGTCACTCAGAAATGCCTAATTTCTCTTTAATGGGTAGTCCCTTATTTTTATATCGTAACTCCAAGTTCTAGTTCTCCTACATGAGGAAATCTTCTCTGCCAAATCCCCCTGGGAACTTAATATTTCACTCAGGCTTGCTCACTTCTACCGATCAATCAATCAATCAATCAATCAGTTTTTATTCATCACATACACAGTAAAGTGCAGTGAAATGAACTTGCCAGCAGCAGTACAATCAAAAAAGAACACAAACATCCACCACAGCCTTCTTCACTGTGGTGGAAAGCACAAAGTACAGTCAGTCCTCCTCCATTGTTCCCCCGTGGTCGGGGCCATAAACCTCTGCAGTCGTTGCTGCGGGCGGCCAGGTGTACAGGCCCTCTCGTCGGGACGGTAAATCCCGAATCGGCGCTTCCCTACCGGAAACCGCGGCTTCAGGACGTTGTAGGCTGCAGGCCGGCAGTCGGAACTCTTCGGGGATCTCCGGCGAGGGATCCCCCTCCAGATGTTAAGTCCACGCTGTGCCCGCAGCTAGAAGCTCTGCAGACCGCGGCTTCAGAATGTTATCGGCCGCAGGCCGACGATCAGAGCTCTTCTCTGGCGATCCCTAATGAGGGGTCCCAGACTCCGGACACCGCGCCTGCGGCTAGAAGCTCCCCAGACCACGGCTTCAGGATGTTATAAGCCGCGGGCCAGCGATCGGAGCACTCCCTTCTGGCGACCCTGGCAAGGGCTCGCCCGCTCCGCGATGAGAAGCCCATGCTGTGCCCGACTCCAGGAAGTGCCGCACCAATCCATGGTGTCAGGCCGCGAGGGAGGCAACCTGGAAAAAGTCGCCTCTCTGTGGAGGAGGCGACCAAAACCGGTTTCCCCCCTTCCCATTCCCTCACCACCCCCCACACAAGACACACCAATAGACATTAAAACACACATTTGGACACACAAAAAAACCCAAAAAGAGTAGAAATGACAAACACGCTGCTGGCTGGGCAGCCAACCTGCAGCGCCCCCACTGACCTATAAATTCTAAACTCCGATGTATACATGCCTGGCCTGTCCAACGTTTCCTTTAAGATAACCTGTTCTGGACATCAATTTAATAAACCCACAAAACTACCCTCTATTAATTAACATCCTCTCATATTGATCCAGATGTTTTCTCACTAATGCACAATATAATCACCTACTTTTGCATTCATTTCTCCTTAAGCAATAAAAAATTATATTGATAGCTTTCCCTTGGTAAACCTGCAGTACTGGTTGGCTTGAACATCTGTCGTTGGCAGCATCGTTGGCAAATAGACAAACACAGAGAGAAAAAAAAACTTGCATTTCTAGAGGCATTTTTTGAGGTACTCATGAAAGTTCATGAAGTAGAATGTAATCTCTTTACACGGATGTAAGATTTGCTGTCACACAGGAAACAGCAAGGTCTTTCTCGTGGTTTGCCGGTTGTATTGAATGCTGTGCAGTGAGGATTTGGACTGTTCCCTCAATTTTATGGAAATGGATTAAAGATCTGAAAGTATGGTTGCTAAATTTGCTGATGAAACAAAGATACTAGAAAAGCAATTGTGAAAAGTTCTGATGATGGTTGCCAATGGGTGCAAATAACTGACTGGAAAAAGTTCTTGCAGATGGACTATAATCTTAGGAAAATGTAAAATGTCCAATTTTGGCAAGAAAAGAAAAACAGCGTTTTATTTACATGATGAGAAATTATACCGCTCTGGTCTTTAGGCAGAATTTAATAAAAGGAACTCAATTAATATGAAGGCAAATTATTAATGTGACCTCAGTTGGCAGCACAGCAGTGGTCCAAAGGATAGGTACATAATTAGTAGGACTTACAAGAACTGTCATCTGTCAGTGATTGATGTGTTTTTTTCATCCAGTCATCCCACGTTGCCAATAACACAAAGATAGGCATTTTCAATTGAAACATTAAATTGAATTCTGTTTTAAATATTTAAATTAGGCGTATTAGCATTTATTATTAACCTAAAAAGGGTGGAATAGAGTACTTTCTAACAGCTCAGGAGAGTTCAGGGAAACTTTGAGGTGAATGTATGCAGTTCATTAAAATGTCTGGGACAGTTACAGAAAATCATCTGCAAGGTAATGGAATAACTTCCTTTATATCTGGAGCTTCTGGTACAATGGTTTAAAAGTTCTGATGGAACCCTATGCAGAAGCTTGGTTCGGATATATGTTATGGTCTCAGGAAGGATATATTGTCTTTCAGAGAAGTGCCTTAGAACAACTGGGGATGGACAATAAATGATAGCATTACCAGGGATATCCACATTATGTGAATGAATCCACAAACTCATTTATGGAAGTGGAACATAAATGGATTATTTTTCAAATGCCTTAATCACTAGCATTGCCAACAATTATTTAATTATCCCTGAGATCAGAAGGCATTTAAAGTCAACACCTTATGTAGATCTGGAATCATATTTGCCAGACCAGGTAAGTATAGCAGATTTCCTTCCCAGAGAAAATTTAGTAAACCGGATGGGATTTAACAATAATCTGGTAGTTTCATGGATATCATTTTTAACACTAGAATTCCAGATTTAGCTACTTGAGTTTAAATTGATCATGTTGAATAGTGGAATAGGCTTGGTGGAGGCAGGAATAGAGCTCTTTCCTGTGTTTCTTTATTTCTATGAAAATAGATAATTACTTTTAGTTGTTGTTCCCAGGGTGCACATGAATAGCCCTACTCTGAGATTCATTCCTTGGAAATTGAAAATAAAATCTATCTAAGAAATTCCGCTTAAGTTATATTATCAATAATTACAATGGGGTATTTTATGTTATTGTGAAGACTGGGAATTTGATTAAATATCTCGAAGTATACAGGGCCTTAGTATTTTATGGAAATGCAAGAATAAACCCCAAATGTCCCTGTCAGCGTTGTTGATGAAACAAGTGATACCCGAGGTTTACTCATGCAGGTGGAGGGGTGAAGTGGTCTTTATTGTGTTGCAGTCTACTGACTCGGGGTAGTCCTGAAGTAAACCCTCGGCCTTGTCAAACCACTGCGATATTACCCTTATCTTTGGCGTCATGTTTTAGTGTAAGCCTGTAAACAGAACTGCAGCAATATTTATTGCTAATTTTCTATTTGGACAAATTATTACATAAATAAAATTCAGACATTAAATACCTATTTCTCCAATAGCAATTCATCTAGCCAAGTGGAGGGGATTTTATCTGTGTTCTTATTGATTGGGACACATTTTGGAATGCCAGAATAGTTGGTTTATAACCTGCTTTTGGCTGGTACATTGAGATTATGACTAATTGTGATTCCCTTGTATGTTGAGATTGGGGACTAGCCAGTGGGAATGCCACTGATTTGTCAAGAGTAGCTGGTTCGATTTTTGGAAACGGTCTTTGCCTGGCACTTTGGAGCACAAATATGGATTTGCTACAATTTCTTTAGATTTATGAATGGGAATAAAAATTACACAATCATCCGTTAAAATCCCCATTTCTGACCAAGATTGTTGGGGTTCTGATTATTACGATTTAATTAATTGACTTCCACTAACCACACCTATCTTTGTGTGATATATAACTGAAATCATTGCAATGTTTGCTTCTTGCTATTTATCAACTTTGGTTTTATCAAGGATCCTTAACCAGAGGCTGACGATGGAAGGATGCTTCTTGGACTGGAAGCCTGTAACTAGTGATGTGCCTTGGATCGTTGGTGGGCATTTTGATGTTTATATCAACAATTTGCTTGAGAATGTACAAGGTGCAGTTGGTTAGTTTGCAGATGCCACTAAAATAGGCGATGATCTAGACAGTGAAGAAGGTTATTAAGAAATACAGTGGAATCTTGACCAACTGGGTAAGTGGGCTGAGAAATGGAAAATCGAGTTTAATTCAGATACACGTGAAGTGTTGCCAGCCAGTGTAGGACTTGCACAGTGAACAGTAGGGATCTGGGGAGTGTAATAGAACAGAGGAACGTAGGACTACATAGTTCCCTGGAAGTGGTGTTACAGGTAGCGTGGTAAAGAAGGCTTTTGATGTTCTGAGCTTCTTCAGTCAGGAAACTGACTGGGACAAGCTTAGATGCACATCTTGGTCGGCATGGACAAGTTGGGCCAACGGGCATGTTTTTTTGTGCTGCATGACTGATTCTGAGGTCTGGACATGAATGCTGGCGGTGAAACCCAAACAGAACATAGTTGATCAAGTTATTAGTCCGTAAATGAAATTTGATAGTTCGTGATGACACCTTCAATCCAAAGGGAGAATTCTCCTTGTCCACTATAACTCATTTTACTGCCGATTGTCTTTTACACACCGTGCCTAAAAAGCTAGTCTTTCTCAAGGCAATAGAAGAGCTTAATCTGGAGACACAGTGAATTGCGGATGCTGGAATGTTGATCAAAACAAAAAGTAACCCAACGGGTCAGGCAACATCTCTGGAAGGACTTTTATCTCCTTTTCATCTTTAGCCGTGCCACTTACTCCACCCATATGCCAATCAAAACCCCTTCACCTGTATCCATCTATCACTTGCCAGGCATTGAAGAGTTGATACCCAACCTCATTCCAGCACATGATCTGTAGTCTTGCACTTCATAGCTCTTCAAGTGCATCAAAACATGGCTTCTGAACGTGTACAAATGCAAGTGTCAACGGTGAGGTGCAGCATGACTATTTGGTTTTGGTTTATTATTGTCATGTGTACAGAGAAACAATGCAAAGCTTTGTTTGCGTGATTGGCAGTCAAATCATACTACACATGAATCAAGCCATGGACAATGACAGTATGTAGCGCAAAGAGAAAAAATACCAGAGTGCAGGATATAGTGTTATAGTGTGCAAGCCTGTAGTGAGATAGATTGGAAGATTGGGGCTACACTCTAGCTTATGAAGTCTGATAACTAGGGGAAGAAGCTGTTACTGAACCAGGTAGTATGTGCTTTCAAGTTTTTTTTATCTTCTTCCTGAGGGGAGAAGAGGCAATGACTGGGGTGAAAATGGTTCTTGATTATGCTAGCTGCTATCCTGAGACAACATGAAGTGTAGATTGGGTCAATGGAGGGGAGAGGCGTGTGTGTCGGCTGGCATGTGTGATGGACTGTGCTACATCCTCAACTCTGCAATTTCTTATGGCATTGCACAGTTGTTGCCGAACCAAGCCTTCTGTGATACACCCTGATAAAATGGTTTCTGTGGTACATCTATAGAAGTTGGTAGGAAACATACCAAACTTTTACTCTTCTCAGAGGAAATAAGGCTTTCATGGTCGTTCCTTTATTATGATTGATCCAGCACAAATTGTTGATTATATTTTTGCCTTGGAACTTGGAGGTTCCTGACCATGACCATTTGGCAGTATCGATGCTGATTGGGATGTGTACACCTTGTTTCATGAAGTCAATAACTAGCTTCTTCATCTTGCTGACATTGAGGGAGAGGTTGTTGTCTTGACACAATGTTATTATGCTCCCTATCTCTGTCTTGTCATTGTTCGCGATCCAACCCACCAGGGTGGTGTCATCTGCAAACTTGTAAATGGAATTAGAGCAAAATTTGGCCACTTAGTCATGGTGCATAGGAAGTATCGTAAAGGACTGAGAAGCCATCCTGTGGGGCACAGTTGCTGAGTTATAGGTCCAAGAGTTTGGAGATAAGTCTGGTATGGATTACTGTGGTCAAGGCAGAGCTATAGTCGAAAACTAGGAGTCTTGACGTAGATGTCTGCGACAGGGATGGGTGTAGGGCCAGGGAGATGACGTCTGCCAAGTTGCCAAGGTAGGCAAATTGCAGTAGATTATGTGTTGTGTGCCAATGGTGTAAACAGAACTGCTTGGTCATTAATATGTTAGGACTATCAGAATCCTCTGACAAAAATATTCTGAGGCATGCAAACATGAAATATTCCAAAGATATCATTGATTTGTGCTGGGATGGATGAAACAATTCTCTAATTGCTTCTTGTCCAGGTTAGAAAGGTCAACAGTTCTCCATGGTTTTTATTTGAATGTGCAATGATTCCTTGCTGAAAATGTGTGTACATTTATTATAGATGTAGGGAATTGCCTTGCTTGCCTGTGATCATTTATATATCTGATTCACATTTGGATAACTTACTGCTACATTCTTGACAAATTCACATTTGGGCAAAATACGGGGATACCAGTATGGAGGTTTTCCTCCGCCTTAACCTATCCCGGTTGCTCAGCACTTTAACTACCCCTCCCATTCCTAATCTGACCTTTCTGGCCTGGGCCTCCAACATTGTCAGAGTGAGGCCCAGTGCAAATTGGAGGAACAGCACCTCATATTTTGCTTGGGTAGCTTACACCCCAGTGGTATGAACATTGACTTCTCTAACTTCAAGTAGCCCTTGCTTTCCCTATCTCTCCATCACTTCCCAGTTCTCCCACCAGTCTTACTGTCTCCAACTACATTCTATCTCTGTACCACCACTTCCCTGACATCAGTCTGAAGAAGGGTCTCGACCTGAAACGTTACCCATTCCTTATCTCCAGAGATGCTGCCTGTCCCGTTGAGTTACTCCAGCATTTTGTGTCTAGCCTGGAGGTTTTACAACTAGCCCAAAGAGGTGTCAACATTGACAGAAATAAAACACAGTGCTTCCCGGGCATTCGTAAATGGTAGTATGACTAATTATAAATGCTTTTACTTAAAATAAAAAGTAGGAGACAAAGCACCAAAAGAAGCAACAAAATCAATTACTGACTCTCGTCCAAAACTTACTTGACTCGAGGTGAATTAATCAAGTGCCAAAATATTATTTGCTTAAAATTAGTAGAGCTAGGCAGATCCAAACCAATGTCAATGTGGAAACAATTTTCCCCTGACACATTTCAAAACAAGACAGCTGAAGACGACAGACAGAAATGTAGGGAGATGATAGATAGCTGTAAGGTTATAATGGTATGTGATATCAACTTCCCTGATATCGCCAAGGACTGACATAATACAAAGGGTTAGGATGGGGTAGAATTTGGTAAATGTGTCCAGGAAGTGTTCTTAAAAAGTTTGCGACGGCCCTACTAAAGAGGTGACAACTTGACGAAATTCAACTAAAAAATGAAATTGGGATGTGACTCGTATGTCAATGGGTGAACACTGGGACATGTGATGATAATAAGCGAGTTTGGTATTCCGACTGCACATGCTCAGGTCATAGGTCACTAGCTATAAAACAGTCTCGGCAATGGTGGTGCTGTATTGTGTGCAGGCTTGCGTTTTGTCTTCCTTTCCCCTCCCCATTGTCCCTTTGCAGCTGCTCTGCTTGGCAGCAGTCCTCCCACCACAACCACCACCCCCCCCCCGCAATCCTGCTGAAGATGGGCAGCCGCCGCCCTTGCTCGATGACGGGCGACTTGTAGCTGCTGCTGGAGTAGACCTGATCCGAGAGAGAGTCTGCGGATGGGCTCCTGCCGGCCACGGGCAGGCTGGGAGCCCACTGGAGCTGCTGGTGCTGTTGGTGGTGCTGGTGGTAGCAACAACCTTCTCCCCCTCCCTTGCTCGGCCCCAAGCCCAGAGTCTGGGCCAGCTCCAACTCCAGGTCGGGGCTGAAGCCGACCGCAGCGCAGCACAATCGAGCACCGGGCTGGAGGAGGCCGAGCCCAGGCTGGCGCTCTGGCGCAGGCGAGGCCGGGGCCCTCGCTCCTCCTCGGGGTTGTGGATGAAGTGGCAGCGGGTACTGTAGGGGCAGAAGCCAGTGGTGTGTAAGGTACGGCTTGTACTTGGGGTGGCGGCTGAGGGAGCGCAGTTCAGACAGGCCATGGGCGAACTGGCACTTGTTGCTGTGGAGGCCTATCGGGAGCGGGTTTCTCTGGGGTTGGAGCGGGGTTGGGCTGGAGTTGGCTGTGGGTTCTGTGGGCCTGGGGCCGCTGGTGTTGTGGTCGGTTGGCCCGACGGGAGAGGCGGAGGTGAGCCTGGGTTGGTGCGTCTCCGCACTGGGCCTGGGGGCCAGGGCCAGTCCAGTGGCAGTTCTTCCCCCCCGACTCCCCCACTGAAAAAAGCCAAAAACTCGGACCCAAACTATACTCACTGAATCTACAGCACTTCGTTCGATTTTTATTTATAGTGTTCGACTTTTGATAAATACCATGATTCCTTGCTTTCGTCGGAATAACAAACTCACTTATTCTATTAATTTAAAAATACTTGCGAGAAAAGATTGGGCTGGTCCACAGACTAAAATCCTAACCTAATCCTGGTCACACTGCTCTTTTCCCTGCCTCCATCTTGCATGTCAATTATTGTCTGTCAATTATTGTCTGTCCATTCCCTCCACAGATGCTGTGTAACCCGCTCAGCTCCTCCAAAATTTTATATTAGCTCTAGATTCCAGCATCTACAGTTTCTTGTATCTTCAGTACACCTTGGGCATTACGGTAACTCTTGTGTGCTTTTATCAGCCATGAACATCTTGCAATATCTGATCTCCAGCAACATTAATCAAAACTATAGAATTTTTTCATTTTACTGAGCACAATGCAAAAGGTGACGAGTGTCTTAAATTCAGATCAAGTGTGAGATAGCTGGTTCAATTCAAAATAAAGTAAAAGTACAGGTTGAACACTGATAGTCCGCCCACCCCAAAAATCCGGACAAAATTAGTTGAAATAACAGAGCTTAGTTGAAATTTCCTGAGTGGAATTGCGAGTGGCGAGCACTCTTTCCAGTCATGTCCCTCCACCATGAAAGTGTTGTTTTGTTTACATCTAAACGTGGAAATTCCTGCTTGGCACTGTCTAATTTCATCTCTGCTGGCTCATTGTTTAAGTTTCTCATGTTTCAACTGCCTGGCCTGCACGCACCACCCCACAACCCCTCCTCCTACCTTTCTGTTCAATTTTCCTCTCGCCCTCTAAAACTCTCAACTTCCTGTCAAGCCTCCAGTTTACTGGGCATCTTTAAAAGGCTGCTTCTCAAAATCCCTTTTAAACTATGCTCTCAATCTTCTCTCCTAAATGTTTCGCAAAGATAAAACAGTAAACCATCGTTTTAACGACCCCCTTATAGAAGATTTTAGATCTAGATTTAGAGCCGTGGCTCCGTGGTGTTTTAGAGGCATGGAAAATGAATCATTGTATTCTTGTTTCATTATCACATGGCCTCTTAATACAGAAAATCAGATAATCCAGAAAGGCTCTGGAACCAAGGCTGCCAGAAAATTGATGTTCTACATTTTTATCAGTGCTGCAACTGCAATCCATTTTGAATTCTAGGTCTGAGAGCTAGGTAGAAAATAATACTTATGAAGTCAGATGGCTATCTGGGTTTTAATGAAAGCCTTAAAGTAGAATGATTGCATCATGAAGGCTTGCTATCGTGGACTGAAATCGCCAATGCAAAACGGATATATTCAAATAGTAAATTTTGAATGAGGTTTGACCTTTTAAAAATATCTTAATATATCCCATGCAGCTATGTAAGGAGGGCAATTTTAGCTTTGATGCACACGTTCAGTTTTTTTTCATTAATTAATTAAAATATTGTAGGGTCATGATCAAATTAAAATTTGCTGAATAGTTTTGCAGGGTCTTCAGTATAGCTAGAATATTACTGCAGTACCAACGTATTAAAACTTTTCAACAAAGATTTATATAATCTTTCAAGACACTGACAGCATTAAAAGAAAAACACTTAAATTGCCCCGGCAAAGAAGGCCATGGGCCCAATAATTGTAGACTGGATTCATAAAGACATTTGCCCATTGGGCAATGTGGATGTGTTTGACTGCATGGCCTGTTTCCATGCTGTATGATTTTATGATATTCAAGTACATCTGATGTCCAACACTCTTATAGTTAACCTAGAGGTCAATATATGCACAGCAGTGTTGATAAAGCAATGTTGATTATGCAAAAGGTTAGAATTTTTGGTCAAGGGATAACCGTTGCGTATAATTAAAGGGAGAACTCCCTTTATGCTCTTCAAAAAAAGTGATGACGTTTCTCATCCATCTGAAAGAATGAGTGGATTAAGTTGTTTTTGCGGCATCTTGGACAGTGTAATAATGCAGTGAATTATCAGCCAAAATTTTGTGTCGAAGTCTCTACAGGGAATCCACAACCATTTGATTTAGAGGCGCAGGGACACATTTGAATACTATTGAATTACTAATGAACACCATATGAGTTTGCAAAATAAAATATAGTTTCCTTTTTGCAAGATAAGGCAACTGATGTTTTTGGAGCCTCCCTGGGTTACGACAGAGTTCTGTTCCCTCGAACCATTTGTAACCCAAGCAGGGTGGCACAGTGGCTCAGCTAGTAGAGCTGCTGCCACAGCGTCAGGTTCAATCCTGACCTTGGGTGCTGTCTATATGGAGTTTGCACGTTCTCCCTGTGACACGTGAGTTCCCCCCACATTTTGTTTCTTGCTGTCTTAGAGGTACTATTGATTTTGCAGTTGTCCTTTAATTTCTGGAGGAATTCAAATGAGAATAGTTTTCAAATGTGTTTAATAGGTCCATCTCAGATGGATGAACAACCTATTTCTTAAGTATGAAGTTTACTAGACGTACTAGAAAGCTTACTTTCTATTGAAGAAATTCATTCAATTGCTAGTTTCCTCTCACAAATATAATATGTTTGTGACTTTTAAGTCAATGGCACCCAAGTTACTATGAAAAACTTTGGAGACTTGGGTCATATTTTTTATAAAGAGCTGTGAGACGATACAAACAGAAAATTCTGTGAATACTCAGTGGGTTAAGTATAATTTGTGGAGAAAGGAATATGGAGCATTAATATTTTGTCAGAAATCGTATTCTGATGAAAGTTCATTCCTTTCAAATGCTAGCCATATCTTCCTCAGTAAATGGTTGCTTTACGACCATGGTGCACAACATGAAGCCTATCGGCTAGATTTGGCCTGTGGGATAGTTCTGTCAAATCTACTGTTCAGCACACTGCTATCTGGTTTAATGGGATCGGTATCTTGGTTTGTAAGTCAGCTGCTGTTTGGCTTTAGGCTGAAGATAGCAGTCACTGTTTCAGAAATGCTTTGCCAAGCGGCAAACCCCCCCCTCAAGCTTACTATCTGCCAAAACTATCAAAAGGCTTTCATAATGAAGAACTATGAAACTAAAACTCAAGCATTAAATGCTTTAAACTGTTGAAACCCAAGACTGGAAAACAATTAAATACATTTTATTAACTGTATCTTGACAAACTGAAAGTGCATAAGGATCGGATGTACATATTAATAATCTTGCACTGAAGATTGTGTATTTTTTGTCCCATAATTTTTAAATGTTTGCATTTTGACATGTTCCTAACTAAACAAAACATACAATGATGTTTTGAGATCAAAAAGGTGATGGTGTTGGGTTTCTGCATCCATCTGAGAAGGTAGACAATGTCGAAGAATCCTAGAGAGAAAGGGAGCAGAAATGGGTCTTGCGCTCACTGAGTCCATGCTGACCCATTAGGCACCCATTTTTTTTCCTTGCACGTCTGTACACGGGGGACAATTTGAAGTGAAATTTTGATCTATCCATCCCCATGTTCTTGGGATGTGCAAGGAAATTGGAGCACTCTTAACAAATCCATGCAGTCATGGACAATGTACAAATTGCACAAAGCATCAGAGGACAGGGTGACATTTCCTCTAACATTGCAGCCAAGGTTTTTGTATTCAACTCTGTGGAGTTAGAGTTTAATCTATATCCTTAATACCAATTGAACCAAAGTTAGTACATTATTTTCAAGATAACCAGAGTCTTGTCCAGCACTGAGTAATTATTGATTTTTATTGCAAAATAATTAAATTAAAGCTAGTTTTCATCTGCAAGTTTGGTGAATAACATTTTTATTTGTTTCCATTTTCAGGGAGAATCTGTGAAATACTTCCTGGACAATTTGGAAAGATTAGCAGATCCAGTAAGTAATACATAGCTTTCTCTACAGTTCTCTCTTACAACAACATTAAAAACATCACCCCATTGCATTCTATATGGAGAAGTCATAATTTTTATAACTATTGTTTGGAGATAATAAATATTTACAGCATGTACAAGTAAAATTGAGGAAAATGGAATTAAATATTGAAATGATGTAATTCCAAGCAGATTTACTTTGATTTTTTCTTCTTCTTAGGTTTTTTTTTATTGGTGTCAACCAGAACCATCTGAATAATGTGCATATAAGGTTTAGTTGTATGTAAATAGTGAAATTAGTATTTAATATTTCCCCCTTTTCCTTCTCTTCCCACACCCTCCAGCCCTTCATGCCATTCACAAAGCCAAATGTTCACAGGTCTCTGAGTGTGCCATTCTCTGTATACAATAGCTTATTCCTTTGATGGTGGAGATTTCATCAGGGCAAGTAAACAATCTGGGATGATTTGTCTCATAAACTAATGTTCATCCTCTATCTTTCCTGTTTTTAACTTCCTGCATGAGGTCATGTTACGAGCTTGCCTCCAACAGTAGTGTGCTACATTGCAGCAATGGTTTAACCATACAATTAGATGTGAAATCTAGTGTTAGAAAACCAGGCCAATGTGCTATTAATGAGTTTGCTAACAAACTTGCCATTTTACCATTCCGTTAGGTCAGTAATGATCACGAGGACGTGTTTTTATATGCTAGTTTCAAAGTCTCAGTTTTGTAAAATTTTATAGATTGCATATAGATCAAATAAGAGGTATTACTAATTTTTGGAATTCCTTTTCAATATGCATTCTTGCTGTGATAAGACAATTAGGGCTGCTATTGAAATGGATATACTTCAGAAATGGATGTAGCACAGAAACCTTGGAATCTTCAAGTTTAGGTGCATGCTGAAATGGAAAGATCTTTGTTCCTGAAGGGTGAAGTGAAGTCATTTGAAACTCTCAGTAATGCCAAATTATGCCACATTCTTCCTCTAAACACCTTTTTCCAAAGTATTGGTTACCTGCGATAGAAATATGCGCATAGCCAAATATACCAAGTTGGTAAATTGTATCATAGAGCTACAATTTTCCATAACCTGGCTAACGCAGGTAAATTTCACAATCACAATAATACTTTATTAGCCAAGTATGTTTCGCAACATACGAGGAATTTCATTTGCCAAGTCAAAAGCAACGAAACACACAAAATACATTTTAACATAAACATAAACATCCACCGCAGTGACTCCTCCACATTCCTCACTGATGGAAGGTGAAAAAAAAGTTCAAATCGCTTCCATTCTATGCTCTCCCGCGGTAGAGGCCTCGAACCCTCCCTTGACGGGACAATCTTGACTCCTGTACTTGGCGGCATTTGGGCCCTCCGCATCGGGGCAGTCAGTTCCTGCAGGGAAGGGATGTCAGCTCTCCCCGCGCTGGCGATCGGACCCCGGGTCAGGACTGGTAGCGCCTCTGCGTCGTTGGAGCTCCCAACTAGCCTCTCCCGAGACTGAGCTCTTGATGGTAAGTTCGCGGCCGTGGTTGGAGCGATCCCAGGCAAGGGATCAGCTCCAATGTTAAGTCCACGCCCAAGTAGGGCTCAAGTCAGTCTGAGGAAACCTCCAGCGCCATCAATGGTAGGCCGCAGATCGGCCGGAGATGCGACCCGAAAAACAATTGCATCTCCGGCAAGGTAAGAAACTGAAAAAGTTTCCCCTGACCCCCTCCTCCTACCCCCACATAAAACAAACCGGGGAACATTTACACAAACTTTTAACACATACTAAAAATTAAAAGAAAAGACAAGAACACAGACTATTGGCGGGGCTGCCAATCCTGTGGCGTCCCTGGTGTTTTCCACCTTGTCTACCCCTTCTGCCATCTTTTAAGAATTTTTGTCTTGCAAATACTGCCTGGTTTTGGTAAATCACTGTGGTGCAATGGTAGAGTTGCTGCATTACAGCACCAGAGACCCCGGTTCGATGCTGACAGGACGTCGTCTGTATGGAGCTTGTGCATTCTCCCTATGGCTGTGGGTTTTCTCCAGGTGATCCGGTTTCCTTCCATGTTCCAAAGACGTGCTGGTTTGTAGGTTAGTTGGCTTCTATAAATTGCCTCTAGTGTGAGGGAAGTGAAACTGGGATAACATAGAACTAGTACACGGGTGGTCGTTGTTGCCGTGGACTTGGTGGGCTAAAGGTCCTGTTTCCAAAGCTGTATCTCTAAATCTAAATGTTTCATTTGCAAATATTTGGTTTAATGTCATTAACTTTTAGGGGTATCCATGCATGTAGCAAAATTCCCGCAAAGTACTTGCTCCAGCCTTTTTCCAAAATGTCACTAAACACAGTTTCCAGTAATGTATTCCGTTCATAACTGGAATTCTTTGCATGCTGGTTCAGAAACTTTTGTTTGTTAATTTTTGGGGGATTTGAACATTGTTGATGAGGTCATTATTTTTGCTGATTCCTAATTTTGCAACCCCAGTTGCCCTTGATAGGGTGGTGGTGAGGTTCCATCTTGGCTGCTGCAATCATTGTGATGAAGATGGCCCTGCCAGTGATGTTGGATAGTGAATTCCAGGATATAAACCAGTCCCATTGAAGGTTTGGTGATAAATTGTCAAGTCCTGATTGTGGTTGTCATGAAGAGAACCCACACATTTGCTGTCCTTGACCTTGGTGGTAGGTTTTCAAGTTTGGCAGAGACTCAAGCAACTAACTGCAGTGCATTTTGTAGAATCAACAGCAGATGAGAAAATACCTAATACCCTACAGACTTCTAGAAATAATCTGACTCAGAATGATGCAAACTCTTCTAGATCAAGTGAGTGCACATTTCACTGTGTATATGGGAGTCACATTTTTAAAAAATTGTGGCAATATAAGGTATTGTAAAGTTTCATGATATTGCAGAATATCTATCATATTCAATAATGTACTTCTCAGATATTCTTTAAATGTCAAACATCTGAAAACTAGAATCCCTGAATGAGAGGATGGTCGGTCGCATTCTCGTCCTCTCAGTTTGGCCACACGTGGTTTACACTTGTTCTTTGTAAATTTTTTATAAACCGTTATAAATTTTATAAAAACATATCATGCAATTAGTATAGTCTAGGAATTGACTCTTGTGGTTTGCGTGACATATTACCTTTATAATTTAAGACGACGGGGAAATTGAAGATGTCAAATCAACTGCAAAACATTGCAATTCATTAATTCTACATTTGGCAGCCGTGCATGATGGTAGTTGGATCTGTTAGATATTACTGCAAAACTCTGATCACTTGGCATCCAACGGTTCAGAAATTCCAACGGTTCTGATGGTCTATAGTCAAGCACAACCACGGTGACTGGCTGGAGTCAGTGGCTCAGAGTACAGCTGGGGGTGGGTTCATACTGTGAGCTGGGTGAGCAACTGGAAACTGGGTTGGAATCCAGAACGGCATCATGCGTAGGATTGGAGCTCAAGCCAGTTTCCTTGTGTATTTTCTGCTCTTTTAAACTTGTAGGATTTACTGACATCTATTTTACTACTGTGTAATGTTTGTCATAAAAATTGAAAAATATCTCAGAATTAATAGGAGTCGTGTCCAGTCATGTCCAAAATATGCAGTCTGACACTATCACGGTCTTAAAGGTACCTGATCATTGGAGTTTTATTGCAAGTAAATGTTGTTCAAATACTACTTTCTAATGTCTACTCATTACCATCCTTTTACCACTAATATAGATAATCCTAATGTTTTAGCTAGTTGTAGTTTTATTTGATTAGAGCATCTCGGTCAGATTTTTACTGCAGAGCCACAGGGTGGTTACAGCATGGAAGACGACCATTTGAACTGTTGCTTGTATCGATACAACATAACAATCCAACATGTCCCGCTCACCTTCCCACGTCCCGTAGCTTTGAAAATTCTTTCCTAGATTTATTCATTTTCTTTTAAATTATGTAATTTTGTCTGCCTCTACTATTATCACTTTTAGAGCATTCCAAACCCTAACTATTCACCACATAGTTTTTTCCTTTGTGCGTACGTGTTGGTTATTTTGCCTCATTTTAGAGTTCTCCCATTCAAAAATATGGTTTTCTCTAAATACTGTATAATTTAAAGTATTATTGAGATCCCTTTCCAATCTTTAAAGAACAATTCCTGCGTACCCTACATAACTGAAATCTGTCACCCCTGAATTGTTTTCATCAATATATTCTGAATTATTCTTAAATGTTTACGTTTTGCTTCGTGTGGCTCATGGAACCAAGTGAATCGAGAGTGTTTAATTATCAGTACTGAAATGGAACAATTAAATTCTTACTTGCAGAAGCATAACAGATCTGTAAACACAGTACTCAAGAGATAACATAATGAACAAAAATAATTTGAATTTTAAAAAAAAAGCAATACAAGTGCAAAAAACCAAGACAAAAGCCTAAAGTCACTAGTGCAACCAAGACAGTTCGTACTTCGAATTTAGTTGGTGTTAGTAGTTTTTAGCAGCCACACTCATTTTACTCTACTTTGTACCTCTTGTTGCAAAGACGTGTATGTCATATGCACTTTTAAAACCGATTTTCTTCCTGTCCCGTCATGTTAAAGAATTTTACACATTTAACATCTGTTCCTAGATCTCTTTACATGGGTTCTTGTACCCTTGTTAAAATAGTGCCATCTAATTTATATTGCCATTTGCATAGTTTCTAAAAATATTAACCTTGTTCCTCTCAGTAATTATTTTCTTCTGAAGCTCAGCAGTGTCTTGTGTGCATATTTCACTCCGCATCAGTGAATTTCTAATTATCAAAGTGAAAACGCAAACTTGCTCTAGCTATAGCTGCTATTTTGTTTTACTTTGTCACGTGCATACCCTAACAAATTAAAATCTGAGAACTATTTTTATTTGTAGTGCTTGTTTTTAGATTCATCCTCCAGTGGCGACGGGAAGATACAATATGTACACGAAGATGCACCATAAATGAATAACTGGTGTGCTTAAATGTCCAAATATTAACATGGTGACTACTTGTGGAAATTATTTAAAATTATAAATTAGGGTAAATTTTTGGATGTGGCCTTTAGCGGATCTTGAATCTGATCAGATCTGGAATCTGGTGAGAATAATGGTTCTATAATCGATTGTGCTATATATTTTTATTTGTACAAGAGAAAGTTACATTGATCTTATGCTGAATTGCGTGGATATTGTGCTGTCACTGACAGAACTCCACTCAGCAGTTTGCTGCTATCAATAAACCTCTTGTTAAAAGATCTGCATATATTTGCATACAAATTAGATTTGTGTTCAGAGTAATGTTTATCCTGTATGTGTCTTTAAAACAAAGGCTTAAACAAATAATAGAGCTCCGCTCTGATGCAAAGTATCAATTTTGAATATTTTTTGCTATTATTTAAAAGGCTAAAAATTCTAGTTTGGATCATCAGCCTTTTTATTATGTCTAGTTAATGCCATGGTTTTACATGGTTTGTCCATTATTGCGATTGTCCGCTATAACCAAGTTGGGGGTTGGGGGTAAATATGAATTAATTTAATACAAGGTTGGTTGGGAGGGAATGCGGCATCGGTGGTTGGTGGAGTTAAACTAGAGGGAATTCACAGGCTGGGGCCCCACACATGGTGCGCAAGGGGTGTGCCTGATAAACATGCCACCTTCATGCTGTTTGCTCTCTCCACTCCCGCAACTGGAAGCACATCATGTGGCACCAGATCATAGGGTAACCTGGAGGAAGTGGGGGGACGGTGCAACGGGAGCTTCACGCCATTACCAAGTGACCGAGGCATGCGCTGTCAGGGAAACGCAGGCACAGTGGCAGAAGCTGCCTCTGCATCCAACATCTCAGGTCCTCGCTTTGTGGCAGTTGCTGCAAACCTGTGCCCAATGCAACATTCTTCAAGAGTGTTTTGCTGCTCGTGCTTTCTCTGCTGTGCCTTTCCATTGCCCAGAGCTGCGCTGCCTGCCAACCGTCACCACACACGGACACCTTAGAACCGAAATCTGTTACCTAGAGGTGCCTAATTGTTAGGGTTTACTGCACAATAAATGGCAGCAGACCCATAACTCCACTCTTACGCCGTCCAAACAGAAAAGCAACCCTTCATAACTACCGTTTGACTCCTTTCTTTGTCAATTTTGACTGCAATTGGCTAGCTCACCTTGGGATCCATACGATCTAACCTTCCAAGCTGGCCTACCATTTGGATCCTTGTCAAAGGCCTAGCTAAAGTCCACAGAGACAATATCACTGCCCTCTTGGTGATCATCAATCCTCTTGGTGGCCTCTTCAAAAAAAACCCACCAGATTTGTGAGACATTATTTCCCATACAAAAGCCAGGTGTACCTATCCAAATGATGGTAGATCCAGCCCCTAAGAAACCCCCTCCAACAATTTATCCATTTTCAGTTTGAAATTTTGGTAGAAAACCCTTCATGCCGTTGGGTGCTATTTTCTGGGGGAAAAAATGTTGTAAGAAACAAGTTCATTCGCTGTAGAATGGTGGGGATCCTGAAGGATTTAATTTAATTATATGTGATGTTTGTAGGCTATTTTCATGAAATGAGTACTGTGTCACAAAACAAACTCTAATCTTTTTAAGCGATTTGTCAATTCCACAGATGGTGCGTCCAGATGCACATGAGGAAGTTGTATACATTTATTTGTACAATGGTATGTTAGACTTTGTCTTGAACCAATGCCACCTGTGTACAGTATTAATTTGGCTCTGATTTATTTTTAGGAATATCTTCCAACACAACAGGACATTCTACTGGCACGAAGGCCCACTAAAGGAATACATGAATACGACTTTGAAATAAAAAATGTGCCCTTCAAGATGGTGGACGTGGGTGGACAAAGATCAGAACGGAGGCGTTGGTTTGAATGTTTTGATGGCGTGACTTCCATTCTCTTCCTGGTGTCGTCAAGTGAATTTGACCAAGTGCTGATGGAAGACCGGCAGACGAATCGCCTGAGTGAATCCTTGAACATCTTCGAGACGATAGTCAACAACAGAGTCTTTAGCAATGTCTCCATTATTCTTTTCCTTAATAAGACGGACTTGCTGGAAGAAAAGGTTAAAACTATTAGCATCAGAGACTACTTTCCACAATATGAGGGAAATCCCCATGAGCTCTCCGATGTCCAACAGTTCCTTGTGCAGTGCTTTCGTGACAAACGTCGAGACCAGCAACACAAACCACTATACCATCACTTCACCACCGCCATTAATACCGAAAATATTCGTCTGGTTTTCCGTGACGTCAAAGACACTATTCTCCATGACAACCTTAAGCAGCTGATGCTTCAGTGACATCAGTTTTCTTCATTAATTTTAATTTTTGGCATTGACAACAGCTTACACCATTGTGTGATTACGGTTGCATTTTCTTCAGAAACTTGAGGCAGCCGCAGTAAACTGCTTAATCAGATTAATGCCAAATTTGGTTTTCAGACTTGGCTTTTCAATTGCTTTTGCTCCCAGTTGGGTAGTGCTAAGGTACTCTGTGTGTGCACTTAGACAACCCAGCAAGTTTACGATCTTGTTCCTTCAAAAATGAAGATATGTGAAAAAAATTGCCAGATAATGCAAAGCTGTGGTGTTCATTGTGGGGATTGTAACGTTAATATCTACTATCTTCCTCTTTCAACCCCTTACCAGCCCCCACCCCCCAAAATAAAAAGGGCTATTACAGTGACAAAAATGTTTTTGAATATTACATAAACAAGTAAGCAACGCCTTAAGTATTCCTTTAGGGCGTGAATATTGCTTTTGTTATATTCAGATTGTTTTGAAAATCTTCCTAGAAAGTTTTTAAATTTTGCCTTTTGGTTACTGTTGAGGTATAGTCAGTGTGGAACATCTTGAAATGTGAAGCAGTTGTAATTTGTGTAAATTTGGATTTAAGGGAAACATTTCCCTGTTGGAAGTTTCACAGAAAAGATAATTTGTTTAATGTTTGCAGTCTTGCAACAGAGTATTATAATAGTACAAATGACAAATTTGGCAGAATTGCTTCATAATTGTACTGGATTTGGGGCCAAATTTACTGTTTTTTATAATGCTGATACAACCATGCCATACCAACTGATGATGACCTAATGTAGTAAGCCAACATCTAATTTACTGTTCGGTGCTACAGTAAAATGGGCTGTTTTTTTTATTATAAAGTTCCCGACCTAAACTTTTGTAATTGACAGCTGTGTGTTTAAGCTGTGGATCATACCTCAGTAAAAATGCCATTAAATTTCTATTTAGCAATGAGAGCTTTTTCTATTATTGAACCAGTGGTCTTCAGTGCAAGATGCAGTTAATATATTTGGTATTAAGGTATTTGATATTACTGTGCTTGAAATATTCCCACTGTTTGTTTAAAATAGCAATGACATAATTTAATATAATTATGATTAATGATGCCTTTTTTTTAAAAAGTTATCTGAAAATTAGCTTTTACTTAAACTGCAGTGTGTTGCAAAATACTACTATTACAGTGCTAATCATGGATAAATACCTGCTTTTAAACAGTTTGACTTTAAATTAGTTTTAAATGTGACCTTACCAAATACAGGGTTTAGAATTCACTCATGTCTCTGCAAGCCCATTCAGCTGTCATTATAAACAACAATTTGCAAAATCTATCAATGTACAATTTAGAGTGAAAATGTTGCCTATTGTTTTGTTAAAACTAGTAGTAACTGAAAATTGCAGGGAAACCAGTATGTTCCATCGTGGGTTTTCTTAACTGTAGGATCTATTTTAAATATTACTGTCTTTTTTAGTATTTTAAACGTGCCTCAATGTTTGGGCTGTCAGAAAGTAGTAAATTCTAACCCTATTGTCTTGATGACCTGTGTTTGTTGAATAACAGGTTTGTCACAATTGTTGCTTACTGTTTTCTATTTGAATAGTTTTATAAATCAACATTTTATTATATGCTGTCTTTTATATTGGTTTCTTAACATTCTGCATGATAAAAATATTTTCATTGTCAAAGTGCCATTTGCAGATGTTTGCAGCTGGTTTCTACCTGATTTTGTCTTTCAGTGGTTTTCGTCAAAGAGAAAGTCAGTTCGGTGGACAGGTCTGCAGAGGCCACCAGTTTGTCAAATACATTTTAAGATTATCTGCATTCTTTAAAGGGAAAGTCAGAATTTGGAATATAGATGAAATGCTGGGCATGTTTTGCAGATCGGGTAGCATTTGTGGAGGATGAAACAGTATAGGTTGCAGATTAAAAATTGAAAATGGAAGAAATGCTCAACAGGTTGGGTAGGATGTGGTAGAAAGAGAACTGGTTCAAAATCTTTCATTGTTAATGGTGCATTGAGAATTTACAACCATTTCTGTTTTTATTTTGGATTTCCAGCCTATGCAGTTGTTGCTTCAATTTGATGGCTTGTAAAATTTGATGACCGTTGGAAAAACTGATATGAAAAGTTGACTCTTTTTTTCCTCTGGAGATACAGCCAGGCAGTTGAGTATTCACTGTAGTTTGTTTTTAATTTCAGATTTCCAATATCTTGTATATTGCTTGTTTTCATAACTAGGAGTAAGTTGAGCCACTTATCTGTCAATTATATGATGGGTACCAAAGAAAACGTTAAGGCACATTTGATAGGCCATTGTGAAGCCTCTAAGATGTTTCATGAAAAATATTCTTTGTTGGAATTCTGATTTCTGTTAACAAAGTTAACAAACTAAATTTACTATTGATTTGTTCAGTACATATGGATTTTATTTACCTTTCCATAAAAACAATATATTAAAATCCTAGGAAATTTTATGAATACAGACAGTATCATTGAATGTACCTTTGAAGAAAATTGATTTGGCAAGAACTAGGACGTGGATTAAATCTTTGTTGTATCTGTCTAAAGTAGCATGTTCCAGTGTAGTCTACTACGCGATGTATTAAAATGTACTGTGACGCATTAGGCTGTTATGACTGGAAACTATACTATCATCTTTATAAGATTATCAAACTGCATTTGACAAAATCTTCCAAAATAGACTTATGCTGACATTGTAAAAGCCTTAATTTTCATTTGAGTTACTATAAACCTGTGGGGAAAACTGGAAACTATAGTTGCTCATCTGACTGAACTCAATACTCAAAAATAATCACATATTCAAGACAATCACATCTGTGCTATTGATTACTTAAACCAATACTTAAATGGATCGGATAATAAATGTGACTATTCTTAAGAGTTGTTTTGAATAAATAGTGTTATGCATTTCCTTTTTTCTTGCCCATTGAAGGCCTTTAACCATATAACCATATAACAATTACAGCACGGAAACAGGCCCTCTCGGCCCTTCCAGTCCGTGCCAACCATTTGTTTTCCCCTAGTCCCATCTACCTGCACTCAGACCATACCCCTCCATTCCCTTCACGTCCATATACCTATCCACTTTACTCTTAAATGTTAAAATCGATCCTGCCTCCACCACTTCTGCTGGAAGCTGATTCCACACAGCCACCACCCTCTGAGTAAGGAAGTTCCCCCTCACGTTACCCCGAAACCTCTGTCCCTTAATTGGATGTAAGTGTAGATTGGCTAAAGGCTAACTATTTAACTTTTTGCCTAACATTTGCTGGGGTACGGCGCTCATTTTCGGTATCTATTGAGATTGCCAATTAAGGATGGTTAGTACGATAGAAAAGTGCCTTCAGTAATAAGCAATCTTAACTAATTTGACAACTAAAAGCATAATACTCTACAGTAATAAGTAATCATCTCCATTCTGTGAGGCGATAAAGATGAGATTCTTAAGGATGTTCATCTCCACCTAATCCAAAACACAGTTGAAGACGGACTTGCAGTCAATACTGTGTAAATAATTCCTTTTATGCAGACTCAATAATATTGTACACTAAACCAGTGCTTTTTTTGTGATGGTACATGCCAGTACAGTGTACCAGCGCCTCTTAAAAACGTAAAAACTAGATTTATGTGCAGCAGCTAATAGTGTTGCACAAACTGTTATATATGCACTGGTACCCTTTTCTCTACAAAAAAGCACGGCACTAAACTAAAAGATATCTTCATTATGTCATTGTTGCATAAATAGTGGTAAATTACACTGTACTGCTGCTTGATCTCTCTTTCTCTCTCACTATCATTTGGCTTGCAAGAGTTTGGCTGAAAGACCTGTTTCCATGTATGTATAGTTCTATGACGCTCAAGAGCCATTTAAAAAAAAACAGAAAAAAATCTTCCTGCAATACATAGATGATTTTAGACCCAAGACTGTTGAGTCCTCCATTTATCTTATGACAAAGATTGCAAAGCCAAATCATAGAACTAACTAGCTTGATTTGTTAAATGGGAACATGACACTCATAACCCTTTATGTTTTGTAAACAGACAGAAAAATAAAAAAAAGTTTTCTGGAAGACTTTCTGGTGAAAGTTTTACTTCCAAAAGTGCTGTTTATTTGTTCAATTTTGTAAGCAATTTAAGATGAACATTAGGCAATATTTGTGTACCAATTTTATGCTTCCATTAGTTTTTATACGAGGTCGCCATTTTCTTTAGTGAAGTAATTTGATCTTGTCCTTCATTTTAGCGCTCTGGCAAATCCATCTGAGGTATGTTTAACTTCATTTCTGAAAATAAGACAGCTTATAACTTCAAAAAAGATTTTAACTTCACTTATCTACTTATTTATCTAAATTGCCAATAACTCCTCAAAGCTGATTCAGAACCAGTATGCCACTTCGTGCACTAGCCAACTTAATTATTTATTTAATTTGTTCTTTCATTTAATTCAAAGCTTTTGTTTTTAAACCTTGCATTCAGGTACTCTTAGTCAATAAGTGAGCATCATTCATTTAATGGTCTTGCTGAGTTTAGGCCTTAAACAGGATAGCAACCCATTTACTATATCAATTTCTATGCAGACAAGGTTCATACCATTATATCATCTTATGTCATTCAAAATACATTTCATTTTCAGAGATATCTCTAATTTGCCTTTATTTTTAGGTTCTCTTTGCATGTGCCGATTATTGAAATGCACTTTCCAATAAATCTGAAGTAGAAAAGATTAAACGTTAGTTTTATAGTCTTAATATAGCAATAAGTTGCAGTGTATAAAATTCACAGCAGTCTTAAACATCAAAACGAATTGAAAGTCATTATTTTTCAGAAGATAGATCCAAAGTATCCAGAAAGAGTTACATTTGCTTTTCATTAATGTTTGTGAGATTGTTCACATTAATTGTATATAAATTGGATGTCTAACAAGCTAATAACATAAATCTGTAGCAACAAATTCAGTGATTTCTGAATAGGCTGTTGTCGGTAATGCTAACAATGAATGGAATGACTGTTGCATCATTGTTCCTAAACTATTGTGATGAATCAAACGTTAGTTATCGGGATCAATGGCTAATGATTATTGTAATTTGGTTGGTTCACCAGCCAGTGTTACTTTTGCTAATAGTTGGGTATAACATTAATGGTATGTACAAAGGTAACTTTTCTCAAAAGCTTAATAATAAAGAATATAGGTCCTATATGTTATATGTTGATTAGACAATAGTTACATTGGAGTGTTACACCATGAGAAGAAGAAACTGACAATGTCATAATCCACATATGCAGTATGGAGTGACATTTTCAGACGGACCCATTAAAGAGAATGGGCATGTCCCCAACTTCATTCAAAACTGTCTCTGTTTCCACATTCTCCAGCATGCATGAAATGAAAAAGAGTAGCACAGTGACTACTTATTCAGCTTAGAGGATGGGGAAAAAATTGTCCCCAGAGGATGTCTTTGGAATTGAAATTCTGGTCTATAAGTATACTGATTTTGAAAATCGAAGGAGGCAGCACTCTAGAGGACATCATATGATATTTTCAAAGTAGATTTTGGTTTTAATGCTACTGGAAAGGTGCATGTGAACACCAAACCTTGTGAGCTCTGTTCTTTACAAATACTACTTCCAATTTCCAAATGTTTTTTCAATTTTCTTGTTTACTGGAGGCACTGGCTTTTGAGGTACTAATGTGTGCTAATATCGGTCCTCTGGTACTTTGCTTGGCTCGTAATGTGCAAACGAAATAGTGCTGATACTGTGCTAGACCAGGTTTCATTCTCAAGGGTGTAGCTGAAGTACAGTTCAAGGGTTGTAATTCATTTGCTTTGTGAAGTGCATGTTTTAGACACTGAATCATTGGAAAATCTCCAGTATCTTTAATTAGTATTCTCAACTTTATTCTGCACTGAAATTGGCAAGCAAATTGGCTTTAAATAAAAAAAACTTAGATAATTGTGAGAAATTAAAGATCATCTTTAATTACTTTCTCTTTAATTTACATCTATGCAATTGTCATCTTTTCTCAAAGTTTTGACACTTGAAAGTTGTTTTTAAAATATCAGAAACCATGCACTCTTTATGTAGTAGCCAACATTTACCAATTGACTTGGGCAGGCTATGCAATCAAGGTGACATCACTTCCGTACCTAATTCCTATTGAAAATTAATGTGCACTTTCCAGCAAAATTGTTGTCTGTTTACAATTAGTTACTGAGGGTACTTGCTCTGTTTCTCTCCCTATCTCTTCCCCCCACCCCCCATGCTCTATGATTTGAGTTCAGGAATCTCAGCACATACTGGAAATAAACCTGTGATTTTTAGATTCTCTGATTTGGTGCCTTTATCAGGCCGTTCCTTCTGTTTAATTGTGGATAATTAGTATGAATACTACTCCATAAGTATGTAGAACTGCTTGGTCCATTTGTGTTCTGTTGGCAGAAGATTGCTGTTTCTGAAGTTTTGACCATGATTGGAGAAAGATTAATAATTGGTTGAGAGATGTCTTAACACATAACTCTGCATTGCTGAAGCCAAAGCAGAACTTTAAAAACAACGTATTGCCTGCTTGTAAGACCATAAACAGCCTTTATTCTACGAATTATGATCCCTCACAGCTGGCAATTTGTTAATTAAAGATATTAGTGTATCATGCACTTTTTGTCTTCACATTATTAATGAAATAATTAATATTTGAGTTGGTCAGTTGAATAAAACGTTGTCAAAGATCAAGAAGATGCATGTGTTATTCAACTCGGATTAAGGCTTACTTTCATTTGTAATGTATGTTAGTGGTAAGGTGCTGCTAGAAGAATTTGTTTGCTTTTGTTACTTTGGTGTGTGCCTTTAGTCATATTGCCTAGTTTCTGATAAAACAGTTTAGAAATGTACATATTTTCTGCATTTGTACAACATGCTCCATTATTCTCGACATTCTTATCTGAATCTTGATAATTTCAGTGGCATTACTTGAATTGGAAATATTTTAAGCAAGATATCCAGAATTTATAGAAAATAGGCTCTTAGCACAGGGATTTATTCAATAATCATTTTCTTTTAAATAAAAGCAAAAAATGGTTAAACAATGCTTTAGCTAAAAGTATTTTAACTATTCATTTAACCAGTATACTATTGTATAGGAACATTTTTGTGGTTTTATATCTTCATGGATTTGGGGGGTGGATATGGACTGAATCTTTTACATTGTTTTACTTTCACTTTTTGTTGTATATTTTTCTTCGTTCAGAAATGGCAGTAAATTATTCAGATTGGAAAGCTGAGAGTAACTGCTTGTTTTGATTTAATGCTTTAGTTAATAGTAATGCTGTTTCATTATATTGCTGCTGTTATATTGGTCTGTACATACCATGCAGAAGTTTGTCTTTGCAGCCATTAATGCCTAAAATAAATTTACTGACGTGTATTAAACATATACAATTTTTGTTTGGTCTGTCATGACTTTGTATTACTGGAATTCAATGTTCATACTGTTGGACTGTAGGCTACCCAAATGGAATATAAGGTGCTGTTCTTCAATTTTAAGGTTAAAAATCTTTATATGTTTTAATAATTGTCTTTGTAGAGATGAAGGCAGAGGCAACATCCTCATTTAGCCAGTTATCATTGTCAGTTGTAACCTAATCTCACCTATTGGTATCAACGGAAGTTTGCCTTGGAATTACTAACAGAAAAGGCACAGATTAATTAAAAACACGAAACTGTTGATGCTGGAATCTTGAGCAAAATGCAGTGTTGCAGGATTTCAGTGGGTTAGGCAGCATCTGTGGAGGGAATGAGCAGATTCCCTTCAGACTGATGGAGCTGGGGGAAGAAAGCTGGAAAATAGAGGTTAAGTTGGGGCAAAGCCTGGCAATGGACAGGTAGATACAGGTGAGGGGGGGTTGATTGGCAGATAGGTGGAGTAAGTGACATATGTGGTGAAAAAGAAACGGTGTCAGATAAAGAAAGATGAGTGAAAAGTAAAGCCAGAGGGAGGGATATGGATGGAATAAGACCGGGGGGAGAGGGTATGAGGGGAAAAGAGAAAAATAGATTAAAAAATAATTGTGGGAATTGGGGATGGGATATGCATAAGGCGATGGCAATGGAGGTAAGGAGCAGGGTGTTTATGGCGAAGAAATGTGTGCACTGAAGTGGTAAAGTGGAGGGTATTACTTTAAATCAGAGATTTTGATGTTCATACAGTTGGGTACTAGGCTGCCCAAGTGGAAAATGACCTGCTGTTCTTTCAGTTTGCATGTGACCTCTCTCCGGCAATGGAAGAGGCCAAGGGCACAAAGGTTGCTTTGGGAATGGGAGTTAAAATGGGTAGCAACTGGGAGCTCTATCAGGTCTTGCTGGTCAGAGTGCAAGTATTCACAAAACGGTTGACACATCTATGCTTAGCCTTGTCGATGTAAAGAAGGCCACACCGGAAGAACCGAATGAAATACACACTTATTATGTGCATCGCAACCCGCAGATCAACCCTGCCTGCTGATTTACATCCACCCTTCACACAAAACAAACTGCAGACTTGGGCAATGATTCGACCTACTTAACCTAACTCGAAGATGATTCAAACACGAATGAATACCTACTACGCAAACCTCAGCTAATGTGTAGGAAGGATCTGCCGATGCTGGTTTAAACTGAAGATAGACACAAAGAGGTGGAGTAATTCAGCAGGTCAAGCAGCATCTCTGGAGAAAAGGAATGGTTCAGGTCAAGACCTTCAGACTAAGAGTCGGGGGATAGGGAAACTAGAGATAGACGGTGGTGTAGATAGAACATAGGAGATATGTGCGGAAAAAGTAACGTGGAGGAAGGAACTGTAGGTGCTGGTTGAAACTGGACTTTAGGAGGGACACCCGTGTGGATGTGCGGTTTACCAGGGAGTACAAGAAGGGACAGAGCCGGCTGTACTTTTCGAAAAGGCTCCGCTCCTTCAACGTCTGCAGTAAGATGCGGCAGATGTTCTACCAATCGGTGGTGGCCAGTGCCATCTTCTTTACTGCCGTGTGCTGGGGCAGCTTGGGCGAAGGCTGCAGACGCAAATAAGATCAACAAACTCATCAGGAAGGCTGGCTCCTTCCTGGGTGCGGGGTTGGATTCATGGGAGGTGGTCTTGGAGGGAAAGATGCTAAAACTGCGGAGCATCCTGGACGATAGGGAAGTTGCACAGCAGTCAAGGTCGTGACCCGTGCTGTTGCCAACGCCAACTGGAGTACACGCGGTGAACTGCAGGTAAGCATTTACTATTGCTGCCAGCACAGCGGGCCCTCCTTCTGTCCCAGCATCTGGACTCCACAATGACTGGTTCCACACTAGCGGACCCCGGGCCGTCTATCCCCGCAGCCGAAGGGGAGGAGGCACGGGTGTCGGTGCAGCGCCTGGGTGGGCGGAGGGACCAGACAATCCCCAACTCTGCTGCAGCTGATGGGGACGTTGCCGGGTGGTCCGGGAGGAGGTAGAGGGTGGTCGGTCGGGGTGCCGGTGCAACGCTGTCAGTGACTGGGTGGGCGGAGGGACCAGACTGTCCCCAACTCAGCTGACTGGGACGTTGCCAGGTTTGTGTCCCTGTGTGTCCACTGCCCGGAGCCGCGACCTCACTCCACCCGGCCCCATGTGTGAGCGCTGCTGACCCACAGCCCGTGACATTGGGGCCCACAGGGGGAGACGGGGCCAAACAGTGCTGACCCCGGGGGGGAGGGGGAGGAGAATGTGGGGATGGGCTCCTTCGGCCGCTTACACCTTGGTGCTTGGGTTCAGAGCAAAGATACTAGAGCATTTGGTTCAGAACGCACAGTCGCCCTCCACAATTATTTACAGCGCAGAAATTGACCATTTTGGCGGTTTTTAACAAGTAAGAAAGTACGCATTTCGTGTGTTAACAGTGTATGCCGAGGCTGCCATGTCTTGCAGACGGATTGAGCTGCTCCGTGCGTCACACCGTTTGACCCGATGCCCTTGCGTGCAACCTCCCTCAACCCCCTCCATGACACACTGGTCAACCTGTGGAGCACCTTCAGCAATGGACCTTCACCAAGATCCTTCTTCCCTGTGGCTATCAAAATTTACAACTCATCCCCCTTGTGTCGTGGTGAAGAGCAAAGATACTGGAGGAACCTCTAGTATCTTTGGTGTAGAGTGAGACTGACCCACTCCCACCCCCCGATCTTTGCACATCCCCCAAGCCTTTCCACTCGTCACTTTCATTTCATGAATTTTGTGTTTTTTTTACTGTTGGCAGATCAATTTCCCACCTGGGATGAATAAAGTTCTATCGTATCCGTCAACAGAAGATGGACACAAAATGCTGGAGTAACTCAGCGAGTCGGGCAGCATCTCTGGAGAGAAGGAATGGATGATGTTTCGGGTCGAAAGAGTACCGATGATCAAGGAAACCGTCCATTGTTAGCTGTGGGTTGGGTGAAATCGAGTTACACAGACAATGACAAGTTTGGTTTGGGGAGAGGACAAACCACACACAGCTCCCAGTGCGCACATCCGCACTCCTCCATCTTGTCGGCTGCTGAAAGTGGGGGCGCCCGTCGCCTGATCACCACCCCCCCCCCCCCCCCGGCTCGTGTCCGTAGCGCGCCCCGCCTTCCCGGCTCGTGCCCATCACCAGCACTCCCCCTCCCCCCCACCTCGTGCCCATCACTAGCACTCTCACCCCCGTGCTCGTGTCCATCACCAGCACTCTCACCCCCGTGCTCGTGTCCATCACCTGAGCTCCACCCACCGGGGCTCTTGCCCGCGCACGTCACCTGCGCTTCCTTTACCCCCCCCCCCCCCCCTCCCCCGGCTCGTGTCCGCGACTCCGTGTCCGTCACCTGCGCTTTCCCCCCACGGCTCGCGCCCGCCCGCGCGTTAACGGTTACTGGGGCGCGCGACGCCTGCGCTTCGTCGCCGTCGTCAATGGAGCGAGCTGGCGGCGGCAACCTGGTTGGTGGCTCGGGCCTTGCGTGTGGAGCCGCTGTACCTAGTAGCAAAGATACTATAATATACTCCGCTCTATAATCTTTGCCTAGGAGTGTGCACCCGCTCCTGATATGTGTGCCCGCAGCTCTGAACATGGTCGGCCTGCTTGAAAAACGGCCCCCAGCAAAGGTGACACTGCATGGAAGGATTCTGGTGTAATGAGGCAACTGATGAAACTGTAATGATAGAATTTCCTGTTGAAGGGAAGCAATATCGAAAGTCTTGGGTGTTCTTAGGTAGACCGAAGGAACTGCAGTTGCTGGTTTAAGACTAGGTTTCTCAGACAAATTTTATATCACGTAAATAATGGTAATCATTTACTTTATGTTTTAAATTTGTCGCCTGAAAGTAGTGCATATGAAAAATTCTGACAGATCGATCAAGTTTTTTTCCTTTTGGTTTGGTTTCGTGCCTCTACAGGTATTACGACATCAGAACATGCTAGAAATTACCCACTTTATATAGCAATGATACAAAATTTTGAGATTTAAAAAATCAAGTCTGCAATTTATCCCACCAGATAAAGCATAAAAAAAGTTTAATTTGACACCTAATTCACTTTCATATCTTCAGTTTTCAAAAAGTTATGGCCATTTTCATACTCGGAAATTTGCATCTTGTTCCCTATTGCTTTTCTATTGACTTAACAAAAGCTGTGATAGAGGACAGTCAAAAGCCCATAACTTTCTTAAAAATCAAGAAAACTGAATGAAAATTTCAGTTATTACAGATTGAAGCATTCTGAAACATCTTACTTGAATGACCTGAAATTAAAGCATATCATTAGCTAATTACCTAATAGTAGTTAATTACAAAACTGACCGTTGTGACGGAAATAGTAATAAACACCCAGACTGCCTTGAAAATTCAAAAATGTGATATTCTCAAGATCAGAACTTTAATATTATTGTATTATCTGCTGTAAGTCCGTAATAGATAGGTAAATAAATTACAATTTCTAGCAATAGACCAAGTCTTTATGGAGAAGATCAGTTGCTAGCTGGTACATTGGCATATCATAATCAGTAGCCTCATCATACTCCTCATAATGTAACCAATATGCACTGTACACCTTGTTTTTCCTCAACTTTTCAATTTTGGCGTTATAAACTACAAGTTTTTGCTCTTCAAACCACGCATGACATGCCTTTCTGCCCACTACTTTCCCATTAAGAATGTCCTGTACATTCAATTTCTTAAGAAAAGGGCTTTTTTTTAAATAGCCTATCCGAATAACAAACAAACAATCCCATTCATACAAGAATTTACAATATAACATGATTTTTAAATCTCACTGTCGTTAATTTATATGCCAGATGGAAGGAATTGTTTAATTCCCATAAGTTAATCTAGAAACATCCACTCAATATAATTAAAATTATCATTTTTTTGCACCATATATGGGACTAAAACTGATATTTGGTATAAAAATATTGACTGGATAGACAATAACACAAAATATAGACGATTTAGATTCTCTTATGATATGATTGTACAAAAAAAGCATTTAAATCATCTTGCGAGTTGGTTTTTCTGGAACGCGATCGATTGGGATGTTGCATTTGCGGAGAATTTGAACTCCATATCGGCAGGAAAAACACTGTTGGTTCGTATGGGGCCCAAATCACATTTTTGCAACGTAAAATTAGATTAAAGCCATCCCAAGAAGCAAGATTATATGTAAAATAAACAACTTGCCTTTTGTTTTGTCCTGTTCATGCGATCCGTCTCGTAGGTGTTGAGGGCGTTAGAAGTCGCTTTTTATTTTTAATCTAATTATTAAATTGTTCTGTGATTTACATATTTTTAAAATCGGGAACGGAAGTGGGATCGATTTTTCTTCAGCAGCTAGTAGCCCGAGGAAATGTGCCTCGGACAGGCGGTAGAAAACTGGATTTTAATCCCGCCCCCCACCTTCCAAGGCACCAAAGTCGCGCACACGGCCAGTGGCAGAACTGCAGCGCCGCTGAAGCTAAATTTTGTAACATCACTACTTTGTATCTGAGGTAGTGCTGCCTGTAGATCCCTGATGGTGGGAAGGTCAATACCCACGATGGACTGGGCAAAGTCCACAAAAAAATGCAATTACCGGGTATTAAAGAAATATTGCAAATAGTCATTTAACTTTAAACCTTTGGGTGTCACAGGTGAGTTCACACAGTGCCATTTTAGGAAGTGACATTTGCTGACAAATAAACACAAAAATTGTGGGTAACACCATTGTGCTTCTTCAGAGTAATGCCATGGAGTCTTTGGTATTCACTTGAGTTCTATAGTGGAGTGTTAGCCGAGGTATTTATGCTCAAGTCTCGAAAGTCAGATCTTTAATTATGAAATTAGAGTGCTAAAAATTGAGCAACGGCTGAAAACATCTCCAACTGCTCTTCCTCAACCGAAAATCTAGAGTTGTCACATGATTGCACAAAAGTCATGTGACAGTGCACCTTCAGACAGATTGAGCTTCACTAAGGCATTGTGATAGTATTGCCGCCACCATGTTATCCCCACTTCCCCATCATATGCACTTGATGGTGATACTGTGAACAACGTCAGTAAAAGATTGCTTGAAATTATCGTATGCACATGATCATCGTCAGTGTTCTAACAGACAATTAGTCCTGTCATTGGGCAATTGAGAGGTCTCATCTTTGACCGTGTATACTGGCGTTCCAATGACTTCCACCATTTCTAGTAGGTGATATCTGTAGATCTACCTATCTACTTCTTAACCTCTACTTCCTCAGTTTTTGATGGAAATAAGAGGCCTGGTGATCAAAATGGAACAAAGCTATTTTTGAGAGTGACAATGCAGGAGAGTTGAATTATTAAACAGACATGATGGCTTGATTTGGTGAAGCGAGAATGCATGGACACAGGTATAGGTACATTTGCCAGTTAAGTGATGTGAAGAGTGATGTAGTGGAGGATTGAATAGGCAGAGTGATGTTCACATCAACATTTAAATGAAATTAACACTGAATTTTAACTTTGTTTTGTAGTCATCTGTTTTACCAATGGAGACAATCAAACACAGCGAAGAGATGCTGAGGACAGCCCTAATTTCTAATCATAAGGACTTTATTGACATGTATCAGAAGTACACTCCAAATGTGAAAAGGTTCCTCGAGGAAGGATTTAAGGCAAACAGTATTCTTTTCAAACCCATTGAGTTACATTCAAAGTCTGATTGGATCCTGAGCAATCCTGAACAAAAGCAAGATTTCTACACATATTACACCAACTCACACAGAAAGACACCAGTTCCTGGGAAAAATATTATTTGCATTCAGATCATTGGTATGATTTTATAAACTTATTTCACTCAGATTAAATGACTGGATTACAAAATTATTCTGATTGTTAATTGACGATTCAAGAATAATTTATGCACTTCTTTCTGTCCATAATTGAAGCCGTTCATGATGCACAGCTGCCTTGATTTCCATCTAACACTGTCAGTGAATTCTATAAAAGCTTTATTCTTTCCTATATTTCATTTCCTGACAATCTAACTTTTTCTTCTTACCTCCTGGCATCCAGTTGACCCAACGTTCCTCAATTACTATCAGCTCCAGTATTCCTTTATTAAAAATCTTGGAATGTTTTATTCTCCGGTTCACTGTTCAACATCAGTGACATTCCAGTCCATAATCTTGAAACATCATTATCCAAACTAAAAAATGTTTCTTGTTCTATTTTATAAATCTATAATTTTATATACTTTTTAAACTGTGTGTGTGTCTGCCGACCGCCGTCCGGCTGCCGGCTGCCTGTCACATTTTTGCCCTTTGATTCCCTGCTCCGCCAAAACCGGACCCTCAAACGCCGCTATTGTTTCCATTTTGCCAGACATTACGCTTGTACATTCACAAACGCACTCCTCATTACATTTAGACATTTTTATGTACACTTTTTAACATCAAATCTCGCCCCCCCCCTCCCCTCTTACTTCCAAGTAACTGAAAACTTGTGCCAAATTGTTGAACTAAAGTCAGTGTGAATAATCCATTTAATTACTGGCTTTTATTTCACTCTCTCCATGCAACATGTAAAGCTGAATGATACATATGGGCTGTCTTTATGCCAAATATATTTTCAGGTCCCAGTTAATAGAGTAGCAAGACTAATTTTGAAGCTGCAGTATGTTTCACTGTGTAATATTCTGTTTACAGTATATAATGAAAGAAAATTGACATTATTTTTATTCAGGATAAACAATGTGGTGTATAATTCATAGTTCCATGTTGTTCATTTAAGCTTTGAAGTGTTTAATTAAATTCATTTTTCAAGGGTAACCATTGACACATGAGATAGAGGATTAAGATTCCTTTATTCCAGTCCCTAGTCAAAAAAGAGTAGATAAAATAATGGTGCAAATAAAAGATATTGCAGTATCATTTAGTACTGGATACCTGGGGAATGCCATTACCTCTGAACTGAAAACATCTTTGATAGAGGACTTCCTATGTAGGTCAGTAGCAATGTACTCTTTGATAAACAATACTGAAAGTGCAGCTGAATGAAGTGTTTAAGACCATGGAGGATAATTACTGTAGATTCTTGGATCACTCAAATGTTAATTGTTATGAAATAATATGCATATTATCCAATAATATCCATTAAAATATTTTAATTTTTCTTGCTAACATTTGTGATAAACACTTAAATTACATTAGCCATGAATAAAAGTAATAAACAAATAAAATGAATAATTCTATTTGGAAAAGCCAGAAAGATCTATTTAAAGCTTGGATGTGTTTGACAAATGCAACAGTTTTTAAGGCATCAATATTATAGATAAAGAGAATTCAGTCTGTGTGGTGAATAGAGTGTTTCATATAATGTTAAATGAAGAGTAGCTCAGCACGAGCAACTGAAGTTGCATTAATTGGGAACAGAAAATAGTTGTGGGTAAATGAATATTGTTTGGATTGAGAAATAAATCTTATTTTGAAACCTGTTGAGAATAAATATAGGACTTATGGAGAATGCGCTAAAGGGATTTAAGGAAGTCAATAGATGCCTGGACAATTAACTGGATTATTGCGGATATGTGAATTTCCACAATTTATGGAAATAAGCTAACAGATATAAATAAATAAAAATATCTAAACATGAAAACTACATAGATTGTCAAAAACATGAGTGTGGCATATTAATTTATTAATGCTGTTTGCATTTTCATCTATAAGTAAGGGCTTAGCACATGATAGTAAAAACAAAATGGAAATAATAATTGCAATAGTTTATAGTTTAACGTGCACCATTGTCCATGGGGAAATAAAATCACAAAGCATCTTAAATTTGTGAACTACACAGAAAATATATTAAGACTCAATAAGACTAGATCAAGTGGACAATGAATATTTAAATTTAATGGCATTGTGTTTAATTGTTCTAGAATAATAAATATACGAGAAAATCGATTAACATTAAGCCTTGACTGTAATTTTTGAAAAATAAATAAACTCTTGCATAATTAAATCCATTTATAACCATATAATATAACCATATAACAATTACAGCACGGAAACAGGCCCTCTAGACCCTTCCAGTCCGTGCCGACCATTTGTTTTCCCCTAGTCCCATCTACCTGCACTCAGACCATACCCCTCCATTCCCTTCACGTCCATATACCTATCCACTTTACTCTTAAATGTTAAAATTGATCCTGCCTCCACCACTTCTGCTGGAAGCTCATTCCACACAGCCACCACCCTCTGAGTAAAGAAGTTCCCCCTCACGTTACCCCGAAACCTCTGTCCCTTAATTCTCATATCATGCCCTCTTGTTTGAATCTTCCCTACCCTCAATGGGAAAACGTATCCACGTTAACTCTGTCTATCCCTTTCATCATTTTAAAGACCTCAATCAAGTCCCCCCTTAACCTTCTGCGCTCCAAAGAACATTTACCATGGCTATGGTTCACAATTTTTTTCCTGCAAATCAGTTTTATGTTCCTACCAGTTATTTGTAGAGGGGAAGTAATAGATGTACCAATATTATACTTTTTTTTGCTATAATGGTGCTTCGACATTTTTTGTCGTTATTTGAGTGCTTTTCACTGAAGCACTTTAATATGAAATCAAATCACTTTTCAATAATTATTGAATGCAGTAACTGGTTAATGTAGAATTTCATTTGACTTTAAAAATGTTCTTGAATTCTTCCTTATTTATGTGGTATGTTCAGGTTCATTTGGTGACTCGGAGACAACAACTAATACATACATACATTGGTTAAAGGAATACTGTGAAGCATTTTTCTTTGGGCTGGAAGTCAAATTCCAGGAGCCAGTTCCCGTATCCCACACTGGTTGTAAGTTCCGTATCAATAAATATTCAGAAAATCTGCAGATTCATACAGGTACTATTACTTAGTAATTTTTTTTACTAAAATATGGTGTTTAAAGGAATATATATTAGAAATAACATTATCACATTGTTCATTTGGCTGTGAACATTAAATATATAAAATAAGATTTTTAATTCAAATCAAGAAGATATTAACAGCAGTTTTGTGATTTTGTGTCTGCTTAGAAATAGCAGCTGAATTGAGTCAGCTGGACTCGTGTACTTGTGCTGTATATAAAGTAACATCATCAGTAGTTCACAAGAATCTTTTGTCAATTTTCCCCATTTTGTAAGTATTCTGGAATAGCATCTCAGTTCCTAAATGAGCAGCCTGGACAGTCACTGAGTGGGGACGGGGAATTATTTGGATATTAAGACCTTAATAAGTATTTGATAAAGTCCCAAAAATAGTATCCTGAAAAGATGGGAGAGGTGTGGAGGCACAGTGTGGAGTAAACTTAATGGATCAGCATGTCAGTTACTTTCTGCTTTTTGTCTGTTAAATAGAATTGTAAATTTTAGTACTTTGTTTAAGAAGGTCAGTAATTTGAGTTAAAGTATGCTGATTGGCACTGGAAGAATTTTCTGGCGAAGCAGGAAAACCAGGTCAGGAAATTGACAGTTGAATAAAAAGTACAATATTAGATTGAAGAACAATGACATCTTCTTTTAAATATTTTCAAAAATATGACTGCAGGTTTGTTTCTTGTGATGAACTTGTATATACATTTCTGTCAGTATCCAATTCTGTGGGGCGATACGGTGGTGCAGCGGTAGATTTGTTGCCTAGAGACCTGGGTTCGATCATGACTATGGGTGCTCGCCATGACCGCATGGATTTTCCCCGGGTGTTCCAGTTTCTTCCCACATCTTCAAAGACAGACAGGTTTGCAGGTTAATTGGCTTTGGTAAAGATTGTAAATTGTCCCTATGGTGTAGGATAATGCTACTGTACAGGGATCGTTGGTTGGCACAGTCTTGGTGGGCCGAAAGGTATGTGTCCGTGCTGTATATTTAAACTAACCTAACCTTTTTTTGTTGGTAATGTTAATTTTTTATTTTTCCATGTTAAAATTCTTGATATCTACATAGGTGGTATTCTTAAATACTTGAAGAACAGTAAACCCAAAGATGCCTTCTGCATTGTTGGAATTACAATGGTTGATCTTTATCCACAAGATTCCTGGAATTTTGTGTTTGGCCAAGCATCCCTTACAGAAGGTAAAGAAACTCAGGAAGTACATTTTCTGTACCCTTTGTTTCTGTTAACATTTTAAAATTATTTACTAAGATTTGGCCATCCTTGATGTTCTCTTGGCCATCAGTTTAGGATGTAACCTATAGGTTAGAAATCGTTAGTCGTTTGTCTCTTTCTTTGCTGTATATTAATTTCAGGCCTTGGGCTGCTTCATAATGAAGCCACTACAAAGTAACTAAAAAGGCACATGTAGAAACAGCTGCTTTGCCTGTGTAGAGTGTCTAGATGAACTGTTGCCAGTTCTATTGACAGAAGCATATTGGGCTGACACCTGCCTGGTAATTCCCAATATAGTTCTTGTTTTCATAACAGCCCATTAGATTCCCGCCTCTTTCATGGTAGCATTTAATCGATTTTCCCTGTAATCCTACAATTTATTCTCTTTCAAACATGTCCATCAACCCTGCTTTGACTTTTTGTGCGAATAATCTACTGACGATGGGTCATTATTACCCCATTATTTTGCCAATAATGTAGCGATTTACAATGACCAATATCACCCTCATGGACATTAATATTCTGAATTGTCACATTATTGGCACAAGATTAGAAAAACGTTAATTCTGTTTGATCATTTGAATATCCAGCAAGATTTTCGACACAATTAGAAGTATTTCTTTCTTTGGAAATTAAGTAACTTAACATTATGCTATAATCTTCATATATTTTCAATAGATGAGGCATTGATTATAGAGTTTTTTTCAAAGCATTTAATTTTCTTGTAGAGAAATGCTGAAATATGTAAACATTTTCTCTTTAATGCAGGAATGGGGATTTTCAGCTTTGCCAGATACGATGATGATTTTTACACCATGAATTATAAGGGAAAGCTGAAGGTAAAGCAGTCTGTAGCTTTTGATGATTATTCAGTCTTTGATGCATACTACACACCATCCATAACAAGCAAGTTGTTGCTAAGATCATGCAAGGTAAGTGTGTATAAAATAAGTCAAAATAAATAAAAACAGTAGTAGTCCACTTGACCCCTTGCACCCGGTCCACCATTAAATAAGCCCACGGATGATCTCTGTCATCTCATCTCAATATTTCCTGATGTCTAAAAATCTATTGATCTCTCTGACGAGCTTATGTGAAATTAGAAATACAGATTTTGTGGATGTTTTAAATCACAGAAGAATTGTACTCCCTCATAGTTAAGTCAGCTTAACCTAATTAGAATCAGTTCATTGTCAATGAGAACGTATTTAGGCGAGTGAAAGCTACTTTGGATCCAGGTTTAGCTAAATGAGTAAATCTGATCCTTAAGACATTATTATAAATATGAAATACTCAAAAATATTAATGTTGATCTTTGTTGAAGCTTACGGACTAATAATTATGTAAAATAATTTAAACTTCTCTTTAAGTATTGATTTCATGCAAAATACCATTCAAAAGTCTTAGCTTAACTAAGTGGCTGTAATACATGTGTATTTTCTGGATGACTCATAGGATATTTAGGATATTTAAACATCAATCAACCATTGTCCTTAATTAATGTACACAAAAATGTAGTCCAAGGATTGTATTGTAATTAGGAGTGAGAACCTTGGGAAATGTAAGCATTTCCCCCTCCTAATTGACAAATATTGAAGCAAATTGTAACGTATCTGACACAGCCTTGTCTAAGATGGTTTGTAATGCTCATCTCCTCCAAAATTTATTTCTGTGAATCTCAAGAGTCATTCTCATGTAACAACGGAATAATTAAATTCTAACTTGTAGCATACCTGTAAACACAATACAATAAATTCAATAAATAAACACAATTCAACAAATTCAATAAATTAACTTTAATACAAGTACAAAAAACAAAGTGTATGGTGCAATCAAAGACACAGTCCATAGAAGTTAATATTTGTTAAGGTTAGTGGTGTGTAATGTTCAACAACCTGATGGATGCTGCGAAGAAGCTATTCTTGAACTAGGTGGTCACGGTTTTCAGGCTCCTGTACCCTCTTCCTGATGGTAGGAGTGAGATGAGATTGAGGCCAGGGTAGCGTGGGTCTTGGATAATATTGGCTGTCTTTGATGAAGTGTTGTTGCCAATTCACGCTGATTGTGGTAAGCAGATGAGGAAGTCGATGAACCAGTTACACAGGGATGTGCCGAGACCCATATAACCATATAACAATTACAGCACGGAAACAGGCCCTCTCGGCCCTTCCAGTCCGTGCCGACCATTTGTTTTCCCCTAGTCCCATCTACCTGCACTCAGACCATACCCCTCCATTCCCTTCACGTCCATATACCTATCCACTTTACTCTTAAATGTTAAAATCGATCCTGCCTCCACCACTTCTGCTGGATGCTCATTCCACACAGCCACCACCCTCTGAGTAAAGAAGTTCCCCCTCACGTTACCCCGAAACTTCTGTCCCTTAATTCTCATGTCATGCCCTCTTGTTTGAATCTTCCCTACCCTCAATGGGAAAAACTTATCCACGTCAACTCTGTCTATCCCTTTCATCATTTTAAAGATCTCAATCAAGTCCCCCCTTAACCTTCTGCGCTCCAAAGAATAAAGACCTAATTTGTTCAACCTTTCTCTGTAACAGAGTTGCTGGAACCCTGGCAACATTCTAGTAAATCTCCTCTGTACTCTCTCTATTTTGTTGACTTCCTTCTTATAACTAGACGACCAAAATTGTACACCATACTCCTGAATTGGTCTTACCAATGCCTTGTACAATTTTAACATTACTTCCCTACTCCTATATTCAATGCTCTGATTTATAAAGGCCAGCACACCAAAGGCTTTCTTTACCACCCTATCTACATGCGATTCCACCTTCAGGGAACTATGCACAGTTATTCCTAGATCCCTCTGTTCCACAGCATTCCTCAATTCCCTACCATTTACCATGTACGTCCTATTTTGATTTGTCCTGCCAAGATGTAGCACTTCACACTTAACAGCATTAAACTCCATCTGCCATCTTTCAGCCCACTTTTCCAAATGGCCCAAATCTCTCTGTAGACTTTGAAAATCTACTTCATTATCCACAACACCACCTATCTTAGTATCATCTGCATACTTACTTATCCAATTTTCCACCCCATCATCCAGATCATTGATGTACATGACAAACAACAGTGGCCCCAACACAGATCCCTGAGGCACCCCACTGGTCACCGGCTTCCAACCTGACAAACAGCCATCCACCATTACTCTCTGACATCTCCCATTCAGCCACTGTTGAATCCATCTTGCTACTCCGCCATTAACACCCAAAGATTGAACCTTCTTAACCAGCCTTCCATGGGGAACCTTGTCAAAGGCCTTACTGAAATCCATATAGACAACATCCACTGCTTTACCCTCATCAATTTCCCTAGTTACCGCTTCAAAAAATTCAAGAAGGTTTGTCAAACATGACCTTCCAGGCACAAATCCATGTTGACTGTTCCTGATCAGACCCTGTTTATCCAGATGCTTATATATATTATCTCTAAGTATCCTTTCCATTAATTTGCCCACCACTGACGTCAAACTAAAAGGTCTATAATTGCTAGGTTTATTCTTTGAACCCTTTTTAAACAATGGAACAACATGCGCAGTACGCCAATCCTCCGGCACTATTCCCGTTTCTAATGACATTTGAAATATTTCTGTCATAGCTCCTGCTATTTCTCTTAGTTTGATTATAAATTTTAAGAGGATGATGGTGTTAAATGTTGAGCTGTAGTCTATGAACAACAGCTTGATGTACGTATTCTTATTGTCTATGCGGTCCAGTGCAGAATGGAGAGCCAGTGAGATCGCATCTATTGATCTATTGGACAGCAGGTGAATTCTGTTGGGCCTAGGTCCTCTTTAAGGTAGAAGTTGATATTGTCTCAAACCCCACAGAGCAGTTCATCACTGGATATTAGTGCCACCAGACAGTAGTCATAGATGCATGTCACCTTACTCTTCTTGGGTACCAGTATTATTGGTCCTTTTAAAGCAAATGCTGAACATCTGCCAGGACAGGATGTAGACCTCAGTCATGATAATGGAGGTGAATTCCCTTGGGAGATAGAAGGGACGTCACTTCCATGCTAGATGTTCCAGGTATGGGCTCCAGGAGAGAACCTGGAGAGCTTAGGGTGAGCAATATCATGTGAGACACAGCACACAACATTCCCTCATATCCCTTTGGTAGATCAATTTTGCCCGGTCTCCACCTTATTTTCTAGCGACTGTATTGGCGGTAGGAATCTATCTATCGATTTATTTTTTAATCTTTTTCTTTTTTTCTCTCTCTTCCTTTTTCCCTCTCTTTTTCTCTCTTTTCCTTTTTCTCTCTCCTTTTCCTTTTTTTCTCTCCTTTTCCTTTTCCTCTCTCTCCTCTCCTGTCTACCTCTCCCCTACTATCTTTCTCCTCCTCTCTCTCTCTCTCTCTCTCTCTCTCTCTCTCTCCTCTCTCTCTCTCTCTCCTCTCTCTCTCTCTCTCTCTCTCTCTCTCTCTCTCTCTCTCTCTCTCGCTGTAGTGAACTTGAACAAAAATATCACTGCAATACACTTATGGAGAGTGGAGGTTCGACTAAGGTCTGTTAAAGTGGACACAGATTTATTACAGTTTTAGGTATATTACAAAACATTTTTAATTACTCCTCATGGTTTTACATCAGAATTGGTTACAAAAATATTTATGTATTTTCAGACTTTAACTCATGAAATTGGGCACATTTTTGGCTTGCAGCACTGTCAGTGGCTGCAATGCATTATGCAGGGATCCAACCATTTAGAAGAGTCCGATCGGCGCCCTATTGACTTATGCCCTATATGCCTACGAAAGCTGCAGTGTTCCATCAACTTTGATATTAAAGAGAGATTTAAGGTAGTGTTTGAGTTGCTTTTTTATCAAGGAAATATGAAATGTTTCAATGAAAATTTGGCAAATCGTTCATTAATTTGTGGAGGTTGCGTTTCCAATTAATCCTTTATAATTTCATCACATTGATTTAACTTTAATATGGTTAGATTTCAAAATCAGGAACATATTATGCTGGTCAATGCAGAGGTGTGTTGTACAGCGCTTCATAATTAGATTTTGGGTGGCATGGGAATATTGCTCAACATAAATTATTCAGAATGCAATGATCAGTACTGCTGATTATGCAATGTTCAGTACTGCTGATTATGCAATGATCAGTACTGCTGATCTAAGAAATGTGGAGCAAGATTGCCTGTTTTTTCATAATCTCAGGGCATTACAAACAATGAGATACATTTTAAAATGTGGTCACTTTTGTATAAGAAATTCCGATGTTAATTTTTACTATGACTACTGCAGTGGCCAAAGAACAAATTGACTGCTGCAATTTTTACAAAACAGTGACCACAGATGACTAGATAATTTGTTTTCGTGTGAGAGATTAGATTTTGCAGAATCACAAGGATTTCTTACTCTCTTTGAAAAAGTGATAGCAAATCTTTTGCATGCATCTGGGAGGTTAACTGGGGATTCAGTTTTACATTTTATCTGTTCGTGGCATATTTGGTGATACTGTACTGATGTCTCACCATAGATTTTGTGCCTTGTGATTTAGAGATTAAGGTATCACAACAAAAACAAAAGTGTGACTAATTAATATGACACACATTAGGGCATTGGATCTCTGAAAGCAAAGGTGCAGAAGTTAATAAAAATCATAATGGAATATGTAAAAGCATAGTAAGAATAGTTATCTTAGAGCTGTCATATTGTGCAACAGAGAAACCGTGTTCTAGAGGGATGGTGTTGTATAGATATAATGAAATTGGCTTTTTTGTTTAAACTAAAGATGAGATATAAAATATTCATTAATTTTATTAAATAGAGAAAAAGTGTGGTCTTACAATGTGAGGCTATATCGAATATTTTACTTAAGTCTATGTACCACATCTACCTCTCAGCTTTTATCAATCTTGGTTATCATCCTAAAAAAAAAAGTCAGATTTGCGAGACATGATATTCCCAGCACAAAACCATGCTGACTTCTAATTAGAGGCAGACAAAGCTGCAGAAACTCAGCAGGTGAGGCAGCATGTATGGAGCGAAGGAATAGGTGACATTTCGGGTTGAGACCTTTCTTCAGACTGATGTGTGGGCGGAGCGGGGGAGGGGGGTGGGGTGGGAAGGTGAAAGGAAGAGTCGGAGACAGTAGGCTGTGGGAGAGCTGGGCGGGGGGGTGGGGGGAAGGAGGAAGAAAGCAAGGACTATCTGAAATTGGAGAAGTCAATGTTCATACTGCTGGGGTGTAAACTGCCCAAGCGAACTATGAGGTGCTGCTCCTCCAATTTGCGGTGGGACTCACTCTGGCCATAGAGGAGGCCCAGGGCAGAAAGGTCGGATTCGGAATGGGAGGGGGAGTTTAAGTGCTGAGCCATCGGGAGATCAGGTTGGTTAATGGAAACTGAGAGGAGGTGTTGGGCGAAGCGATCACCAAGCCTGCGCTTGGTTTTACCGATGTAGAGCAGTACATCAGTGAGACCAAGCGCAGGTCTCAACCTGAAACGTCACCTATTCCTTCGCTCCATAGATGCTGCCTCCCCCGCTGAGTTTCTCCAGCATTTTTGTCTACCTTCGATTTTTCCAGCATCTGCAGTTCTTTCTTAAACATGACTCCTAATCAGTCTCTGCCTTTCCAAGTGAACTTAAATTTTGTCCATCAGAATCTTTTCCCAATAACTTCCATTCCACTGACATAAGATTAATTGGCCTGTAGCTCCCATGCTTATCCCATCTTTTTTTTGAACATGGAGGCAACATTAACTATCCTTCCCTCTTCTGGCATGTGACGTGAGGCTGACAAAGATACAAAAATCTCTGTCGGAGCCCCAGAAATCTCCTCCCTTGCTTTTCAAGTTGGAAAGAAACAGACTGCAGACGCTGGAATCTGGTGCAAAAATCAAATTGATGGAAGATCCCCACTGATCAAGCCGTATCTGTGGAGGCAAATAAGTGGTTGATGTTCTTGGGTCTAGATCATGCATCAGGACCTGAGTTCATCCAGTAGTTTGTTTATTCTTTTCTTTAGTTCTCTCCAATACGCCAGAAACATCTAGTGATTCGTTCAATACCAATTTCCATTAACTGCCAAACACTTCTTGCTTTTCCCAGATCAAACTTTCAGCATCCTTCATTAATCAATGTTCCCTAAACTTACCATCTTTGTCTCTTCTTTGTGGGATTTGCTGTCTCTGAACTTTTACTCTCTCACAGGGTGCTTTATGGTCGGTGCAGACTTACTGGACCAAAAGGCCTGTGTCGATGCTGTATGATTTTATGATTCTATCTCTCTAATAGTCTTGCTCCATCTGTTTAATGCAAACATGAGAAGATATGTAGAATGTTGTGTATAGGTTTGGTATCCCTACCTAAAGAACCTTATATTGTTATACAACCTTATATTGTTATAGTAAAATGTGCAGCATAGGTTCACCAGGTTGGTTCCTGGGTTGGTGGTGGTGTCCCATGAGGAGACTTAGCCTTTGCTGTCTTGAGTTTAAAGGAAGGAGCGATTATCTCATTGATAGGTTAAAAAGAATGCTCATGCCCTTTCTCATAGTAGATATAGATTGATGATCCCTGAATAAATTCAGGGATCAAAGATTCAAAATTAAAGATCAGCAGTAAAAGACAGAAGAAATGTCTTCTCCATGGAGTAGTGAATCTTTAGAATTCTCCACCCAGTTAGGCTTCAGAAGCTAAGACAGCGAATATTCAAGTGAAAGGTGAATGGATTTTCAGACATAAAGGGAACTTTTTGATAGAGAATTAGCGCAGGGAAGCGGTGCTGAGGAAAAATATTGGTCACATTTGTTGAATACCAGAGTGGGTATGTGAGCCAAATACAAATGGACGTACTCTTTCTTATGTTCCAAATTTTCTGAAAATCATTCCATATGATTCCTTAAAAATCTGTTTAATGCTTAATTTACATTTATAATTATTTTGAATTTTCTTTGCTGAACAAGTTAGGAGAACATATGCACAGCACACATCATGCATATTTGCAAATGTATGTGGGTCACCATTGTCACCATATCAGTATAATATAACATATATTATATTGGGGAGGGTGGGAGAACAAAGGGCAATGAGGACCCGGCATGGGGGAACCGTTGTAGGGGGTGGGAAGAGTTACTTTGTAACTTTGTCAGTGCCGTAGGTGGCTGCTATTTGTATACATAGGGTGTGCAAGCAAATAATTTCACTTTGCCTACTCACATGTGACAATAAAGTATTCCATTCCATTCCATATAACGTGGACTGTTACAAAACTTACCTTCAGCGGCGCTGCAGTTCTGTCACTGGCCGTGTGCGTGACTTTGGCGCCTTTGAGGGAGGGGGGGCGGGGTTAAAATGCGGTTTTCCCCTGCCTTCCGGAGTTTTATTTTCTCGGGATGCGAGCTTTTGCTGAAGATTCGTACCGACTGTCGTTGTGTGAAATTTTTTTTTTAATTGCCCGACAATTTCAGCGTTTAAGTAAAATAAAAATTAGCTTCTAATGCCGTGAACACCGACAACGGGGATGGATTTCACATAGGGGACAGGTAAAGGAAAGCCATTTATTTTACATATAAACATGCTTGTTAAGATGACCTTAATCCAAATTTCATGTTGCGAAACGGTGATTTATTCCCCATACAAACCGGATGTATTTTTCCTGCCGATATGGAGTTTAAATTCACCGCGACTGCAACGTTCCAATCGATCGCGTTTCATAAAATCCCACTCGCAAATGGCTATTAATTTACAGGAATTAAACACTGAATTCCTTCATTTTGGCCTATAAATTAATGACAATGAGATTTTAAAATCATGTTATATTGTGAATTCTTGTGTGAATGTTATTTGGACACTTAGGCAATTTAAAAAATGTTAATATTTTCTTAAGAAATGGATAGATGTTTAGATCTAGTAATTGAATTTTGTAATTAGCTACAATTGGGTAACTAACTAATTATATTCTTTAATTTCAGGTCATCCAAGTAAGATTGTTTCGTATTTGTTTCAGAATACTTCAATCTATAATAACTGAAAATTTCTTTCAGTTCTCTTAATTTTTAAGAAAGTTATGGGCTTTTTTGACTGTCCTCGATCTCAACTTTTGTGTTGTCAATGGAAAAGCAATAGGGAACAAGATGCTCATTTCCGAGTATGAAAATGGCCATAACTTTTTTAATACTGAAGATATGAAAGTGAATTATGTGTCAAATTAAACTTCTTTTTATGCTTTATCTGATGGGATAAACTGCAGACTTGATTTTTAAAATCTCAAAATATTGTGACATTGCTACAGTGTAGGATAAGATGATAACTGAATTTCCAAGCCCTGGTGTTTGAAAAGATGAAATAGATGTCAGGGTCATTGCCCTAATTATGTTTCTCCTGCTCATACCGCCTGACAATGAAGATTTAACAAGAATCAACATTTAACATATTTTTTAACTTCCTATTGAAACAAAATCACTGCCAGTCAAAAATGCCATGTGAATAAGAGATTATTGGGGAAGTAAAACAGTTTCATCAGCTGATTTAAATACTGAAATGCAGCTGTGTAGTCAGGAGAGGAAACTGATAAAAACATTTTTTTTTAATGTACTGTAATTGGCAGGATATGTTAAACCTGTTTAACTGGACACATAAAATGCTAATTTAGAAAATATGTGTATGTTGTTTTTTTTAAAAAGAGCTCTGATCAGCATCTTGGTGAAAACTGCACTTTAGTTTCCTGAAACTTAATCTTCTAGTACAGGGAGTTGGCTCCAATGAAGTGCTGCAGACTGGCAAATGCGGAACTATTTGCTGAGGCATTCATTGTACCTTGGTGCCACTATTGAAAAAAATAGTAGGGAAAGGACACAGTATAGGGTCTTCCCTCCTCTTGACACTGCAGAACAGGGTCTAAGCTGAGGATAGCACTTTTGGCGACATTATATTCAGACCACTGCCTGATTGACTAGTGGTCAATGATTCTTTTTATGCGTGAACCTTTCTTCAAGGGACAGGTATTATGTTATAGTTGAACTGAATAAAATATTCTGTCTCAGGCCTTAACAACACTGCGGAGACAGATAGAACTTCAGCATGTAGTGACACATTTTGTTTGCTATCAAAGGCTTACACCCGGTTGCTTCCGCCATACACAGTGGTAGTCTTCAAGGGCTATGTTGAGTGCAGTTTTGCTCCCTACCGTACTTTGGAGAGTTGTACATTGTGTGACTATGGCCACAATTCAATTTGTATCTCCGGCTGAGCTATAGGACTTCTGCAGCATAAGGATCACGTTATGGCCACACTTGCATCACATACAATAACACCGAGAACATGACATGTCTGGTGACCAGGCACTTTTGCGTTGTCAAGAGGGAACACCACTCCCACGTTCCCAATTTCTGTTTCATCTTGGCCATGCACGCCATCCAATTGCTGCTGCTTGTACTCCTTCAACCACATTCTCATAATTTCCAGGTAATCTTACCTGGCAGTCAAGGGAACAAAGGATTGGTTGGACCAGTTACCAAAGAACAATGCATTGTTTTTGTGGAGGGACATATACTGACAACGTTTTGGTCAGGACCCTTCTTCAAACTGGTGAAGGGTCCCAACCTGAAACATCGATTGCTGTCTGGATTTCGTTTGTCTCAAAGGAACTGGTCAGAATCAACTGCTAGTCCAAATTCTCCAACTTGCTGTTATCTTGAGCCTCGAAGGTAGATACCAACTAATGGAACAGTGTAGGACGTGGTCTCTATTTGGAACCAGAATTTAAAAAAAAAAACATTCTGACACTATTTATCTTCTAAATCAAAACTGAATTTTTATGACCATGTTAGATATTTTTTATTAATTAATTAAGCCAGACTTTACTGGATAATATACGATGAATAAATTATTTGTTTTAGAAGAGCCATATCTTAGGAAATGAATGGACAAAGAAAAACTATTGCTTGAATTTCTAAAATGTGTTTCAAGCCAAGAGATGCAAATATTAAAATAAGCCCAATAGTTTTAATATCAAATGAGGGAATTGGTCAGTAATTGTGTAAATAACTGAATCTAATTTTAAGAAGTATGTGTGAAATGCTTAGTCTCTCTTGCGGTTTTATTTTAAAGGCATTGTTGAGGTGGATTGAGGAAGATTCCAAATCTGACCCTTTGGTGCAACCCATGTTAACATCTCACAAGCCCACTGAAGCATTTAAAAACTGGAAAGAGTGGTTGTTGCAGTGTCTGCAGTATTTGGAGGAGTGAAATTTAATCAGCTTGATTCACTATGAAATGGCCAGGTATAAAGTTTTAGACCTCTATTTAAACTTATTCTTGTGCAAACTCCACTAAATTCTTTATAATACAATCACATGCTGATTAACTTCAAACTTTAATGGTATTGGATTCATTTGAAACTGTAAAAATGTTAGCATTAAATGCTTTAGAAACTCACTTCGAGGTTTCACAGTGAATTTTCTTAAAAGTCTGTCATGAGTTTATTTTAAAATATTGGGTTGACTAGGTCAGGTCGGGGGGAGTTCCCCCCGCCACGGGTACCATGTGATCCCGAGCTACCTGCTCCATGGTCGGATAGTCGGCGACTAAACCGTCTTCCCCACCTGGTTTGCCGGGTGAGGAGGGGGCTGTGGACCCCCAGCAGGACCAAAAACAAGACCTGTCAAACGGCGGATGAGCTTCTAGCGAGCCAACGGTCATCCACACCTCAGTAGAAGTTGCGATTACTATTGTAAGGAATGATGATAAAGCACACACACCAAAATCCTAGACTTCCAGCGGCGGAAGTCCACAGGAACTGAAGGACAGAGATGTGTGGTGCATCCGTCACCGTTCCCGTCGGAACCAGCACCACTGTGTCGCTAATGTTTTCAACGATGATGATGATGGGTTGCTTTTTGAACATTTAATTAGCTGGATTTATTTTATCAACTTTGACATGGGAGCGAATACATTCACGTGGACCCAATTGTGAACAAGAAATTGAACAGTTTACTGTCTGATTTTTTAGCATTATGTGGTCCCTAAGTAAGCCCACACACATTTTAAATAGTAAAAACGAAGCAGGAGCTATTTATCTCAAGTATGGAGTAGCTTAAGTAATGTCTTCTTGAGGTCCATATTGCAAGTTGATTTGGCCTGAAGCAACAAACTGTAGCTTTATTATTCAGAGCAAACAACCCCACCTCATGTTTGCAAAATAATCAGTCAATTGCTTCTGTAAATTCAGTAGACACTTCTGACCCAACTTCCCTCTTGATTGCTGTTGCTTTGGCTGTCTTGGGGTTGCTCGTTGCAGCTGAAAACCCCATAACTTGTTATGTCGATCCACCTTGAAACATACAACTCAGATTTCCAAGGCACTTGTTCATTCCAAAAACTTGTGTTTAAGGAGTAAATGTGAAGTTTATCCAGTTTTTCACCAGATGTTTGTTTTTTGTGGTTTTCTTTTAAAGGTTCTTTTAAAGACTATGATTGTAAAATTTCTTGTTACTGTTAGAAGTTTTAAAATGCACATGTCAGTCGGTTTGGTTTGGAAGATTTAAGGGATGAATGGAAGATTTAAGGGATGAATGGAAATATGTAAATAGATTGCTGGTACCTCCTGAAACAGTGCGCACAAAATAATGGTACATTTTGGAGGAAACAGTGTTTGCTGGCAGTATTTCATAAATACAATTACCGTACCTGTCAGGTACAGCAGGCAGTGAAGAAAGCGAATGGCATGTTGGCCTTTATAACGAGGAATCGAATATAGGAGCAAAGAGGTCCTCCTGCAGTTGTACAGAACCCTCGTGAGACCACACCTGGAGTATTGTGTGCAGTTTTGGTCCCCTAATTTGAGGAAGGACATTCTTGCTATTGAGGGAGTGCAGCGTAGGTTTACAAGGTTAATTCCCGGGATGGCGGGACTGTCATATGCTGAGAGAATGGAGCAGCTGGACTTGTACACTCTGGAGTTTAGAAGAATGAGAGGGGATCTCATTGAAACATATAAGATTGTTAAGGGTTTGGACACACTAGAGGCAGGAAACATGTTCCCGATGTTGGGGGAGTCCAGAACCAGGGACGGACCACTGTTTGAGAATAAAGAGTAGGCCATTTAGAACGGAGACGAGGAAACACTTTTTATCACAGAGAGTGGTGAAACTGGAATTCTCTGCCTCGGAGTGCGGTGGAGGCAGGTTCTCTGGATGCTTTCAAGAGAGAGCTAGATAGGGCTCTTAAAGATAGCGGAGTCAGGGGATATGGGGAGAAGGCAGGAACGGGGCACTGATTGGGGATGATCAGCCATGATCACATTGAATGGCAGTGCTGTCTCGAAGTGCCAAATGGCCTACTCCTGCACCTATTGTCTATCGTCTGTCAAAATCACTGTACACCTGAACATTCTGTTTGGGATTCAATGCAAGTTTTAGTGACAATTTGGATAACTTTGTCAAATTGTTGTTTGCATATCAAGAGGCAGGTGGTTAATGTAAATTTCATCGTGTTCTGCACAGGAAACAGTGGAATAAGGAATGACCTATTTTATTTCCGATGGCAGGATTCTTCAAAGCTGACATCATTATTTATGTAGTCTTAACTTCCTGATGGCCCCTCCATGAAAAACCTTATGGGTTGAGATTCCCTTTAAAAATCAATATTCATGAAATGTTACCATTCATTAGCTTGCTTACGGATGGAGACAAATCTTAGTTGTTGTAAATAAAACTTGCTTTTGCAAAGGTAACATTTTCTTGTTTAAATCATTATAATTAATGTTGAGAGGAAACATGACACAAAACTTTGCAAAGAACATTTCCAATTGACTATTAAATAGATTGCAAATTTTAGGCACAAATTCCATTTAATAATTGCCTTGCTGCTTGAACTTTTTACATGAAGGAATTTAAAAAAAGCTGGAAGGTTATGTCCAGTCACATGTGATTTAAAATCTGGCCAACCACACTTCCTGATCTTGCTATGTGAATTTATGCTGCGCAGTTGTTTGCTTTCAAAGTGAGTACTGATCTTTCTTTCCAAACTTTAAAAATGTGAAATCTTAAAGTAGTTTTCTGGACATGAGGATGTATTTGAAGTAACTTACTCAGGTTTTTTAAAAAATATTTTAATATCGGTGGTGGGGAACAGTAATGTTTCTTCTATGTTAATGTATAATTTTAGTGAAACATTTCATTTTCAACAGTTTTTCACTTGAATATTGCAACTGTTAAAGGTAATCGAAGCTTGCATTTTACTGTTTACTTTTGTTCTTTTCTGTGTTGCTTGCAAGGCCAGTATTTATTACACGTCCCTAATAGGTGAGCCTCATCCTTGTGTGTTTGCAGCCCTGATGACATTGAAACTCTAAGCATTGATAGTCAAAATTTAGAACCAGTAAAAATGAAGCAACAAAAATGTTTCAAGTCAGGATGTTGTGTGACTTAGAAGGGAACTGGTAAATAATGATGTTCCTGTGAGACTTGCTTGCCCTTCCTTGAAGTTAGAGATAACAGACTTTAGAAAGGAATAGCATAAATGATTAACTGCTGCACACTTCATGCACTGGCCCTTGAGGTGAAGTGTGAAAAGCATAGAAAAGGGACCACATAGTTTTTGCGTTTTACACATAGATTTTTCATAAAAGTGATTTATCCCATATTAAATGGGGAATTCAGGTGAAAGATTTGTATGTGCAATTAATTTTGATACATTGTGAGATTTGTTTTAACCTCAGTCACACACCAAATGAATTCACATGTGTCACAAGTTTGTTTATGAGATAAGGAGGTGGTTTGGCCAATTGAGTGCATGCCAGCAATAAGGGCATTAATCCCGTTCTCCCATATATTTTCCAGCAAACTTTGCTCTCACACATACCTATGTTAATGTATGAGTTAATATGTGAGAAATGTTTGATGGCTCTGGGCCTGTACTTGTTGGAGTTTAGAAGGATGAGGAGGAACCTCATTGAAACCTACTAGACATTAAAATACCTGGATGGAGTGAATGTGGATGTTTCCAATAGTGGGGTAGTCTAGGACTAGAGGTCGCAGCCTCAGGATAAAAAGACATACCTTTAGAAAGGAGATGAGGAGGAATTTCTTTAGCCAGAGGGTGGTGAATCTGTGGAATTCATTGCCACAGATGCCACAGAGGCCAACAATTTATATTTTTAAGGCTGAGATTGACAGTTTCTTGATTCGTAAGGGTGTCTGGGGTTATGGGCCAAAGGCAGGAGAATGGAATTGAGAAGGAAAGATAGATCAGCCAGGATTGAATGGCAGAGTAGACTTGATGGGCCGAATGGTCTAATTCTGCTCCTAGAACGTATGAACTTATTACAACCAAACCATGCAAGAGTAAAACTCGTAGTACAGAAAGTGAAAGAGAACAGTGCAGAACATAGTGTTAGAGCTACAGAGATAGTGCAGATAAAAAGTGCAAGGGCTGCAACGAGGTAGATTGGGAGATCAGGAATACATCCGTAGCTTATGAAAGGTCCGTTCAAGAGTCTGATAAATTTGCGGGGCAGGGAAAGGGATTGGAGCTGTTGCCGAATCTGGAGGTACTTGCTTTCAAGCCTTGTATCTTCTGTCTTCTGGGACAGGAGAAGAGGAATTGTTTACTAGCATTCAGGTGCCACGGAAAAGCAAGGTGGCATGACTTAATGTCTACTGCCCGATGGCTCTAACATCCACCATCATGAATGCTTTGGCAGATTGACCACGACGCATATCATCTTCGACCTCTGAGACAACCTTGGGAGGTCCACTGCAATTTTCCTACTGCCGTAAGAGGTCCATGGATCTCTGTTTCCATCTCAGGAGATAGAGTAGCTACTAATATCCATTACAAAAAAACCTAAGTGCTGGAGAAACTCAGCAGGCCAGGCAGCATCTCTGGAGAACATGGATAGGTGACGGCTCCGGTCAGGACCCTTTTTAAATGGATTGTGGTGGGTTGTAGGTGGAGGGGGAGCTGGAAGAGAGGATGGGCAGAACAATCCAAGTGGTGGTAACTTGATACAGGTAGGATCTTCTTTTTGATAGGCCGATGGTTGGACATAGGCCAGAGATGAAAAAGACAAAAGGTGTAAAGCCTACCGGCTCCTACAGCAATCTTGGTCATTTTTCCCCACCTACCTCCTGAAAGGACTCTTCCATTCTCTCAGTTCCTCTGTCTCCTTTGTATTTGCTCAAATTATGAGTTTTTCCGACCGATGCTATGGAAATGTATTTTGCCCGAACTGTCGCTTCCGCTCTATCGTTGTTAGCGAAGTCCTTGACCACGTCTCAAACACTTCCCATGCCTCTGCACCTCTCATCTGGGATAGAATAAGCTGAGTTCTCTTGGTTGTCATTTGCACCCGACCAGCCACCACATTCAACAGATCACTCTCTGACATGCTATAGATGAGGCTCTCACCAGGGTCTCTTCTATACCCCGTGACTCTCACTCCCCATCCCCCCACTCGTAACAAGGGCAGAGTCCCCCTTGTCCTCACCTTCCACCCCACCAGCTATCACATACAACAAATAATCCTCCGACATTTTCACCACCTCCAACGTGATCCCACTACTTGCCACATCTTCCCATCTCCTCCACTGTCTGCTTTCCGCAGAGACCGCTCCCCCCGTAACTCCTTGGTCAATTCGTCCCTTCCCACCCAAACCACCCCTTCTCCGGGCACTTTCCGTTGCAACTGCAAGAAATGCTACACTTGTCGTTTTTTCTCCCCCCTTCACTCCATTCAAGGACCCAGGCAGTCTTTCCAGGTGTGGCAGAGGTTCACCTGCACCTCCTCCAACCTCATCTATTGCATCCGCTGCTCTGGATGTGCAGTTTGGATTTGCAGTCCCTGAAATTTTCATTTATGAATGTACAAACATTTATGAAATACTAATAAAAACTTGAAATATGAGGGAAAAGTTCGCTTTTAAAATTAATTTTATTGGAAAATTACACCATATGAAGCATTTGAAACATACGAATTGCATATAAATTACGAGGACCGAACAAATTGAAGGTTAGGAAGCGCGTTAGTGAGCAAAACAGAACGTGAATAAATAAAATGTTGAATTTGATTCTGCTAATATTTAAAAACTATTAAAAATGTTTAAAAGATCAGCAGCAGCACCTTTAGTTAACCCAGTTGCATCCTTCAGAGTTTTGATTACCCATATTTGTTCAGTCCTAATAACTTGCATCAAGAATCATATGCATCCATGTGCAACATAATTTCACCTGAATGTTTTCATCAGACACTTTGATATATAGATAACTCAAGTGAAATACCTAGCACATTAAATAGACCATTCGGGGTATAAACGGCTGTATCAAAAGTGGAGTGCAAGAGGTGTAAAACAATCATTAAAACCAATAACATGTATTCTATCTGATTTGCCTTCTTGATCATCAATATTTCACCCAATGTGTCACGGGAAATTCAGCATAATTGCTCATTGTGTTTTTATTCATCTGAGAATATGCCTAAAGTGTGGGTGCTATGTTTTTACATTGTGTTACATGTGTACTTGGATGAAAGTCAATTTTGATTTGGTTATAAATATTGAATTTTAAAATGGAGATGTACTCATTTAAAGTTGTTCCCCAGAAGAAACTACTGCAGAATGAGAAATTAGCCACCAGATTTTTGCATGGTTCCTATATTTCTCCAGTGTCCAAAGTAATCCTTCGATAAATCTGACGCCTTCCAGAGGGTTGCTGAGAAGCCGAGGTCGGAGCCCGGGCCTCGCGAGTCGACAAAGCCTGCAGCCAATGGCCCCTGGATATGTGTCACCTTCACTTTTTTGGTCCGCAGAAAATCATCCCATAGCTGGACATTAATCATTTGAAATCCTCAGTGACCATTTAAGCCCCTTCAGTCAAGTGCGCACCTGTTTAAATGAGGATCTCATAATATTATTTAATGCTAGATTGTTTGATGCTGAATGCAGGTGAACATTCAGCTCCATAGTTTGTTATTGCAGAGTAGGATATTTGGCAAGCTCTTGCTTTATGATTGCAAGTTTCTTTTTATGTCTGTTGATCAACAAAACACCTACTTCTCTGTGGATAAAGCCTCTGCAGCATCAGTGTATAATGTAAGCAATAAGATGAAATCGGGATTTTATGTGTAAAGGATAAAAGAAGGATGGAATGAATACAATGTCCAGTTTTTGTAGCTTAAAAAAAAATCCCACCTAACATAACTGTAAAGCAGAAAAGATAGATTGATAACAGAAGTTTTGGAACAGTTTGTTTTTCAAGTATCAAGGATTTTCTTGAATCCAGAACAGGAGTGAGGAGTTTCGGAAGTGTGCTCCAAATATCTTAGTCACATTTAAGCTTTTGATTTAGCTTTTTTTTTCCTAGCGAGCTAAGCATTTTAACTGTAAAATTGAGAACTATATGGAGAATGAAGAGTCTGCAGCTGTCAGCTAACATTTCGGCATCTCATTTCAAATCTCTGGGACACTTCATGAATCTTATGATTTCTGATGGTTAAAATGATGTTCTGCTGATGCTACATCAGTTCCAACAAATTAAAAGTTCTTTATATCTTCAAACCTCTGGTGTTCTTTCCAATACAACCACCAAGATTTTACGAGTCATAAATTATTTTCCAGAATTATTATGAAATGGTAAATTTTTCCCTCGATTAAGATAAAATACTCAATTTATACAAAGTGGTCGGCACTTCCTGTAACTTAAATAAAGAAAAAGCAATAAACTTGGGTAAGTTGAATTGATTAACATTCTTAAATCTCAAAACCACTTTTTAAAATAGATCATTTGATAGCTTGTATCAGGTATTAAGTATTAGGCCAGTGTATTAAATGTCTTTGCACTTCCATTTTATTTAAAAGAACATCTTGTATAAAGACAATACCAATTGGGACTGAAATTCTGATCAAATTTATTTCAGTCCCAATACCAATTGGGACTGAAATAATGAAATTCTGATCAAAATGTCCGTTTACAATGATTTCAATGAGACATTTGCAATGTCTCCAAGCAAATCTAAATTCTTTTCAGGTATTTCTTTGTATTCCTTTTTGTAATTTTCTGCAGTATGGTTTATCTGAACACCAGTCTTTACCCACGAAATGGCAAATAAACTGTGCTTCTTTAGTAAATTGTTGGATTGAGAATAAGTAATGTCTGAGATTAAATAAGACCAAGTTGAGGAAGTTGGCAGGATAGGTAAGGGATACCCTTACCAGGAATCATGCATTCCATTATGGTGGTGTATGACTATGTTTTCATGCGAGGCTTTGAAATTGATCCTGTAAACTTTCTGATTTCTTCAGGTCTGTTTGTAAGAAGTCTTCAGGCACATCCTGGACAATGTTGATATTTTGTTTTAATTCCATTTGCTTATCAGTTTCCAGAGGTTGCTTCTGACATGACCATTTTTTAGATGGCTGAACTAATGCAAGAAAGAATGCACCCAAACTCATACCAATACCACAGAATAAGAAAGCAGATCCATAATTCTGACCTGTAACATCCACAAGCCAACCTGAAAAGACAAAAAAAAAATAACTGTAAACTTTTACACGTATAATACTTTTCCAATACTTTAGATGATATTTCAGATATAAAAGTATAGATATGCCCTATTAACATTTAGAGCAGTAAATCTTCTCCTGCAATTTATTTATATTTCAATTGAGAAGCATAGCCATCATATAAAGGTTCAACTGCATTACATTGAAATTTCAGGTTGAAATCTAAAGCCACGAAGGCAGATTATGATGAAAAGTTAATGAAATGACATGAATACAATGCCAAATAAAGACTTTAACTTTCTTACAGATTTCTGTACACTGAATAAATTTGACATGCATCAATTTAAAAGGGATTGCAAGAAAACTGGCAGAAATATCTGAATTCCATTTCCATACAGTTATTCTTTTATTTATAAACATTCACTTTATGATTTGTTTAATACAATTCCATTGACTTTACGGAGTACATCTCTTTGATTTTGGAAACTTCTTTTGCTATAACAGATAACAACACTACTCTCTGGGCATAGAAATACAGAGTATCAAAATTCATACCATCTATTTTCTCTAGCCTTTATTTTACAGAATTTTATTTAATTTCCCAGAAATTCACCCCTTTATTAAATTGAAGAATGGCTGAAAATAAAGCAAAAAAGTCTTGGTTCTTGCTAGGAAGTCTAACTATGTAATCTATAAAGTAACACTATAGATCCAAGCTTTATGTATTTAATGGGAAATAAAAATATTGGGTTTATTTTTAATGATATTGTTAATCATAAATTCAATTAATCTAAGCAATATCTAAAAAAATAAATTTGAGACCCTCATTGAAATTTTTGATCAATAAGATACTAATTTGCTATTGAGGTTTAGATGGCTGCCATCATATATTACCAACTTTTTGCTGGAGAAAATTCCCATTCGACTTTCAAATATCAGTTAATGCATGGGGGCACAGTAACGCTATTAATTCAGCTGCCTCACAGCTCCAGTGTTCTAGCTTTGACTCTGACCTCTAGGTGGAATTTACACATTTTATCGGTGAATGACAGATGCCAGATGCTCTGGCTTTCTCCCATATCTCAAGAACATGCTAGTTTGGTTAATTGACTGTTATAAATTACTCCTACTGTCCAGTGGAAGAATCGGTGGGAGGAAAGATGTATTGACGTGGGAGAGACTTGGTTGTAGGAAACCGAGTCAGATAATGTGATTGTTTAGAGATTCATCATGGACTTGATTAGCCAAATAACACTTTTTATAAATTGAGATGTTTGAAGAGCCAATGGATAGTTAGTTTGTCTAACATTCAAAAATTGGAAATCAACTTCTGGATGGCTGGTTCGTTAGCAAACAAACTCAAACTTCATTAGCACTGATTCCAGTAATATGCAGTTAAAAGTAATAGTTGCATATTTGCAGTTCATGCTGGAGTTTAACAACTGATCTACATTATACAATTTGCAAAGCATGCTTCACAACAAGGTTCAGTTTTTAAAATAAGGTGGACATGGTTAATCAAATATTACTGGATCTGTAAACTTCAAACTTGCATTGTGCAGTTTTTAAACACATTTCATTATGACAACTCTACAATGTTTTCTGATATGGGCACTATAATACTGTTCCAAATAGCTTTTTCATTGAATTATATTCCATGCAGCCTTGTATCACTTTCAGTATTGTTTTTAACCAGTTATACGATGTCGATGACGACAAAAATACAATTACCTCCAATTGGTGGGCCAGCAAGTCCTGAAAAGCTCTGTATAAAGACGTAAATTCCAACAGCAGATGATATCTTCTCAACTCCAACCACATCATCCTCTGCCAACATGGGAATGTGGGAACAAGCCACAGTACCAAATAAACATCCATATAACATGCTGCATGTCACAAGGCTCCAGAACCCTTTTATCAATGGAAAGCATAACAGTACTAGACTCAGTAGGCTCACACAAATCAGTTCTATGTAAATCTTCCATAGGGGGAGTTTGTTTAGGACCCAGCCTATTGACAGTCTGCCAAACACCTCCATAATTGCCATTGCTGATAGCATGTATGCTGCCCATTCATTGATACCCAGTCTAATGCTAAGGGGAATGACGTAGAGTTGAGGTGCAAAGAATCCCAAAGTGGCAAATAGTCCAAAAAGTGCATAAAAGATAAAGCTTTTGTTTTTTAGAATTGAAAAGTCAAGCAACTTTGGTTGATGCTGTGGTTTTTGTTTCTTGCTTGAAAGCATCTTAAGATTTTCTTTGCGAATAACATTTGTTTTACATTTCTTGCCATTATCTAAATGATCACATGAGGTAGATAAAGATTCCACTCCTGAATCTACAGAGTCTACGGAAATACGAGTTTCTTCATTCTCCAGCATATACTTTGTTTCTATAACCACATCTACTGGTTCTTCTTCTGTTGTTCGGATAACAATTGGCCGAAGTAGTGCTCCACAAACAATGATGTTTAGCTGCAATGCACCAATGATGAGGAGACAGTTTTTCCACCCAAGATGGTTCTTCAGTAAAGTGAAAACTGGAGAAGAGAATATTATGATGATTTATTATAAAATGCATGAATTCAGGAACATTGGGCCATTAATCCCCTCAATCCAAATCTGCCACTCAAGTAGATCAAGGTTTATTGTGTGTGCTATTATCATTCCCCCAGGTATTCAACTTTTCAACAATCATTACTTAAATTAAGGCTCTCATATAAAGTACATCATGTTAGACATCCAATTTCTTTGACTCATTTGTGATCTATTGTATAAAAAATATGGAGCTGCCAATCACCATAATTGTGCTCATTAACAATAGCATCCCTCCTTAAAGAGACAAGCTTCATGTAGCACTTAATGTAATGAGAGTCATCATTTTGGACAATCCGGACAATTTTGGACACCTATCTGAAATAAAAAGGAAGATGTTTGAAAAACGCAGCAGGTCAAGCACCATCTAAGGAATCAGAAACCATTAATGTTGGAGGTCTGAGATCCATCATCAGAATTGGGAAAGAAGCAAGTATACTAGGTAGCAGAGAAGATAGGAGAGGATGGTGGATGAAACAAAGGAATGTCTTTGATAGGGTTTTTTTTCAGATTTCTTGCATTGCAATTTTTTTGGATTTTCATTTACTGTCATGTACTTTCTTCTACCTATCCCAATATCATATATCTGATTAATATATCTGATTAATATGTCTCTTAAAGATAAAGTCAAACATTCCAATTGGTGATAGACACAAAGTACTTGAGTAACTCAGTGGGTCAGGCAGCATCTCTGGAGAAAAATGATAGGTTGGGACCCTTCTAGCTGAGAGTATAAGTAGTGGTGGGGGAGGGTAGAAGTAGGTTTTCAATCTGTCTACAGATTTTTCAATGATTTGTTTTTCGGAAGGTTTCCTGTTTTACACCTTGTAATGAAACCGTGGATCTGTTCTTTCTAGGTCCAAAGTGGATATACTTGCAATTCCACACACAATCACATTTGCCATAACCTCATAACCTAGTATCACTGGAATACCTGAGCAAACAAATCTGTAAGAGATATCTGACCAATGTTCATTGTCAATAGTGAGGGGTATTCAGTTTCAATTTTTTGCTCCATACAAATTAATATGCTACCTATTTAGCTAACAGAATGTGGGCTTTACTGGAAAAACTTGCGGGTATCATTTTTCAAATTTCTGTCTTGTATTTTGTTAATGGAGAAATGGCTTCAGGAATCACGGGGTGAGCCACTCACTGCTGATTACCCAGCCCTCAACTTGTGCTTGTTTATACTGTTAATTCAAGTGAGCTTGTTTGTTGATGATCCTTGCCTGCATAAAATATCTTGACTGAAGTGTCAGCACTTTCTTCATCAACTTTTTAATTACCATTCTTATTTTCTGACAGCTGGCAAACTATTTTCAGTGCAGATGATCAACTGGCTTCAGTAAAAACTGCAGATTCAGTTTTATGCAAATACTAGTCTGTCATAAACTTTCATAAATTAATCAATATTGTCAGCATGTGAAAATGGTGGTGGTGTCTCCAATGGCTATGCAGCTAGTCCTACAACAATTCTGATTTAGTTATATGTAAGAAGCCTTGCTCCAAGGTACCTCAATCGAGAGGACTAAATAATTCTTATTGCATTAATCACCATTTTTATTTTTACTTTAACTATGTTTCCCAAACACTATAATAGGAAAAATAGGTCTAGAATTCATTAGCAGGTGTATAATGTCAATTTTGACACTTACCAGGTGCAAAAGTGAAAATAGCAAAACACTCCCCTGTGGAGGCCACAGCCATAACAAGAGAACGATATTTTTCAAAATAGAGGGAGAGGACCGTGACACTGGGTAGGAAGCTGAGACAGAAACCTATTCCTGTTTTGAAAAGGAGATAAAAACTTTATTGATAAAATAGCCTAGAAAAACCTTAAATGCATATATAATAACCATATAACATATAACAATTACAGCACAGAAACAGGCCCTCTCGGCCCTTCCAGTCCGTGCCGACCATTTGTTTTACCATAGTCCCATCTACCTGCACTCAGACCATACCCCTCAATTCCCTTCACGTCCATATACCTATCCACTTTACTTTTAAATGTTAAAATCGATCCTGCCTCCACCACCTCTGCTGGAAGCTCATTCCACACAGCCACCACCCTCTGAGTAAAGAAGTTCCCCTTCACGTTACCCCTAAACCTCTGTCCCTTAATTCTCATGTCATGCCCTCTTGTTTGAATCTTCCCTACCCTCAATGGGAAAAGCTTATCCACATAATTATGAAACAATTTTATTGTAAGTGGTAATGGTAGCTATTATTGTCGATTCACGGTGCTGAGCAGCGCTACATTGCCAAAATTAAGTCACAAGGTAATAAGGAAATCTTATTCCATCATTAAATCAGTTGTAGGATATTTCCATAAATTTCCATTTTTGGCCAGAGCCTACCTCAATAGGACAAAACACCATAGGATTAGGGTGTATAAAATCATGAGACAAATAAATCGGGTAGATGCCCAGGTTAGGCGAATCGTGGACCAGAGGACACAAGTTTAAGGTAAAGGGGAAAAGATTTAATAGGAATCTGAGGGGTAACCTTTTCACACAAAGGGTGTTGGATATATGGAACAAGCTGCCAGAGGAGGTAGTTGAGTCTGGGACTATCCCAACGTTTAAGTAACAGTTAGACAAGTACATGGATAGGAGAGGTTTGGAGAGATATGGACCAAAGGCGGGCAGGTGGGACTAGTGTAGTTGGGACATGCTGATCCGTGTGGGTAAGTTGGACCAAAGGGCCTGATTCCACGCTGTATCACTCTATGACACATCCTAATGATTAGAATTGAATTCATTATTGTATTATAGCTCCTCATTGGCGTAAAGTTAAATTAGGTTTCTTAAGGGCCTGTCCCACTGTACGAAGTAATTACAAGAGTTCTCCCGAGTTTTCCCCTTATTCGAACTCGGAGAATGTCCGTAGTGGGTCCGTAGGAGTTCGTGGACGTCTCGTAGCGGCTCGTACGAGTAAAGGTAGATACACGGGAAATCCGGTAAACTCGTGACGTTTTTTCAACACTGAAAAATGTCCATGAGTAAAAAATACTCGTGAGGAAACAAATTGTTACTTTTTACTCGTACATGCTGCTACAAGACATCCACGAACTCCTACGGAACCGCTACGGACATTCTCCGAGTTCGAATCGGGGGGAAAACTCGGGAGAACTCTTAAATTACCTCGTACAGTGGGACAGGCCCTTAAGAAACCTAATTTAACTTTATTGTTACATAGAAAATAGGTGCAGGAGTAGGCCATTCAGCCCTTCGAGCCTGCACCGCCATTCAATATGAATATGCCACAGAGGGAGTGCAGAGAAGGTTCACCAGACTGATTCCTGGGATGTCAGGACTGTCTTATGAAGAAAGACTGGATAGACTCGGTTTATACTCTCTGGAATGATCATATTGAATGGCGGTGCAGGCTCGAAGGGCTGAATGGCCTACTCCTGCACCTAATTTCTATGTTTCTATGATCATGGCTGATCATCCAACTCAGTATCATGTACCTGTCTTCTCTCCATACCCTCCGATCCCTTTAGCCACAAGGGGCACATCCAGAGATGCCAAGTGTCCCGGATTCGCCGTATTTTGTCCCGGCGAAATAACCTTTTTACGGTGTTCCGGCAGCCAAACATGCTGTTACGGAACACCGCCGCGCCGGTGTTCCTCCCGTGGTGAACGCCGGCGCCATGTGTCCCCGGTTTGCCAGCCCGCGCGATCAGCGGCACTTTGCCGGGCCCTAGTGTCCGCGCCTGCGCAGTGGGGGAGGGTTGCCGGGCCCCAGTGGCCGCGCGTGCGCAGTGGGGGAGGGTTGCCGGGCCCCAGTGGCCGCGCGTGCGCAGTGGGGGAGGGTTGCCGGGCCTGGCGCCATTTCGAGCCACGCCACGTCCGGCCCAGAGCCCGGGCGGCGCCGGCCCGCGCGATCAGCGGCACTTTCTTGCCGCCAGCCGGCCGCTCGCGGCAGCCCCATCACCGGGCCTCCCCCCCACCCCCACCCAGTGCGCAGGCGCAGACCCGCCGGCAACCTTGCCAAGTGCGCATGTGCCGCACCCGCCCGCCGGCAGCCCGCTGATCTGCACCAGTGCGCAGGCGCAGACCCGCCGGCAACAACCCCAAGTGAGTACGGAGAGAAATGCATTTAACCTCATTTGTTACGGACAAATGGGTTGAATGTTACTGTGAACTAAATTTAGGGTTGGCATCTCTGGGCACATCTAACTCCCTCTTAAATATAGCCAATGAACTGGCCTCAACTACCTTCTGTGGCAGAGAATTCCACAGATACGAGCTTTAGAGAGGTAGTCACAACTGATGTGCAAGCAAATAGTAGCTGGGCAACTTCCAGAAAGTGTAAAGGGAGTAGGCAGAGAATCCCCTGTGGCCATTCTTTTCAAAAAAAGATCCTGGTACCAGGATCCAGCATAGCCAGTCTGCAGAACATCCTCAAGGGGGAGGGGCAAAAGCCAGAGGTCATTGGCAACAACGACCGGCGTAGAAAAAAGGATGAGATGCTGCGGAGTGAATAAAAAAAGGTTACTCCCAATGCCACGTTCTAGTGAAGGCAAGAAAATAATAGGCCAGATGAATATATGGTTGAGGAGCTAGTCAGGGGGCAAGGGTTCAAGTATTTGGATCATTAGGATCTCTTCTGGGGCAGGTGACCATTACAAGGGCAATAGGTTGCACCTGAACTTTGGGGGTCTAATGTCCTGGGAGGGAGATTTGCTTGCGCAACTTGGAAGGATTTAACCTAGTTTAGTAGAAAAGGTAAAAAGTTGTGGCAAATGCTGTAGCGAAGTGAACAAAGTGGTGCATGTGAAAGGGAGAGGAAACACCTATGGTTTTTGCTGCACATATGTTACAACACTAACCTACACACAGTAGGGAAAATTTACACTTATACCAAGCCAATTTACTTACAAACCTGTACATCTTTGGAGTGTGGCAGGAAACGGAAGATCTCGGAGAAAACTCACGCAGGTCATGGGGAGAACGTACAAACTCCGTACAGACAGCACCCATAGTCGGGATCAAACCCGGGTCTCCGACGCTGCAAGCGCTGTAAGGCAGCAACTTTACTGCTGTGCCACTGCCACACATTTTCACACAAACAGTGGTGGGTGCATGGAATGAGCTGACAGAGGAGGTAGTTGAGACAGGGACTATCGCAAAGTTTAAGAAACATTTTGCAGGTAAATGAATAGAACAGGTTTGGAGGGATATGGGCCAAATGCGGGTAGCTGAGACTAGTGTAGATAGGACATGTTGGTCGGTGTGGGCAAGTTGGGCCAAGGAGCCCGTTTCCACACTGTAGCACTCTGACTCTAAGTAAGGCAGATGATCTCAAGGCGTGGGTTGGATTGGGGGACTGGAATGTTGTAGCCTGAGAGAAGCGCAGCTCAATATTCCAGGGTATTGATGCTACAGGCGTGATACAGTTGCAGAAAAGAGAAAAGGGGACAAAATATATAGGAAAGAACTGCAGATGCTGGTTTAAATCAAAGGTAGACACAAAATGCTGGAGTAACTGCGGGACAGGCAGCATCTCTGGAGAGAAGGAATGGGTGACGTTTCGGGAAGAGATCCAGGGGTCTACCTTCAAAGAGAAGAGACGGTTGCCTAATCGATCAGAAAGGATATTGGGGATGCTTTGAGAGGATATTCTTGGGTGATAGTCCAGAGAGGTTATGTGGGGAAAATTCAGAAACAGAAAAATCACTGATGGGATGGCATGATAGCCCCTCTCCCTCCCAAATAGCCAATATGAATTAGTGGAGCAGATATGTTGGGAGATCTGTAAAAATAATATCAGTGGGGGATTTCAACTTCTCTATTATTGACTGGATCTCCCATAGTGTAAAAGGCCAGAACAGGATGGATATTGTTAATTATTACCCATATCACCCATCTGAGGTATGCTTTTACGAAATTGTATTCCCTTCCTTTTTACTGCCAGCAGGGGTAACAGGGGAATATTTTCTTATATTCCCCTTTCTAGCGAACGCCTATGGACTTTACCTGTTTAAACAGCGGGGAATATAGTCTTATATTCCCCTGGTCTCACATCCGGGAACTTGGCAACGTGACGCTGCGTGACGGCAACGTGACGCTGCGTGCGAAATTTAAAATTTATTCTCAAAACAAACAAAATGGCAGCCGGTTGCGAGAAGAGGTTCGCGATTTAAAAGTTCGACCTTCACATTGTCACATAAATGAATTACATAAATTACATAAATGAAACATAAATGTTACATTGTTTTAGTACCCTTATTTACAATGTTGCAATGCATATTGCAAAATGTATAGATACATTCATATCATATGAGATGTTCAGATTTTCCTCTAGATGTCTGATAATGGGTAATAATAACAATATCGACTGTCCTCTTTCGGGAGATACGACATATATTGCCCTCACTAGATCCATATTGCCCTCGTCTTCGACTCGGGCAATATGAATCTACTTCAGGCAATATATGTCGTATCCCCCTCAAGGCCAGTCAATATTCTATTAATGTATCCAAAAAGCTTCCTTAATAGAGAGACGCTTTACGACATATACAGTGGCTTGCAAAAGTATTCATACCCCTTGAACTTTTCTACATTTTGTCACGTTACAACCACAAACGTAAATATATTTTATTAGGATTGTAATAAACTGATAGACCAACACAAAGTGGCGCATAATTGTGAAGTGGAACGAAAATGATACATGGTTTTCAATTCTTTTTACAAATAAAAAACTGAAAAGTGTGGCGTGCAAAAGTATTCAGCCCCCTTTACTCTGATACCCCTAAATAAAATCCAGTGCAACCAATTGCCTTCAGAAGTCACCTAATTAGTAAATACAGTCCACTTGTGTATAATCTAATCTCAGTATAAATACAGCTGTTCTGTGAAGGCCTCAAAGGTTTGTTAGAGAACATTAGTGAACAAACAATGTTCCTTGGTCATCATGAAGCCCAAGGACACACCAGACAGGTCAGGGATAAAGTTGTGGAGAAGTTTAAAGCAGGGTTAGGTTATAAAAAAATATCCCAAGCTTTGAACATCTCACGGAGCACTGTTCAATCCATCATCCGAAAATGGAAAGAGCATGGTGCAACTGCAAACCTACCAAGACATGGCCGTCCACCTAAACCGACAGACCGGGCAAGGAAAGCATTGATCAGAGAAGCAGATCAAAGCATATTCATGAGTTAAAATGGCCCAGTCAAAGTCCAGGCCTAAATCCAATTGAGAATCTCTGGCAAGACTTGACAATTGCAGTTCACAGACGCTCTCCATCCAATCCGACTGAGCTTGAGCTATTTTGCAAAGAAGAATGGGCAAAGATTTCAGTCTCTAGATGTGCAAAGCTGGTAGAGACATACCCCAAATGACTTGCAGTTGTAATTGCAGCGAAAGGTGGTTCTACAAAGTATTGACTCAGGGGGGCTGAATACTTTTGCACGCCATACTTTTCAGTTTTTTATTTGTAATAAAATTTGGAAACCATGTATCATCTTCCTTCCACTTCACAATTATGCACCACTTTGTGTTGGTCTATCACATCAAATCCCAATAAAATACATTTACGTTTGTGGTTGTAACGTGACAAAATGTGGAAAAGTTCAAGGGGTATGAATACTTTTGCAAGCCACTGTACTTCCTTTTAGGGAACGAGGTTGGGCAAGTGCTAAAATGTCAGTGGGGAACCTTTTCACTCACAGTGTCTGTGACTCAGACCTCTTTGCTCTGCAAAATTTTGCCAGAGGAATCTCTGGAAGCGGATGCAATTACGAATTTCAAAAGACATTTGAAATCTTCTAGTATTTAGAACGATATGTGCCAAATGTGGGCAAATGGGACTAGCCCAGAATGCCAACTTAAGTCGGCATGGGCCAAAGGGCCTGTTTTCATAGCTTATGACTCGACGAATAGAAAGAATAGAGATCCCCAGGATTTTTTTAATGATCGTGGGCTTCTAACTGCACGGTAACAGAGATTAGGTAATTTTGAACATGGGCAAGTAAATTCAAAGGTAGGGATTTGCTTGCTGAGAGATGGAGTTAGCTGGAAAAATATTCCATCTTTTATTTATTGCCCGTTTCCAAAATACAATTCATACATTTGCTGATTTGTAATTTTAAATATTAGAATATATTGCATTAATGACGATTAATACTCTGAAAGCAAAATTAGCGATCTGCAATATGGGACAACAGTATTCTTAACCGGTTGTTTGTTTTCAAATGTGCACTATTCCTTGCATCTTTACCCAACCCATTCCTTGAAAGCAGAAACAAGATCAAGAATCCCCCTCAAGTTAAATATACAGTATATACAAGTTAAATATACAGTATATCAATAATTTCACATTTATGGTATATTCAATATTTTTTTTAATGTACACCATTCACCACCAAATAAACGTGATTATCACTGGAGTTGTAATGGGAGTAAATACAGACATTTTGAAATTAAATGTGTATTGAATGGGTAGCAAAGGTTTACTTGGTTTAGGTCAATGAAATATCTTTGTGAAATGAAAAGTTGGAATTGGTAATTACCTGATACTAATCCAATGGCAATGTACATATCTACAATTGTCCGTGCAAACGATGCAGCCATCATTCCCAAACTAACAAGAAGTCCACCCAGCATTACTACTGGGCGATAACCAAAGTGATTACTTAGTATTGAGGAAAGTGGTGCTGTAAAGAAAGAAAAATGTTGTCAATTCAACTTTCTGCTTAATTTCAGTATAGATAATTCTTTTAAACTCCCAAGTTTCTACAATTATATAGAATGTACACATGGTTTTCTATTCAATGTTTGTGTGTATAAATGTGTTAATATTCTGATTTAGGTTGCAAATGTATGAATTATTTACATTAACCTTTCTTGTACTCATATGCTCCGAGGCATTATCGTGATGCTTTCCTGCTGCTTTGTTATTGCTATGTTGTAAATATGACCCAATGCAAAATACAAGCTTATAAAAGACGATCAACATCTTTCAGTCATAAGTTTCAAAGATTCACAAGGGACAGCAATAAGTAAATGCAAAAAGAAATTGGATTTCAGCAAAATCTAGATATAATAGAGCATAGACTCATGGCAAATGCACGGAAATTTTAATTGAGAATTTATAAAATATCCAATTGAAATAGGAAAACATGTATGGATGTAATTAAATTACGTTTTTGTCTCATTAAATTAGGTCTGTTTGAAATGAGCACTAAATAGGATGGCATTAGTGTAAGATACAGGCCTCTCATGGATGGATTATAGCAATCAGAACAGTTTGTGATAGGTATAAGAAGTGCCATTCAAAATTTAATTCTTTTGGTCTCCATTAAAGTAATGGTATCAATTGTGACCTAGCACTACCTCCTTTTGTTTGGAAATGGCGTGAGTTGCATCTGGAAATGGTCCTTTTGGTTGGAAACATTGGGTCCACAAATGAATTAATTGCACTGTACAAAAGATGCAATAAAGTATGAAAAGGATGTACAGGCAAAATAATGTATAGAGATTCAGGTGCAGATTAGAGTGAAATACTATTTCATGAGGGATTAAATGATTATTCCAAAATAATTGAATTATTTTACCTTGGAATCCCTGTAACAACTTTGAGTTTCACGTTGGACAGTTTATATGAGGAAAACAGATACTAGCACAATAAAAAAAAAACAAGAATGTGCCCATACCACTGTTCCAATCAGGGTTATGAAAGACATTTTTGGTCTAAATGTGGTTACTTTTTACTATGCATTCTGACTGACATGATTTCCACCTCTAACAATAACCATTGCACTCTGATGTATTACAGAAAGGTTAAAACTATGCAATGAGTACATTTTCTCGTACACTGTGGACGGCTTCATTGTAATCATGTAAAGTCTTTCCGCTAACTGAATAGCATGTGACAAAAGCTTTTCGCTGTATCTCAAAACACAAGACAATAAACTAAACAACTAACTAAAAGATGGCGATCACCGTCAGTCATATGCAATTGGTTTAAAAATGAATTGTCTGCATTCAAATAAATTGGTTAAATACCCTTCATCACTATTGTCCTATTTCATGAAACCTGTATTCGCTACAGTAGGTGATTACTAAGTCGGAGACACATCTGTGGGACAAATTATTACAGATACTTGAACCCAGGTAATCTGACAGAACATTTTAGGAATATTTTTAAGACATATTCAGTGTTGCCTAATTTCAGTTATAAATAATCACATTATTATTACAAAGCCTGGAGTGATCTGAATTCTTGAGTTCGATTACAGAATTTAGGGAACAACATTTTGTAAAGAGCGGTGAAATGTAGTTTCTATTTACCACAAAATTGTATTGCTGATTTAATTCCATTGTGGGAAGAGCTTACATATTTTATGTAACTGGAGCATGACACAATTAAATAATGCTGCAGTTATTTATTTAGACTAAACAGACGTTATGCATACTATGGAACATCTCATGTCTGCACTAGTAAATACGTTTTTATTATTAGTATGTATTGTATAAAATGTGATCTTATTTTTCCTTTATGGTGCATTTTATGATGCTGATCATAATACTCCACATATAAAATAACATTGGGGAGTCCAATATGAAATGAATTGGGGGGGGGGGGGGGGGAGTCTTTCATCTCTTTTAAAACCTTTGACCAGAACTACTTATTGAGATTTTGATCATCATAATGTGAAAGAGGATGTATTGTTGCACAGAAATTCTCCTCCACGATTAGACAACCATATTGTGGATTCTAACAAGTCTTGGACTATTAATATTATACTTAGGTCGAGAAATTTGGGTAAGGCAATTTTATGGTGTGGATGTCCAAGAAATTACTCCCATGTCAAAATTGAGAAGTCATAGCACAACAAAGGCAGTCACACAATTGAAGATTGGACTGACGGGGCAGATGCAAATAAACTGGGAAGATGACCAGGAATTGCAAGAAGTCTTGGGTGGGACGGAACCAGCTGGACCAACTCTTGCAATTCTCTATCATTGGCACGGTTTACCTGAACAAACTTCTTAACTGAACTAAAACAAAAGTGCAGCACATATGACCTCCACTTAAATGGGACCTGCACACGTTATTGCAGTGAAGTATAATCAGGTTTCTGACCATGTGGTTTGACAAATGTAGTTAATACTTATACACCTAAATCTTTATTTTCAAGCACCACGTATTAATGTTTTTCCATTACAACAAATCAGTGTCTATTTCCTTTGTGGCTACAACCTGAAAATAGCCCCCAGTTAATGTCAAGGTTATCCTCGAATTTCATGTCTTATTATAACAAGCACAAAGGTAAAATTGGGTATATGGCAAAAACAATTATAGCCCAAAGGAAATAAGTATTTGAAACTTGTTTAACCAACATTCATGCCCATTACACACATTATCAACAGCCAGCAGTTGGGAGAATTGCAATTATGAAATTAAAATGCAATGCAGTTCACGTGGAGAGTATTTTATAACATTCATAATTATAATAAAATCTGTTTATGGGTGTGTCTGAAAATTTAGCTATTATGTAGCTAAAAATAGCTATAATTTGAAGAGAATTTCTCAGCAAGTTTAATTACAGGGAATTAACATACAATATTCCATGGACCAATACTTTTATGCAGGGAGATTAGTTTAGGCAGCAAGTTTATGACTTGAATGCAAGTTTCTCATGGATGAGCAACAAATGAGCATGGATGAGCAACACATTTCAACTATGCCAACTTTAAAAAAGATAAATGTCATTGTAAATTACACCAGATCAGCAAGGGTGCCGTGGCATTTCTGTTTAGCTTGTGGTGTCTTTCAGTTGTTCAGGTGTCTCGTTGTTTTACTCAACAGGTTCTTATTATTTGTACATCTTGCAGATTAGTAATGCTGCAAATTTTGATATTTAAAGATACAAGTTATATTAAATTATGGATTATTTAATGAGGTAACTTTAAAAGTGATCTACAGATCTTTAATCAAGCATCATCTGAAGAATTAATACTATAAGCCCTATCTCAGCAAATTCATTGGAAAACCAAGTTCTTGGCTTCAGCTAAGAGTGCGGAAATTGTAATGTGAGGTTCACCAGTCCATCTTTAATTCCATGCAGCCAGCACACCAATTTAGTGGTCAACATGCTCCATTCCCAGAATTTAATTACCCAATGGTACTAACAATGTGGTTCACCAGCTGGCTCCATCAGCAGGGGCCAAATATTTTGAGTAGCAACTTCCAGTTAAAACCAGGTCTGTACTGCTATAAGGAAACTGCAGGATGTGTATCTAACATAAAAAAAACAGTGTATGCAGGGAGAGATCTCACAATGTTTGACTCCTAGAATTTATGATGCTGATCCAGAGATTCTGTTACAGGAGGTGCAAGATCAGAGAGAGGTACCGAATCGTCAACTCACCCAGAAAGGTCTCCAGGTACACCTTTAGTAGGCAATAGGAATGACAATCTAAAAGTTGTAAATCTTGGAAAACTAAATAGGCAGTTGGTATTGGTGGTCTATGATGGAATTATAACCCAAGGATTTGGATGTTTGAAACCAACCTGGTACCAATGATTGATTAGTTGGAATTCCCAGCCAACTCATTTCACATCAGTGAGCTGAAGATAACATCGGGCTGATGTTGTGGCTTCTGTTGCTGTTGTGCCACAACAGAAACCACCCAGTATCTGCTATACAGAAGATTAGCATGCTATCTTTGAAGGTCATTGTTGCTATGCAAACTTAGACTTGCTATCGTGGCTATGTGTAAAGATAATTCAGAGTGTCACTGGCACCCAGTGGGTGGCTAGGATGCTGAAGCACTATCCTGTGGCAGTCGTTCAGTGGACTTCTTTACTGGTACCACTCAGCTCTCCAAATCCAGATTGCCAGTGCTAATGATTACATTGCATGTTCTGTTGTAGGGCTATCTATTCGTAACATTTCAAGGTTACTTTTCCAAGTCTATCATCTAGATTCTTCTACCAAAGATTAGCAGTCTTTCAATAGTTGCTTGATTAGTAGATCACCACAATGCAAGTGCACTAAGACAAGCATCAAAAGAATACATATATATTAAAGTGATCTTGGTATTCAATTTGGATTAATTTCATTTACAAATGTCTTTCTAACATTTGTTTCAGAATGCCTTTTGTCACTGACTGGCACTTCGTAACAATGAAGTGAAGGAAGGTGAATTGTTAGTCTTAAGTAAATAGAGAATTGGGCTTGTAGTTACTGTTAACGTTCTTGGATGATCTTTTCAACAACAGATTGGGCTAGCAGAGTTTGCTAGATTGACTGCCTCTTCCTGCATATTTCAGCCTCTCACCATTTTTAGCTGGCGTCAAGGGTTGACCTCCCTTGGTGACAGGGTTTTGCACACTGACATTCAACTTGATGTCTGCTCTGGCAGGAGCTCCAGGGCACCTCTGGAGCAGTGGACAGGGGAAGTGCTATTTCTGCATTGCAACTACCTTTGCTCAGATTTTGTGTGGCAGCATGAGTTTCATTGAGTGTGTGGTGTACAGTAGTTATCAGCAGTGTTATCAATTGATCAACTGGTAACAACTGACAGCAGAATGCTAAATGTTGCAAATATTTCCATGACATTTGATGTCAGGGGAAAGTCCAATGACGCCTGTCTCATCCATCCTGGGTTATGCAACTTTAGACTATGAGATGGAACAGCAAATAGTAACAGCAGCCAAAATCAATTAATTCACAACTAATCTGTAATTAATAAACAATTCCTTAAAGGAGTACTGGCTTGGTATTTCCTGGAGAGGGTCTTGGCTGGGTCTGTGATCATCAAAGTGGCAGCATGGCATCAAATCAGCATTGCACAGATTGACACCCTGATCTATCATGCTAATAAACTCACTAATAATAGCATCCAAAATGATTTACTCCATGGATCTGACTGTTATCCCACCTTTATTTGTGTTCAAAAAGCAGTATTAGTGCCCCTTCCCTTGCCTCAATTGATCAGCAATGATTGAATGACAGTGTAGACCTGATGGGCCGAATGGCCTAATTCTGCTCCAATAACATGAAAATAAATGGTGTCTATGTAAGGTGCCAATATTTAAAAACTCACAAAATATCATATTTAGTCTGATTAGTAATTATTACTTTCAGTTTAGCTAGAGAGAGAAATTACACATTAGTTTTCCCCATTCAAAATTTGTTTTAATGTAAATCTTTTATGGATAGTAGACAATGAAGCAAGATTTTTTAACACAAATTTTGTTTTCTTGAAACATAAAAATAATTTGTCGTTGTTCAGAATTTGTAAGCACCTTGGGTGTTCTCTGTGCTCATCTATAGATGGATTTTGTTAACAGCCTGGAAACCCATGTAAAATTAAAACTAATATTATAAAATACAAGTAAAATGTCTAATTTCAGACATGCAAAAAGATGTTTTATGCGATAGGGCAATGCACGTTTGCAACAGTCATAACTAATTGGCAGAACAGAATTCCAAATAGGGCAAGGATAAATATATTTGAGGATGGCATTTTGTCCTTTGATTTCTATTTCTTTTTTTTAAAGTCACATCTGTGCCCTTAAAAGATTAGTGGCCTTCACTGGTCTTTGTATAAGTTTCCTTATGAAATTTGCAACATCAGTCATTGATTTACCTTTCATAAGTGTAAATATATCCCGCCCTTTTTTGTTCCTTAACAATTTAAACAGTGACCTCTAGAGAGTCATATAGCACATGACAGACCCTTAATCGCAGCAAATCTGTGTTAACCATCAAGCACCCATTACATTAAACCCTTTTTTCCCCCTGCATTCAGTGGTTTGCAAAAGTTTTCATACCCCTTGAACTTTTCCACATTTTGTTACGTTACAACCACAAACGTAAATGTATTTTATTGGGATTTTATGTGATAGTCCAATACAAAGTGGCGCATAATTGTGAGGCGGAAGGAAAATGATACATGGTTTTCAAATTTTTTTACAAATAAAAAACTGAAAAGTGTGGCGTGCAAAAGTATTCAGCCCCCTTTACTCTGATACGCCTAAATAAAATCCAGTGCAACCAATTGCCTTCAGAAGTCACCTAATTATTAATTAGAGTCCACGTGTGTAATCTAATCTCAGTATAAATAGTTGTTCTGTGAAGGCCTCAGAGGTTTGTTAGAGAACATTAGTGAACAAACAGCATCATGAACTTAGAGCCTGGATTGACACCTGGAAATATGATGTTGTGGCAATGTGAAACATGGTTGCAGGAGGGCTGTGATTGGAAATTAAATATTCCAGGATTTCGTTGCTTCAGGTGTGATAGAATTGGAGGGACCAGAGATGGAGGTGTTGCATTGCTTGTCAGAGAAGATATTACAGCAGTGCTTTGGCAGTATAGATTAGAGGGCTCGTCTAGGGAGGCTATTTGGGTGGAACTGAGAAGTGGGAACGGTGTAGCAACACTTTTAGGGGTGTATTACAGACCGCCAAATGGGGAGCGAGAATTGGAAGAGCAAATATGTAAGGAGATAGCAGATATTAGTAGTAAGCACAAGGTAGTGATTGTGGGATTTTCCAAAAATCGACTGGGAAACACTTTCTGTAAATGGGCTGGATGGTTTGGAGTTTGTAAAATGTGTGCAGGATAGTTTTTTGCAGCAATACATAGAAGTATCGACCTGAGAAGGGGCAGTGCTAGACCTCCTGTTAGGAAATGAGGCAGGTCAGGTGACGGAGGTATGCGTTGGTGAGCACTTCGGGACCAGTGATCACAATACCATTAGTTTCAATATAATTATGGAGAGAGTCAGAACTGGACCTAGGGTTGAGATTTTTGATTGGAGAAAGGCTAACTTTGAGGGAATGCGTAAGGATTTAAAAGGAGTGAATTGGGACATTTTGTTTTATGGGAAGGATGTAGAAGAGAAATGGAGGATATTTAAAGGGGAAATTGTAAGAGTACAGAATCTTTATGTCCCTGTACGGTTGAAAGGAAATAGTAAAAATTGGAAAGGGCCATGGTTTTCAAGGGAAATTGGACACTTGTTTCATAAAAAGAGAGATATCTACAATAATTATAGGAGGCATGGAGTAAATGAGGTGCTAGAGGAGTATAAAGAATGTAAAAAAATCTTAAGAAAGAAATTAGAAAGGCTAAAAGACGATATGAGGTTGCTTTGGCAAGAAAGGTGAAAGTAAATCCAAAGGGTTTCTACAGCTATATTAATAGCAAAAGAATAACGAGGGATAAAATTGGACCATTAGAGAGCCAGAATGGACAGCTATCTGCAGAGCCAATAAATGGGGGAGATATTGAACAATTTATTTTCTTCGGTATTCACAAAGGAGAAGGATATTGAACTCTTGAGGTAAAGGAAAAAAGTAGAGTAGCTATGGAAACTATGAGATTCAAAGAGGAGGAAGTACTGACACTTTTGAAAAATATAAAAGTGGATAAGTCTCCAGGTCCTGACAGGATATTCCCTAGGACATTGAGGGAAGTTAGTGTAGAAATAGCAGGAGCCATGACAGAGATATTTCAAATGTCATTAGAAACGGGAATAGTGCCGGAGGATTTGCGTACTGCGCGTGTTGTTCCATTGTTTAAAAAGGATTCAAAGAATAAACCTAGCAATTATAGACCTGTTAGTTTGACGTCAGTGGTGGGCAAATTAATGGAAAGGATACTTAGCGATAATATATATAAGCATCTGGATAAACAGGAACAGTCTGATCAGGAACAGTCAACATGGATTTGTGCCTGGAAGGTCATGTTTGACAAACCTTGAATTTTTTGAAGGGGTTACTAGGGAAATTGATGAGGGTAAAGCAGTGTATGTTGTCTATATGGATTTCAGTAAGACCTTTGACAAGGTTCCCCATGGAAGGTTGGTTAAGAAGATTCAATCTTTGGGTGTTAATGGCGGAGTAGCAAGATGGATTCAACAGTGGCTGAATGGGAGATGTCAGAGAGTAATGGTGGATGACTGTTTGTCAGGTTGGAAGCCGGTGACCAGTGGAGTGCCTCAGGGATCTGTGTTGGGTCCACTGTTGTTTGTCATGTACATCAATGATCTGGATGATGGGGTGGAAAATTGGATAAATAAGTATGCAGATGATACTAAGATAGGTGGTGTTGTGGATAATGAAGTAGATTTTCAGTCTGTAGAGAGATTTGGGCCATTTGGAAAAGTGGGCTGAAAGATGGCAGATGGAGTTTAATGCTGAAAAGTGTGAAGTGCTACATCTTGGCAGGATAAATCAAAATAGGACGTACATGGTAAATGGTAGGGAATTGAGGAATGCTGTGGAACAGAGGGATCTAGGAATAACTGTGCATAGTTCCCTGAAGGTGGAATCGCATGTAGATAGGGTGGTAAAGAAAGCTTTTGGTGAGGTGGCCTTTATAAATCAGAGCATTGAGTATAGGAGTAGGGAAGTAATGTGAAAATTGTACAAGGCATTGGTAAGACCAATTCTGGAGTATGGTGTACAATTTTGGTCGCCTAATTATAGGAAGGATGTCAACAAAATAGAGAGAGTACAGAGGTGATTTACTGGGTTCCAGCAATTAAGTTACAGAGAAAGGTTGAACAAGTTAGGTCTTTATTCTTTGGAGGCAGAAGGTTAAGGGGGAACTTGATTGAGGTCTTTAAAATGATGAAAGGGATAGACAGTTGACGTGGATAAGCTTTTCCCATTGAGGGTAGGGAAGATTCAAACAAGAGGGCATGACATGAGAATTAAGGGACAGAAGTTTAGGGGTAACATGAGGGAGAACTTCTTTACTCAGAGAGTGGTGGCTGTGTGGAATGAGCTTCCAGCAGAGGTGGTGGAGGCAGGATCGATTTTAACATTTAAAAGTAAAGTGGATAGGTATATGGACGGGAAGGGAATGGTCTGAGTGCAGGTAGATGGGACTAGGGGAAAATAAATGGTCGGCACGGACTGGAAGGGCCGAGAGGGCCTGTTTCCGTGCTGTAATTGTTATATGGTTATATGAAGCCCAAGGAACACACCAGACAGGTCAGGGATATAGTTGTGGAGAAGTTTAAAGCAAGGTTAGGTTATAAAAAAATATCCCAAGCTTTGAACATCTCACAGAGCACTGTTCAATCCATCATCCGAAAATGGAACGAGTATGGCACAACTGCAAACCTACCAGGACATGGCCGTCTACCTAAACTGACAGGCCAGGCAAGGAGGGCATTGATCAGAGAAGCAGCCAAGAGGTCCATGGTAACTCTGGAGGAACTGCAGAGATCCACAGCTCAGGTGGGAGAATCTGTCCACAGGACAACTATTAGTCGTGCACTCCACAAATTGGGCCTTTATGGAAAAGTGGCAAGATGAAAGCCATTGTTGAAACAAAACCATAAGAAGTCCCGTTTGCAATTTGCCACAAGCCATGTGGGGGACACAGCAAACATGTGGAGGAAGGTGCTCTGGTTTGATGAGACCAAAATTGAAGTTTTTGGCCTAAATGCAAAACACTATGTGTGGCGGAAAACTAACACTGCACGTCACCCTGAACACACCATCCCCACTGTGAAACATGGTGGTGGCAGCATCATGCTGTGGGGATGCTTTTTTTCAGCAGAGACAGGGAAGCTGGTCAGAGTTGATTGGAAGACGGATGGAGCCAAATACAGGGCAGTCTTGGAAAAAAAACTGTTAAGAGTCTGCAAAAGGCTTGGGACTGGGGCGGAGGTTCACCTTCCAGCAGGACAACGACCCTAAACATACAGCCAGAACTACAATGGAATGGTGTAGATCAAAGCATATTCATGTGTTAGAATGGCCCAGTCAAAGTCCAGACCTAAATCCAATTGAGAATCTCTGGCAAGACTTGAAAATTGCTGTTCACAGACGCTGTCCATCCAATCTGAATGAGCTTGAGCTATTTTTGCAAAGACGAATAGGCAAAAATTTCAGTCTCTAGATGTGCAAAGCTGGTAGAGTCATACCCCAAAAGACTTGCAGCTGTATTTGCAGCGAAAGGTGGTTCTACAAAAGTATTGACCCAGGGGGGCTGAATACTTTTGCACGCCACACTTTTCAGTTTTTTATTTGTAATAAAATTTGGAAACCATGTATCATTTTTCTTCCACTTCACAATTAAGCACCACTTTGTGTTGGTCTATCACATAAAATCTCAATAAAATACATTTACGTTTGTGGTTGTAACGTGACAAAATGTGGAAAAGGGGTATGAAAACTTTTGCAAGCCACTGTATATCCTCATTAATTACCCCTCAGATCCTACTATTTGCCAACACAACAGAGCTATTCACAGCGGCCAATTTACCTAACAACCCACACATTTATGGGATGTGGAAGGATACTGGAACTCCCGGAGGAAACTCATGCTCTCATGAGAAGAATATGCAAACTCCACAAAGACAGCATCAGAGGTCAATGTTGTACATGGCTGGAACTATGGGGCAGCGGCTCTACTAGTTTTGCCCCTAACAACATCTACCGTGCTGCCTCCTTTACAATGCTGAAAGTTTCTCACTAAGGAGTGCCTTGTGTTTCACTGATCAGAATTGCACTAATTGTTTAAAATTTATCATTTAAAAATCATTCCTCAGTGTTTAGTGCTACTTAGTATTGATTGGTTATGCTGAGCACTTAGTTTATTAAGATCCATGTCCTGGGTCAAGTATCCATAACACACTGAATGAAATTCTTCTATCTGCCAATAGTCCCTTTCTTCTGAGAGTAATTATGGTTGTTCAGTCTCAGTTCTTTAATACTCTTTAATTCTGAGGAATGGGATATTAGTCCCTGCCTGTTAGATGTAGACCTACAAAGCACTAAGTGTTTTGAATTATTCACTGAACTCAGCTAACGCTTCTCCAGGGCCCAGACCTTCAAGGAGCTGAACTGAAGTTTATCAACACAAAAGCTTCAAATTACCACCTATCTACTCCCACTTTAACGTGTAGGAATGCAGATGCTGATTTAAATCGAAGATAGACACTAAATGCTGGAATAAGTCAGTGGGTCAGGCAGCATCTCTGGAAAGAAGGAATGGATGATGTTTCGGGTCTAGACTCTTCTTCAGACTGATGTCAGGGGAGTGGGAGGTACATAGATAAGGAAGTATAAGGTGTGAAAACATGACAAAGGGAATGAAGATCAAAGAAAATGTAGAATAGATCATTGTTAGTCAGGAGAAGGTAATAACAAAGCAAACAGATCACCAGTCTTACTGTCTCTGACTACATTTTATCACCAGTCTTACTGTCTCTGACTACATTTTATCACCAGTCTTACTGTCTCCGACTACATTGTATCTCTGCTTTGTTATTACCTTTTCCCAACAATGATCTGTTCTACATGTTCCTTGATCTAATTTCCTGTCCTGTTTTCACACCTTGCACTTCCTTATCTATACTCTTCCTAATCTATGTACCTCCAGCTCCCCTGACATCAGTCTGAAGAAGGGTCTAGACCCGAAACGACACCCATTCCTTCCCTCCAGAGATGCTGCCTGCCCCGCTGAGTTACTCCAGCATTTTGCGTCTACTCCCACTTTAAAATCCATAGACCAAATTCGGCATTTGTAGAAGGAGCAACAAAATAAGTCAGGAGAGAGCAATAGGAGTTAGGATAGTTCCAAACTGACCATACCAAGAAGATAACTAGCTAACAAACGAAGAGTAAATACAGCTACAAATTCTCTTCTGGATGAGAGGCTTGGATATAATAAAAACATATAGAGTAGTGAGAAAATCGTAATTCTCTCAATCACAACTACTACAATTTGAATTAATAATGTATTATGAATTGTAAAATAAAAAAGAGCAAATTATTTACCCTGCCATTCTAAACCTTTATTAAAGAAAGGAGGATTATATCCATGTTATTAGAGCTTATTTTGGGTCATTTTATTACTGGTGAATGCTCCATTTAGGGAATTGGCCATTTACCTATCAAGATGTTTATGCTGTTTTAGACATACAATTGTGAATTGGAATGTAATTTTGAAAGATGTATAGATAACAGATAACATATAGAAATTGTAAATTCTGCTGGCTGTGTTTCCTAGTATGCAGAAGTTTAGCAAAGTCTGGCCCTAATCAGAGAGGTGTAGAAAGGAACTGCAGATGCTGGTTTACATTGAAGAAAGACATAAAATGCTGGAGTAATTAGGCGGGACAGGCAGCATCTCTGAACAGAAGGAATGAATAACGTTTCGGGTCGACACCTTTCTTCAAATCCTTCTTTCACAAGAAGGAAGAAAAAACTAACATATTTATGTTTGTGCGCACACAATCTCACACACACACACACACACACACACCCCGCCACTCACGCACAACTCCTAGCAGCCAGTTGCACAGCAGCATTGTTAGGACTCTGGGTCCAGATCAGCTCTCCACCCTCTCTTCTGGCATAGAGTAAGTGGCACGGGAGACCTAGAGGGAAGGGGATGAAAATAAACTTTTGGCAAAGGGGGAAGAAAAGAATAAGAGAAAAACAAAAGATTAGTTCGATTGTCGTCAATGCATCTAGTGCAGAAATGGTACACATTTCAATCTTGTTTATAGGGTGGATCAATTAAAACATAAACATGTGTAATAAGGACATATGGAACAAGTCTGATCATTAGAATTAAGACAAGGATCGCCTCTACGCATTTGAATGGCACAACAGTCTTGAGGGCCTGAAAGACCTACTGATATGTTCTGTTCAGTTCAAATTAATGTCATATATTACTAGGGGATGTCAAAAGGGTCTTTCACATCCCCAACCTCCAGCCAAATTATGCCCCAAGAGGTTATATGGGACCACAATTAAATTAAGTAAAAAATACTTATTCCAAAGCGCATTATCTTTTCAACGATAAAATTATGTTGTACAATAGAGTACTACCCTCACCCCCACCTACTACCTCTCCCTCACACATCAATCATTTCAATGGCTATGGAATTTGCTGCATGAAACCCAATTCATTGAGGATGAAAAAAACTTTCTAAAAATGTCATGTTTTATCAGGTAGCAATTACAGCTATTTTAAAAAGTTGTAATGAATTTGAGTCAATAATTTTTTTTAACTCCTGGAATTTCTAGAGCAAAATTTATTTAAAAAAACCATGCGATGCAATTTAATAACACTAAATATTCACCGATTCCAGAATTTCTGATTTTCATTATTTCAGAGATTTCAAGTCAAACTGCACTTTCTAATCATTGCGAAGGTCTCAGAGAACCATATAATGCTACCTGCCCTTATACAGAAATAGGGAGAAAGGCAAATGAAGAGGTTATCTTTCTCCACTGCGCCTTAAGCACATTACCTACAGCATCACAATTCCACCTTGCATGGTCAACGTACATAGGTCTGGTTTCTCTTAGTGTAACTGACTCAGCAGTTTGTTAGTGCTTCTTAACATTGATATCATTTTGAATTGTGACTTCAAACTAATGCGTGCCAAATTTGGCTAAGCAATTGCTGAAGTGAATATTTTGAGGTTGGGGGGCTTGAGCAACATTGATGTAGTGAGCTCCTGGTAAGTCGGTTCAGAAACATTTTAAGCATAGGCTGAGATCCTGAACGTGACCACATCCTCTTCCTGAATTTGCCATTACAGCAATGTAAATGATCTATGCTACTTATTTCTGCAAATATCCAATGACTCAACCAAAGTTATTTGTTTGATTTTTCCAACTGACTTTGCCCTCTCCTGCTCCCCAACACACGCGCACACACACACTTTTTCATCAATCCTTTGCAAAATAAAAAAATCAGCAGAACATGAAAGTCTACTCTATAACCAAATTGTTCTAGATGTTTGCAAACCGTACTCGCTGAATGGCAGCAAAGTAGAAAATTGCACAGTATATCATGCAATACTTGGATCTGGCTTGCTGCACTGTGTCCATCGATTAAAAAACATGAAGGATTAGAACTTACAATAATTCAACTGACTTCCATTTTATGAATTCAGCTCAGCCAGAATAATTGCATTGATTATTGTACTGTTCTTGACATTTTTCTAGTGGATCATTGGGTACTGTACTGGTACACAGAAGTTTGTTCAGTCTTCTCTTTGTCTGGCAGTGTTGACGTTTGTTAACGTTTCATTTTAACAGGATTCAGCAGATGCTTTTGTGACCTAAATTCTTGAGCCGAAGCGGAGTAAGAGAATGTTTAGCAGGCACTAGCTGAAATCTGCTTTGCTGTGGGAAAGAGATTAAAAAAAATCTTATGTTTGTAAATAGTCTTGGCAATGCTTAAATCATTTTTAATATAATTGGACTAAATTCATAAGGCATTTTCATACAACACCATTCACATGACACACAGCCAAGTTAACCAATACAGATGAATGCAAAGGGGGATTCCTAACCAAGTATCTTTTGTAATATTTTCCTCAGCCAAGCTAAACTTCAAGCTGCATTTCACCACAATGTTTTCAAATGGAATCAACTAGTATATTGAAATCTAAAAGCTCTAAACCGGTTTAACTCGAAGTTTTACTTCAATTTATTCTTGATAATACATTGCATTGGACATAAACCTGAATTAGGATGAGAACTGTTCCTCTTGCTTGTGGAGATGGTAAATTATACATTAAGAATGAACAACAACATTGTGTTTTTTATTGGTATCTGAAATTTACAGCCTGGGACTATTTATGAATGAACTGACAAGAATCAACAAAATAGTGGAGTTTTGAAGACGTTAAAGAATGCACAAAAGACAAACTGGTACGGTGAACTAGCTCTGTAAATAACTTGTCATAATAAAACTGCATGTAAAAGTTGAAATTTACATCATCATCATCTGACAATCCCATTTATGGTCATTATGATCTATCTGCAGATATGAAAAATAATATCCGAATTGGAAGATTTTTTGTTGCATTCAACAATTTCTCTGTTGGGCTCCTGAATTTGATAAAAAACAGGCATGTACTGACGAAAGTGACAGTTACCCGATTTTGAGGGATATTTTCACTTCTTTTAAAGAAACCTGCCATCAGGCCAATAGGATTGGTTTTAACTTGTTACATATTTTTAATTAATTTGTCAGAAAAAATAATTTACGCTTATTGCAGTTAAGGAAATGATGGAGTAAAGAGAAACCACAGCAGACTAAAGGGAGCAAATGCAAGAAAAATAATTTGGAGACAATGAAACTCGCCAATCACTTATTTTTGGGGAATGATTTGTTTAAATGTCTTGGTCGGTAAAGTTAGTGGAGCACTGACCTTGGCTAGCAAAGCAACTTTTTAGCTGTTTTGAATACATTTTGTAATTACGTGAGGAAATGAAATCCTGCAATCTCCAGTGGTATAAACTCAAGGTTATGTAAAAATGGCTGGCCGACAAATAACATTTTCCTCTGATGCAGCCTATGTATGGATCTTGTCTGCAGGACAGCTATCTTATTGTTTTTCTTAATTATATTTAAGAAGTGTATGGCTTCTGTTTTAAAATTCTCCAAAGCTAGCTTAGTCAAGGTTAGCAACACAAGAAATAGTGCCTTTGCCTGATATCATAAATATCAAAATGTAAATGTCTTTCAAATATCTAATTACAAATTTGTTAACAAATTCATACTCTCTGCTTGATATACCTTGTATCAGTGTCCAGAATTGAATAAAAGTATATGTCAATAAATATTTGATTTATTAAATGGATCCACAAGGAAACAATCTATTAACAGTAATTAATCTCACCGGTTTAAACCCGGTGGTTATTCAAAAAAGCATATTTATGGGAGATGCAAAATCTTCAGATAATCCATCCGTTTCAGCTCTGGTATGCAAAAAAGCAACTTACTGTGAACTTTTGTATACAAGACGAAATATTCAGAAAATAACAATGTCTGCAAGCAGATTGCAAGCAGAAAAAAAAGGACTTCAAAACTTTGGTGCTTTTTTTCAATGTAGTGATGGAAAATTCAGATACAGCTGTAAGTTCCTGGTAATATTTACAGAGAATATATAGCACAGAAATAGACCATCTATCAACATAACTATCAATTAATTTCCTCACCTACCTTTCCACTGAACACACACACACACACACACACACACACACACACACACACACACACACACACACACACACACAACAGCAGATTTCAGATCCTGAATAATTGCCGGATATTACTATTTTTCTTTTGTATTTGATTTCTTGCTGATTACCCCTCTGGTTACGTCTTTCCCACAAATAGAAACAGCATCTATCGATAAAGGATTCTAACAGTTTTCAAAGCCTCTACTGTAACATCCCTGGGCCTTTTGCCTTTCCAGAGGCACAGACAGTTCATCTTTACCCAATGCAGCTTTGGCATAATTCATTTTTTTGCATCCACTCTAATGCCTTCATATCTGTTAATATGCCTGCCAGAACGGGACGGTTATTCTAATGATTTAATCAAAGATGCCATGGAGTTACAGTGCCCTCCATAATGTTTGGGACAAAGACCCATCATTTATTTATTTGTCTCTGTACTGCACAATTTGAGATTTGTAATAGGAAAAAAATCACATGTGGTTAAAGTGCACATTGTCAGATTTTAATAAAGGGCATTTTTATACATTTTGGTTTCACCATGGTAGAAATGACAGCAGAGTTTATACATAGTCCCCGTCCCCCCCTATTTCAGGACACCATAATGTTTGGGACACAGCAATGTCATGTAAATGAAAGTAGTCATGTTTAGCATTTTGTTGCATATCCTTTCCATCCATGACTATGATAGTCATGCCAGGGGTTGATCTAATTTTATCATAATTCAATATCATTAATCCATTATTTTGTCTGTTTTTGCATTATTTTGCCAATGTGCATTCATGTACAATCTAGTGCATACTTCAGGGCTGCTGTGGGGGCGGGGTCACATTCAAACCGCGCCAATGGGCCGCGAGCGTCACTCAGTTTGTAAACTGCCGTTGGTGAGGCGGGAACGGGCTGACGCCGACCCGACCCGACCCGACGCGCTCGCGGTCACTCACCGGGCTGACAGTCCTGGCGGCGGCGGCGGCAGCGGCGCTGAGGTGAGGTGACCGGTGAGTGCTGTCCGTCTGGACCATCTCTCCCTACCCCCTCATCGCCTCTTCCCTGTCCCAATGCTCTTTACCTTATTGCCCATTGTTCTGTTTGGGGATCCAGTCTTAATTAATAGTTAACGTGTGTACACAACTCCGGAGAGAGACTTTGAAGCCGCGTTTGGGAAATGGCCAACTGAGCCGCTGAAGTGATAATGAACGTATTTGGCTTACTACCCCACGGGATGATCGTTGATTTCCCCCTCTCCACCCTCCTCCCCGGTGCCCACCTGACTCGCACCTACTTCTCCCCTGCCCTTCCGAGTCTAGACGCGTTGCTCCAGCCGTTTCTATGTGTTTTTGTTTTTTTTTTTTCCCTCTTCTTTCAGATTTTCTTTTTCGGAATATTGAGACAAAAAATCGGAATTCGGAATTGGGACGGAAAAATCGGAAGAATTCCGCCCAAATCGGAATGGTTGGCAGGTATGTGAAAGTAATTATATCTCAATCCCATGAAATTAATAACTTTCCCTTGTCCTATTTGTTCTCCAGCCAAATTGCGTTTGAGTAGCAAAATGGACAGCAGCTTTTTATTTACAAAAGTTGCATTATTTTCACAGATGAATTATCACTGGGCTGTAATTATAATCATCAACCTCCCTGCTCTTTATCACCTTCTGTTAAATGGAAAGCAGGTACTCACAGGCACAAGAATTCTTTTGACAGAAGATGTTTTAGAAACGTGTTTTTCTGTGTCATCTGAGCAATAGTTTTACGGGATAGATTGTTAAAGTTATTTTTTTTAAAGGAGATTTTCAACTGTATTTGCGACCTGAAACACTCAATCTAGCCAATACATCTCCAGCATTTTATGTTGAATATGAAAATGTGCACCTTTCTCTTTAATCGCTTTCTTCTTCTTGCATATGGCATGCATAGCCTAAGGTTGTAGGACAACTTGTTCTATTTGATCTTATTTGATTGTGCATGCCAGGTTGATTACATTCGTTGAAACAGGGCGGACCACATGAAGGTTGCAATCTCCCACCCCTTAAATCGCCTCATCTGGGCTCATGTTGCTCATGCGATCTATCCGTGCTTTACTTCACCATGCTTCTCTTTCACCTTATCTTTCCACCCCTATGGCGCTCATGCTCGACAGTCTTGTAAGTGCCATCCTCTCCTCAGGCTCTGCCTCCCACTTGTATTGAAACAGAAAATTAATTACACAAAAGTACATCATTCAGCACATTGTGTCCACCCCAGTAAAAAAAAAGGCAACTAGCTTAATTCCATGGTTCAAACTTTGTCTCTATCCCTGCAATTAACAGTTCTGAAACTATACATTCAAATACATTTAAATGTGATGAAGGTTTCTACCTCTTTAACTCTATCAGGTTGTGAATTGTCTCCATTCCTAACCTCCATGCATTTCATCATCCTGGTAACTAAATTTGGCAGAACTATCTTTTTTTTAAAAAGAATGTCTTTCCCCTGAACTCCTGAATCTCCTCCTTAAATATCTCCTGTTGCTCCAAAATTGATTTACCTTTAAGTAACTGTTTCCAGTCCACTGCTGCTAAATCACTTCACAGCCTAGTGAAATTAGGCTTACCAACATTTAGAAGCTATCTTTGTCTTCTTCCATAACAAATTAAAATTCATATTTCACTATTGAAAAATGCTCTTCCAGTCATACTCTTCCCATCTATCCAGCTTCATTCCCCTAAACTGAAACCAGAATTACTTTTGTTGGTTTTGTTATAAACGTGGTAATAAAGCCTTTCTGAATGTAATATAGGTAGTTGGTGCCCTCTATACCGTTTATATCAACTATTAAGGGTAATTGAAATGTCTCACTATCACTGTCCTTGTGCTTTTGCACATCACATTGTATATCTTCCTTAGACTGTCCAAAGAAATACAATATATACTAGACTAAGTGGGACCCGTTGGGTTCCATGTTCACACGGGAGGGCTGGTCCCCCAACGCAATATTCCACCTCCCACCAATTCCAATATTGGTGGCCAGGGGGGGGGGGGGGCTTTCTGGAGAGCTAGTAGGGGTATTATGGGCTGAAGGGACTGGTTTCCAGAGTCTAGTATGGACATTGTGGGCCAAATGGATTCTTGGGGTGACAGCTCAGTCACTCAAGCCTGATGTACTGGCAGCTCACTCACGGCTGGTGGGCGAGCAGTTGACTCAGGCTATTCCTCGAAATTCCATTTCAAGCAGGGTGCAAGGCCACCAAATTCAAATGCAGTTTCCTACCATTTCAAGCAGGGTGCAAGGCCACCAAATTCAAGTGCAGTTTCTTACCACTTCAAGCAGGGTACAAGGCCACCAAATTCAATTGCAGTTTCATACCACTCCAAGCAGGGTGCAAGGCCACCAAATTCAGGTGCAGTTTCCTACCACTTCAAGCAGGGTGCAAGGCCACCGAATTTAAGTGCAGTTTCCTACCACTTCAAACAGGGTGCAGGGCCACCAAATGCTAGCGCAGTTTCATGCCACTTCAAGCAGGGTGCAAGGCCACTAAATGCTAGTGCTGTTTAATGCCATTTCAAGCAGGGTGCAAGGCCACCAAATTCAACTGCAGCTTCATACAATTTCATGCAGGGTGCAAGGCTACCACATTCAAATGCAGTTTCATACCATTTCAAGAAGGATGAAACCACCATAAAACCACACAAAACACCACATAAACACCACACTCACAGTTCAGTAGGCATTCAGTGTGTTCAGTTGATTCATAGCTCAGACAGTCATGACATCTCCTCCCATCTTGCAGAGACTGAGCCACACCCACACTTCCGGGTTTTATAATCTCTCCCCCTCCCACCGGTAGGGGCATGGCTTTCATGGCGTGATTGACAGGAGAGAGATTCTCAACATTTTGTTAAACACTAATAACACTTTTATTTTTCAATTGATGGGACGAATCCTCTGCACCTGATGAGCGGAGGGGGACTGAGTAAGATGGCCAAAAATCACAGCCGTAAGTGGTAGCGTTTTATCTAAAATCAATATACAGTGCAAACAGGAAGTTGTCAAGTTACCACCACCACCAACCATTTGCAGTGCAGCATTTCAAAGCAGTTACCACCACCACCAACATTTGCAGTGCAGCATTTAAAAGCAGTTACCACCACCACCAACCATTTGCAGTGCAGTATTTCAATGCAGTTACCACCACCACCAACCATTTGCAGTGCAGCATTTAAAAGCAGTTACCACCACCACCAACCATTTGCAGTGCAGTATTTCAATGCAGTTACCACCACCACCAACCATTTGCAGTGCAGCATTTCAAAGCTGTTACCACCACCACCCATTTGCAGGGCAGCATTTCAAAGCAACCACATTTTCATTTTCAAACCACATTAAGGGCACTCATAGTTGAGTCGACATGTGTTCAGTGTTATTCACAGCTCAGAGAGATGTGATCCTCTCGCTTCCTCCATCTTGCAGAGACTGAGTGAGGCACAACACTTCCGGGTTTTATAGTCGCTCCACCCCTCCCACCAGCAGGGGCAGCAGAGAGAATATCAATATTTTTAAAACATTAATAACTCTATTATTCATCGATGGGAAAGATCATGCTGTCCTGCGCAGCGGAGGGGGACTCCGAGCAAGATGGCCAAAAATCACAGCAGAAAGTGGCAGCATTTTTTCAAAAATCATGAAACAGGAAAACAGGAAGTGGTAAAGATCTTACTTTTAGTAATATAGATGGCAACTGATGTGATTATCCTTTTATGTTCTTTAATCAAGCCATATAGCCAATTTAAAGATCCTTCTAACATGATTGTAATCATGTATAGTCTTCATTGACTGGAAAGTGCACAATTGTTTTCTCTCTGAACTTCCATACATGTTACAATAATAAACTAACCTAAATCCACCATGCTTTGGTTGTGGAACAGATTGAATGGGCTATTTTGCTCTTATGTCTCCATTTAATTGAAAACAGTGAGAGAAGGAGATTGTAGTCAATTAATTAATCAGAAATGTGGGATAAAAAGGGACAAAAAAAACAGTAAATTTGAAAATGAAAATAATACAAAATAAACGTATACAAGAAAATAAGATGGTTGGAACACAATATTTGAACACAATCATTGCTGATAGGTGGTGTTGTGGATAATGAAGTAGATTTTCAAAGTCTACAGAGAGATTTGGGCCATATGAAAAAGTGGGCTGAAAGATGGCAGATGGAGTTTAATGCTGATAAGTGTGAAGTGCTACATCTTGGCAGGACAAATCAAAATAGGATGGACATGGTAAATGGTAGGGAATTGAGGAATGCTGTGGAACAGAGAGATCTAGGAATAACTGTGTATAGTTCCCTGAAGGTGGAATCGCATGTAGATAGGGTGGTAAAGAAAGCCTTTGGTGTGCTGGCCTTTATAAATCAGAGCATTGAATATGGGAGTAGGGAAGTAATGTTAAAATTGTACAAGGCATTGGTAAGACCAATTCTGGAGTATGGTGTACAATTTTGGTCGCCTAGTTATAGGAAGGAAGTCAACAAAATAGAGAGAGGGTGGTGGCTGTGTGGAATGAGCTTCCAGCAGAAGTGGTGGAGGCAGGATCGATTTTAACATTTATATGTAAAGTGGATAGGTATATGGATGGGAAGGGAATGGAGGGGTACGGTCTGAGTGCAGGTAGATGGGACTAGGGGAAAACAAATGGTCGGCAAGGACTGGAAGGGCCGAGAAGGCCTGTTTCCGTGCTGTAATTGTTATATGGTTATATGGGACAAATTTCAAAACAAAAAATACATAAATGTGGAAGGGTAAAAACACATAATAAATACACTACAGGAATTCAATGTTCATAAGATATTTTTAGGGATAATACAAGTGTCATTTTTTTCTAGTGACAAAACTCACACATGTATCTTTACCACTGGTTGTGAATGTGCTGAATATGGAGTAGTTATAAAATTGATATTCCATAAAGCACAAAGCGCATTGATACTCTGAAGAAGGGTTTCGGCCCGAAATATTGCCTATTTCCTTCGCTCCATAGATGTTGCTGCACCCGCTGAGTTCCTACAGCACTTTTGTCTAAGCTCATTGATATGTCTGGTTTGTTGATCAAAATAAATACATCTATACTAATCAAATTAAGATATACCCACTCTTAATTTAAAGTCAATTACATCAAATTGTTGTATTATTTGGATCTGTTGCTCAAATTAAAATTACATTTTTCAATATGCTGAATGATTTAAATAACAATTAATTCATTCACCTCCGTGCAAGAAATTATGTTTGAATTATTTAGAATACGCTGTATTAAATGTCAATGATCTGGTTAAAATTATCTACTTAGACGTTCATTTATTCAATATATATATAATTCCTTACTGAGTTTGCTTTTTGTTCTATTCAGTGCACATTTCTTCCTCATCAAGCGTCCAACTATGGCTGGAAGAAGAACGTTTCATAAATGTTTCACGCTAGTGTCATGAAGACGACTAGCAGTGGTCACACGTAACTCCAATATAAATTTCAAAAGATAGTGACTTTGGAAAAAAAATTAAAAACACTTTAGTATTTCTGGAACCTTTTCCAGAACTACACTTTCAAAAACTTAAATTCTAACAAATGATATCAAGTGTGGGTTTGCAGCTTTTTAATTGTTCTGTACTATATCTGTTGTATATGCCGAGCTCAATTACATAGACCGTTAGTGGTGAAAGTGGACTCTTGTAAGCTACTGCTAGATTCTTAGTCAACATTTAATGAGTTTTACTTAAAATCAGAAACATTTACATCTCCAAAAACTGATCCACAGATAGTAAAAACCTTCCTTACCTGTAAACATCATTACAAACATAGAGATAGATAATATCCAGGACACTCTGCTGTTGGACTCCTCGAAGTAAGTCATTAAGTCGTAAAAGAAAACACCAAATGATTTAATTATGCCATATGTGAGGGCTTCAGTGAAAAAGAAGGCAACGGCTATGATCCAGCCCCAGCCCCCATCTGGAGTCTTTGTGTAAACATTTGTAGTCCAACCTCCTGTCTTTCCCGCGAACACTGTCATTTCCACGATTTGTTCTCTGCATTTAGAAATAAGAGTGATTTCAGTTTTAAAATGCTGTGATCCATAAATTTCACATTTAGTATTAAATACACATGACAGTGCTAACATCAGCACAAGATCGTACAAATTAAGGGCTGGTGCAAGCCCCTCAAGCCTGTTCTGTCATTTAATAACATCATGGATAGCCTAATCTCAAATTCACTTAATCACCTACCCCAGTACCCTTCCACCTCCTGGTGTGAGAAGTATCTATCTATCTCTGCCTTAACAATGTTTAAAAGACTGCTTCCATTGCCTTTTGAGAAGAATCCCATAGCCTATCAATCGTCAGAAAAATGTTTGCGTCATCATTGCCTTCAATAGGCAATCCATAGTTCTAGGTTTCTTCACGAAAAATAAAACTCATGTCAAGATCCCTCAGAATCTTACATGTTTTAATTAAGTCATCTTTGATTCTTCTATTTAAGAAAGAACTGCAGATGCTGGAAAAATTGAAGGTGAACAAAAATGCTGGAGAAACTCAGCGGGTGAGGCAACATCTATGGAGCGAAGGAATAGGTGATGTTTTGGGTCGAGACCCTTCTTCAGACCCTTCCTCTGAAGAAGGGTCACAACCCCGAAACATCACCTATTCCTTCCTCCATAGATGTTGCCTCAGTCGCTGAGTTTCTCCAGCATTTTTGTCTACCTTTGATTCTTCTGTACTCTGTTAAATACAAACGTAGCAGGTCCAAACCTTTCCTAACAAGTCTACCTGCCCATCCTAGATATTAGTCCAGTAAATATATTCTTCCATTACCCATCCCTAAATAAGTCCCACTACACTAAATGTGGTCTGACCAATTTCCTATAACTGAAGCAATACCTCCCTATTTTTATTCAGTTCCCTTCATAATAAACAATAACAACAAATTAGCTTTCTTAATTACTTGCTGCACCTGCTGACTATCCCTTTGAATCATGCTCCAAATCTAATTTACCCCTGCAGGAGCTGCCTGGCCCACTGAGGTCTTCTGCATTTGGTTCTCTGCTGTTTTTAGCAGAGCCACTCAATTGGTACCTGTGTTGTCAGCCGTTTATAAACTTTTGAAAATCGGTTCCCAATAAGGCCAACTCAGTTTTACTGTCACCCATTCCTTCTCACCAGAGATAATGCCTGTACTCAGCATTTTGTGTCTGTCGTCAGGTTTATGACCACAAAGTTTCAGATTGTACAACAATGTTTAAGTTAGCAAGAAATTTAAAAAAATTGCTGAATTTCCCTTTGGGAAGATAAAGTAAAAATAAAGATGCTCAAGGGGGACCGTTATTGTTACCTCTAATGTAAAGTAGTCATTTTTATGGTCATTCAATTCTTTTTAAACTGACTGCTCTTTTAAGCAGACAGATTATTTTTTTGTGTGTACTTTTCACGAATTTGTGACATCATGCTCCTTTAGATTTTGAAGCCTGCAGTAATTTTTTTACTCTTAAATTGTAATCCATTTTAACTTCAAGGATTTCTATCTAGCAAATCAGAAGCATTGCAAATTAAAATGTATTCCATGTTTGAAGCTTTGGTGGATAAAACAGAGAAGCAGAGTTGCTTATAAATGGTAGATTGCTTATAAATCGATGTTCAAGTAATAAGACTCAAAGTGCTGGAGTAACTCAGCGAATCAGGCAACATCTCTAGAGAGCATGGAGAGGTGACTTTTCCGGGATCCTTCTTCAGATTCAAGTGGCAGTTTGAAAAAGGTCCTGACCCAAACCTTCATCTATCCATGCTTCCAGAGATGCTGCCAGAGTTACTCCAGTACTTTGTATTTTTTTGTAAACCAGCATCTACAGTTGCTTGTATCCAAATTTATATTCAAATGGATCTAGGTGTCCACATTGCAAGCCATCAAAAAGCAAGGGCAGCAAGCATTTAGGAAGGCAAATAAATACACTATATACTGATTTTATTACAATAGATCTCAACACAGATGTTTTATTCTAATTATATAAAGCTTTGTTGAGACCGCACATGGTGTATTGTATAGTTTTCCCACCGTACACAAATAACTATATATTTGGAAGGAGTGCTATGAAGTCTGGTTCCAGGGATGTTAGAATTGTCATATGAGAAGAGATTGAGCAAAGAGTTTAGAAGAATGAGAGGAGATATCATATAAACTTTAAATAAAACTTTGCATGGCTGGACACAGGAAGATACTGTCCCTGGCTCAGGCATCTGGAATGAGGGGTCAAAGTCTCAGAATGAATTGCTGATCATATAGAACTGCATTGGGCAAAATGTCTTCATGTGAAGGATAGGGGATCTACGGAATTCCCCACCTTGGCGAAACGTGAAGTTTCAATAAGTGGTTATATTCAAAACAGATTTATAGAACTTTGGCTATTATGTGAAAAATAATGTAGAAATAGAGCCGGTAATTGTCGCTGAAGTTGATCTGCCGCAGCTTTGCAGGCTCAAAAAATCTAATAGCTACTCTTGTACCTTTCACTTACATTTTTATGTGTTTTTTGTGCTTATAATGCACATAATTTTGAAATAATTGAAAATTGTGTTGACATAAGGCAATCTATAAAACATAGACTAAATATAGTTAGACAGAACATCCACCTACTTGGTGAAGCTACCATTAAGTTTGGAAAAATTCCCTAGGGTAGACAGTGACAAGCATATTCACTGGTGCAATGAAAAAGTACAAAAAACACTCAGTCCTCCAGGCCTGAACAAACTATCTCAGTTCTAAGGCAAAGTTTATGTAGGGTCAGCATGGGAACCTCAATTCCTAGAACTGTCTGTGTTTTTTGCAAACTGTCATTTATCGTGAGCTAGAGTCTTCATATCTGCAAATACTAGTGTAGCGGCATATTTTTATATCGTTCAAGGGATTACTCTCTCTAGCCGCTAAGTGGACTGCATGGTTAAGGAGAATGCCATTATACGCATGCGAGCTCTCCATCGGGGACCTTCAAGCTTCTTCACAGATAAATCTTCATAACACAGTCTATTGATTAATAGATTATTTATGTTGATGAAAAATAATAAGGTATACATCCAAACTTCTTCCGACATACACTATAATCTTAATCGAACTCCAGCATATTGCTTTAAAGGTTAGAAAACTCCTCGTGTCTCCGTTACAGCTTTGCATGGTCAAAGGGTATACCTTCCCCATGCTGGTCCAAAACTAAGCTTCTGCGCAAGAAACCTAGCTCCAAACACGCCCTAAAATATGTCATAAATCCTACCCACAATATAACGGGCAGTCTAAAATTTAAAGACACATGCCATAATTAATGACACACAAAACAAGCCAAATGGCCAATACATACCAGCCCATAATTGTTCCGAGTATATAACGAGGCAATTATTAATAATCATCAAAAAAGTAGCCATGAAGGCTTAACCTATATCAAAAGCAAAAAAATCAGGGAATTGAACCCAGTGGCTCCCCGTCGGTGAATTGAACCCCGGCCTACCGCATGCGGGGATACTAACCACTATACTAACGAGGAAAAAATAGCATGCACTATATATCTGCAATCAGAATTCTTAATTGACTCTTCTATCTTCACTTTCGCCTTCTAGAAGCAAGCATAACTTGAGTATTAATCTTATTAAAACACTGGTTTTAGTTTAAAGTTGTACCGTGCGCACTTAAAATCAGGCATCATACCCAGTATATAGTCCAAAACACAACAGTCCAAAGCTTTGATAGCATGAAACATCTTCCTCCATGTCCGATCAACTCATGGATGTGTTGTAACAATAATGTTGAAGTGTAAAAATCCTTCGAGAGGATAACAGGATTTTCGCCATAAAGTTCACCGTTAGGTTTGATTTAATTTCCAGATCATTAGCAGATATTTCAAATCCTAGCTCAAGCTTTGGCCATTCTCGGTCTGGCTTACAGAGAGATTTAGTTCATTGATCCATCTCTTCTCGCTTAAAAAGCGGTTTTGCTGTCGTTTCTCTGGAAACTTCATCCGCAGGATTTTCTTTTGTGTTAACATATTTCAGTTGTACAAAATTAGTAACTCCCAATGCTCTTTCCATTGGCGGATTGTCTCTGTCCAAATTCAACTCTCTGGTTTCTTTGGCTCTATCATCTAGTGGAATGCTTTCACAATTGTCGCTGATCCACTTGGAAAGTGTGAATCCTCCCTTATGCAAAGGGAAGTCAGATGTTCTTCTGGTTGGATTGCTTCCTGCTCAGTAGACATGGATTTTAAGCAATCATCCATGTTGAAATTATTCTTCAAAGAGATTCTTACTTCATGAAATGTAATATTCTCGCCAAACTTGCATTTCAAATTCTCGGGGCGTTGCTCTGCCATACGACAATTTTTCATCAGATTAACACTTTCTTGTTTGAAAGGCAAGTCCAGACAATAGTGTCTGTCAATCTTTACTGAGTAGTTCATAATATCCATGAATTCACCTCTTCATTCGACATCTCTTCAGATTCCTTGTTGGTACTTTAATTAAAGTCATGACTGTATGGCTTCATCACCGGCTTCTTTAATTTATCAGTAGATATTTGATTAACAGCAATGGTAGGATAGTTCTTCTGATCCCTGTTTTCGTTATTCCTTTTCAAAGAGCCATAGATAACCCATTCAAGTTGGATCTTTGAAGCATACGGTCCATCACCTTGGTTCCTAACAATCTCTATAGGTTCCAATGCGTTCAAAACATTTGTTCCGATTAGATCAACACTAGAATTTATTTCAGATATCTTGTAAGGTAAGGCCATTGTTCAAGTCTTCATGTCTTGGTATATTTTGAAGACCAACAGGCATGGTTACATGTGTAAACATTTCAGATATTGGTATAAAATTATCTTCATCGAGACTGGATATTTCCATACTTGTAATGTAATGACTCCTACTCTATGTTTAGTCATGGTACATAATCAAATCTTAGTCTCTTCTCCTGTAATGTTCAGCCTTCTCATCAGGTTCTCTGTGCAAAATGTAGTTGAACTTCCGTGATCCAAAAAAGCATATGTTTGCAACACTGTATTCGTCTTACTACTCCTCACCTGTACTGGTAAGATAGAAAAATTATAAGCTTCAATCCCGGCCCCAATATGAGCAGTTACTTGAGGCGAGGTGATAGCATCTCTAGCTTCTTCTTCTGTTCCGTTTGCTCCGGTTCCTCTTCTTCTATTTTCTCTGATAGCTCTTCATCTATTTGCTTCGGTTCATCCTCTTCTATTTGCTCTGGTAGCTCTTCTTCAGTGTGAAGTGCTTCAGGATGATATTACCTGCACTTACAACAAATTATAGGACTCGTACAGTCTCTCACCTTTTTTCCAAACATCCAAAACAGATTCTCTTCTCTTTCAAGAAATCCAACTTTTCATCATATTCTTTCATCTTGAATTTTCGACACCATCTTATGGTGTGACCAACTTCATCACATAACAAACAAAATACTATTTGCTTGCTGGTAGATACATTTCCTTTCATTCTATCTGTCTTTTCCACAGGTCTGGTTGTAATAGCAAAACTACTTCTCATAGGTTCTGATATTTCTTCAGTTTTGGTAAAGGTAGAACCTTTGTTAGTTGCAATTGGTTTATGATTTTCAATAGTCCCGTAGTGTGGCTCTAACATGTACCGTACTTCCTTTTTAAAGAATTTCACCAGGTTTGGTACCCTGGCTGGCTACTTTCTTCCTTTCATCCATTATTCCTCCTGCTTCATCTCTCCACTTTTCTCTGTCTTCTGGGAAATTTGCTAATGATGACTCTAGTATTACTCGCAAGATTCATTTCCTTCATGTGGCTGAGATTTTTCATCGAGCTGCAACAACCTCTCAGAAATATTACATAATCACTCAATGCCTCCCCACCTTCCGGCTTGATTTATTCCAAGCATGCGCCTTCTCAATGTTTGCGTTAGCAATCCTCCGTTCATTACCATAACGTTCTTTAAGTAATCTTCTCACCTTTTTTTTAAAATGTACATTAATTTTTTTTTTTTAATTAGAAGTAATGTACAATAGTATAAACCAAGAATAACATAATACATTTCATGTACCACTTCTTGTTTTAAACTTTAATAATAGGAAAGTAACAGAAGGAAGAAAAAGAGAAATAGACAAAGTTAGATAAGATAGTATGTGAAAAAGTGAAAAGAAAGTGCACGCAAAGACGTAGAGCACGAGGAAGAAAGAAAGAAAGAAAAATAAAAATAAAAAAAGGAAAATATAAGAAAATAAGATAACATAAAAGGGATGTACCTACTTCATATCTTTACACACCCCTCACCAGGTCCTGAAACAGTTTATTTCCAGAGTTATGTTGCATCTTATGCTTGTAATAAATTGATAAATAGAGACCAAATCTTTAAGAATTGGTCTGATTTGCCTGCTAGGACAAATCTCATGTCTTCGAGGTGTAACATTTCGGACATATTTGAAATCCACATTTTTACTGTTGGTGTGGGTACATTTTTCCAAAATTTAAGTATAGGTTTTTTTGCCGTTAAACCATAATTAAGGAAACTCTTTTGAAGCGGTCAGCTCGAAGCCGACTTCCATTGTTCCAAAAATAATCAATTCTGTGTTAGGTTTCAATTTTATTTTAAATAATTTTGTAAAAATTTCAAAAATTTAATTTTTATGCAAAAAACAAAGGAATGTGCTATAGTTGCATCTTGAGATAAACATTGATTGAACATATAGCAAGTATTTATCCCAACTCTCTTTCGAGATTTTTATAGATAGTTCTTGTTCCCAATCTCTTCTAATTCTATCAGATGATGGTATTTCTATATTTAGGATGATATTATACAAGTATGATATTAAGTTAGTTGAGTCCACCTTTCTGTTCATAGCTTCATCTGGTGTCAAAGTTTGGTATTCTTGTGTATGTTTTTTCAAATAATCACGGATTTGAGGATATTTAAAATATTGATTACTTCTCAGGTTGTATTTGAGTTGTAGTTGTTGGAATGATAAAACATTTCCAGTTTCATACATGTCTCCAAGCGTTCTATTCTTTCCCAATAGGTAAATGATTGATCAATAATGGATGGTTTAAACAACGGATTATTAACTATAGGAGAGAGAAGCGTTAGGTTTCTTAATTTGAGGGTTCATTTTATTTGTTTCCAAATTCTAACAGTACTATGAATAATTGGATTTTTCTTGTACATTATATTATTCAGTTTTATTGGTGAGAGAAGGATCGCTCCGATATTAAAAGGGGAACAATCTTCTCTCTCCATTACTATCCAATCCACCCGTTGGGCAGAATTGTCCAACAGGTGAATTACATTTTTGACATTTACTGTCCAATAATAATACAAAAAATTAGGGAGTGTTGTGTAAACCACGTTTACACAAGTGTCTTCTTTGAATTCTATGGGATTTATGGTCCCACATAAAATTTGTGATATCAGAGTCTAATTTTTTGAAAAACCTTTTAGGTAAGTATATTGGTATTGATTGAAATAAATATAGAATTTGTGGTAAGAAGATCATTTTTACGGCATTTATTCTGCCTATTAAAGACATAGGAAGTGTTTTCCACCTTTTTATAGCCATGGCTGCCTGGCTCAATTTGACAACTTTCTACAAGTACCTTAACACTTTCACTTGTGTGCACCAGAAATCGTAAGCGTTCCTTTTCATCCGTAATTCTCATTTCTAATGCCCTGACTAAAGCTTCATACCACAAAGGATCTCCATCATATGTAGGAATTTCTGCTGGTGGTAGAATGAGAGAGGTGTTTTGTCAAGCTATGAATTCAGCTTGACTTTTCACCAATGCCAATAATTAATCCTGATAACCTTGGCTTGGCTCCACCTGTTAATAAACAGGCCTCTGTGACTCAAATTGGCCTGCTTGAGCCTGTGCATCAGGCCTCGGAAAAGTGTGCTCCGCTATTGGTTTGTCTCGAGCATCCACGGACGCTCCATTAGTAGTTTGTTTTAATCTATCACTCATTTGCTGAGATGAAGTTTTACCCATCCTACTCTGTTCAAATGGGTTTTCAAAGCCATGAAATCTGGTGGACCTCGATTGTGGAATAGATCCAACTGCTAATTCACTTCGAGCAGTTTTTCCTCTTGGTCCAGATCTCATCATCTTTAATGTTCTAGAACTACATCTTGAACCCTCACTTTCCAGTATCTCCTTCTTTGATTGGGCCACCGCCATCTTTGTGTCTAGTTCCAGTTGATCCTTTCGTCGCCTCAGCTGCTCCTGTTGTCGCCTCATCTGTTCCTTTTGTTGCCTCATCTCCTCTTCTTTTTGTCGCGTCATCTCCTCTTCTTCTTGCTCAATCTCATGTTTCATCTTCAAGGCAACCGCTTCTACTGTGAGAGCAGCTAGATCAGCTTTAACTTCCAATCGAGCAGAAGCCCTTGATACCAAACTGGCTGTAAAACCAGATCTGTGTCCTGATCTTCATGAAGATACATTTGAGATACTATCACCAGGTACAATCTCATCTTCATTTTTTCCAGAACCTAGTTGCCTCGCATCTCCTTCTCTGACACACGCTCTCTGGTCAACTTCAGCTAACCATGTTCTCGCACCTTCCATGGAATCATTATAAAACTCAGTTTTTTTCTGAATAGCACATCGTGTTTTTCACGTGCCTCATGAGATGGCTCTGATTCCAACAGTTTATCCTGCTTATCTCTGAGCTCTTTATTAAGGCTGCATATCAGGCCTCACTTACCTTCCACCTTATCCAGGTTGCCATCTGATTCCATTAATTCCTACACTATCAAACAGCCTCCTTATCTTCTTCCACAACTTGTTTCTCTCCTTCTTGGCTCCCTTCAGAGCTAGACCTCGACCTTTCATCGCCATCTCGTGCACCCTCAGACGTGAAATTTTCGTCATCTTCAATTCAAAACGAACCAAGGTCTAACATCTGGTTACCTCCAGACAGCCATCAAAACACTTCCTTGGCTGGCTTTCTGGCTCTTCTTACAAAAGCCTTTTAAAATTAACATAGAAAACATAGAAATTAGGTGCAGGAGTAGGCCATTCAGCCCTTCGAGCCTGCACCGCCATTCAATATGATCATGGCTGATCATCCAACTCAGTATCCCGTACCTGCCTTCTCTCCATACCCTCTGATCCCCTTAGCCACAAGGGCCACATCCAACTCACTCTTAAATATAGCCAATGAACTGGCCTCAACTACCCTCTGTGGCAGAGAGTTCCAGAGACTCACCACTCTCTGTGTGAAGAAAGTCTTTCTCATCTCGGTCTTAAAGGATTTCCCCCTTATCCTTAAGCTGTGACCCCTTGTCCTGGACTTCCCCAACATCGGGAACAATCTTCCTGCATCTAGCCTGTCCAACCCCTTAAGAATTTTGTAAGTTTCTATAAGATCCCCTCTTAATCTCCTAAATTCCAGAGAGTATAAACCAAGTCTATCCAGTCTTTCTTCATAAGACAGTCCTGACATCCCAGGAATCAGTCTGGTGAACCTTCTCTGCACTCCCTCTATGGCAATAATGTCCTTCCTCAGATTTGGAGACCAAAACTGCACGCAATACTCCAGGTGTGGTCTCACCAAGACCCTGTACAACTGAAGTAGAACCTCCCTGCTCCTGTACTCAAATCCTTTTGCTATGAAAGCTAACATACCATTCGCTTTTTTCACTGCCTGCTGCACCTGCATGCCTACTTTCAATGACTGGTGTACCATGACACCCAGGTCTCGCTGCATCTCCCCTTTTCCTAATCGGCCACCATTTAAATAATATTCTGCTTTCCTGTTTTTGCCACCAAAGTGGATAACCTCACATTTATCCACATTATACTGCATCTGCCAAACATTTGCCCACTCACCCAGCCTATCCAAGTCACCTTGCAGTCTCCTAGCATCCTCCTCACAGCGAACACTAAAACTAATAGTCGATATCTACTCACAATTTCTGTGATAATCTCTTCAGATCGTCAGATAACTCTTCGCTATCGATAGACCTCGAGGCCATCTCTGACCGAGATCTATTGTCTTCTGTTCCTCGGCTGAAACCGGTCTTCTGGCCAAAGCCTCTTTCGAGATCTTAGCCAAATCTTTCCCACTTTCTGGGACTGGCATTCACTCCCCGTCGGAGGTAACCTTTGACTTAATGTAGCGGCATATTTTTATATCGTTCAAGAGATTACTCCCTCTAGCCGCTAAGTGGACTGCATGGTTAAGGAGAATGTCTTTATATGCATGCGAGCTCTCCGTCGGACGCCTACAGAGCTTCTTCACACGTAAATCTTCATAACACAGTCTTTTGATTAATAGATAATTTATTGTTGATGAAAAAGAATAAAGTATACATCCAAACTTCTACCGACTCGTACACAATAATCTTCAACAAACTCCAGCATATTGCTTTAAAGGTTAGAAAACACCTCGTGTCTCCATTATGCTTCGCATGGTCAAAGGGTATACCTTGCCCATGCTGGTCCAAAACTAAACTAAAAACTAAGCTTCTACGCAAGAAACTTAGCTCCAAAGACACCCTAAAATACATCATAAATCCTACCCACAATATAACGGGCAGTCTAAAATTTAAAGACACATGCCATAATTAATGACACACAAAAAAAGCCAAATAGCCACTACAACTAGTGCACATCCAGTGTTGCTGTAGCAGTAATGTAATGCATTGGAGTAAATAATGTGGAAATCATAAAAACGTTACTTTATTCAGTCATTCCCACCATATTTAATGCATTCAAAGACTGCTATAGATCAGATGCAAGTCCTTTCCCAAATGTTAATCCTTTACTCACTGTGGATGGTGCAGTGATGCAGTAGTTAGTGCTGTTGTCATACAGCTTCAGTAACCCTGGTTTCAATCCTGACCTAGACTGCTGTCAGTGTGGAATTTGTATGTTCTCACTGTGATCACTGGGCATTCCCCAACTAATGCAGCTTCCTCATGCAGTCCAAAGTGACATAGTTAACTTATTTGACCCAAGTGTAGGTGGGGGTCAAGCATGATTGACTTCACGGGCATGAGCACGTGGAATGAAATTGATGAGACTGCTCTGGAGAGCTGGTACCGACTCGTGGGGCTAAATGGTCTCCTTCTAGTCATAAAAAGGATGAAATTAAGGAACTACATTATCTACATCACTTCCTATTTTTGACCATAGCCCTTTTATTTCAGCTGCACTAACTAATTAATTGTAGAGCTGATAGCCAAACATCTTGCCATTTGGTATGATACATATAGAAAACAATGTTAATCAGAGGATGCCAAATTTAAATCTTGATAATCAAGGGGAGGAGAACAGATATGCTTAAAGCTGGCTGGTAACCTATTAGCAAATACAAAGGAAATGAAAAATCGCACTGGTTATCTAATTTGTAAATCATTCAAACCCATAATCATCATAATAATCTTAATCGTAATTTATTAGCCAAGTATGTTTTGCAATATATGAGGAATTTGGTTTGCCATACAGTCATACCAAAAAGCGCTGGAGTAAAATAAAAATTAGCTCCTAATGCCGTGAACGCCGACAACGGGGACGGATTTTACATAGCTGTTTATTTTTATATATAAACCTGCTTTTTTAGATTACCTTAATCAACATTTAATTTTGCAAAACGGTGATTTATTCCCCATACGAACCGGCAGAATTTTTCCTGCCGATATGGGGTTTAAATTCACCGCAACCTTAACGTTCCAATCCATCGTGTTCCAGAAAATCCCACTCGCAAGATGATTTAAATGGCCATTAATCTACAAGCATTAAACACAAAATTCCTTCAATTTGGCCTATAAATTAATGACAATTAGATTTAAAAATCATGTTATATTGTGAATTATTGTGTGAATGTTAATTGGACGCTTAGGCTTTAAAAAAATGTTAATTTTTTCTTAAGAAATGGATAGATGTTTAGATCTAGTAATTGAATTTTGTAATTAGCTACAATTGGGTAACTAACTACCATATAACCATATAACAATTACAGCACGGAAACAGGCCCTCTCGGCCCTTCCAGTCCCTGCCGACCATTTGTTTTCCCCTAGTCCCATCTACCTGCTCTATTCCTTCCATACCCCTCCATTCCCTTCACGTCCATATACCTATCCACTTTACTTTTAAATGTTAAAATCGATCCTGCCTCCACCACTTCTGCTGGAAGCTCATTCCACACAGCCACCACCCTCTGAGTAAAGAAGTTCCCCCTCACGTTACCCCTAAGCTTCTGTCCCTTAATTCTCATGTCATGCCCTCTTGTTTGAATCTTCCCTACCCTCAATGGGAAAAACGTATCCACGTCAACTCTGTCTATCCCTTTCATCATTTTAAAGACCTCAATCAAGTCCCCCCTTAACCTTCTGCGCTCCAAAGTATAAAGACCTAACTTGTTCAACCTTTCTCTGTAACAGAGTTGCTGGAACCCTGGCAACATTCTAGTAAATCTCCTCTGTGCTCTCTCTATTTTGTTGACATCCTTTCTATAACTAGGTGACCAAAATTGTACACCATACTCCAGAATTGGTCTTACCAATGCCTTGTACAATTTTAACATTACTTCCCTAGTCCTATATTCAATGCTCTGATTTATAAAGGCCAGCACACCAAAGGCTTTCTTTACCACCCTATCTACATGCGATTCCACCTTCAGGGAACTATGCACAGTTATTCCTAGATCCCTCTGTTCCACAGCATTCCTCAATTCCCTACCATTTACCATGTACGTCCTATTTTGATTTGTCCTGCCAAGATGTAGCACTTCACACTTAACAGCATTAAACTCCATCTGCCATCTTTCAGCCCACTTTTCCAAATGGCCCAAATCTCTCTGTAGACGTTGAAAATCTACTTCATTATCCACAACACCACCTATCTTAGTATCATCTGCATACTTACTTATCCAATTTTCCACCCCATCATCCATATCATTGATGTAATTATATTTTAACTAATTATAAACTTATAAATTATAAATTATAACTAATTATATGCTTTAATTTCAGGTCATCCAAGTAAGATTGTTTCATATTTGTTTCAGAATACTTCAATCTATAATAACTGAAAATGTATTTCAGTTCTCTTAATTTTTAAGAAAGTTATGGGCTTTTGACTGTCCTTGATCACAACTTTTGTGTTGTCATAGAAAAGCAATAGGAAACAAGTTGCTAATTTCCGAGTATGAAAATGACCGTAACATTTTTAATACTGAAGATATGAAAGTGAATTAGGTGTCAAATTAAACTTCTTTTTATGCTTTATCTGATGGGATAAATTGCAGACTTGATTTTTAAAATCTCAAAATTTTGTAACATTGCTATCCCAGCGAGAGGCCGTCAGCTCCACATTGCTATCCCAGCTCCAGTGCAGACGGAAAAGTCGCACATCACCGTCGAGAAAAGAGATTTTAAAAAAGTTTCCCCCACCACCCACATAATACAAAACTAAAGATAAACTAAAACATACATTTCACAACAAACTAAAAACACAAGGAAAAAGACGAGACAGACCGTTGGCGAGGCAGCCAACTTACGGCGTCTCCTGCAGTCTTGGCAGTTTACACACAATACTTTTCCAAACTCATCTTCCCATTAACCAAGTACCAATTGCTCAATGAAGTTTTTTTTGTTTTTGTTTATTTTTGTTAGAAGTACAGTAGTGTGGTACTTAAGTACCTAATACATACATATATTTCCATTATTGTACAACTTCGTACTTTTGATTTAATAATAAAAGAACAGTGAGAGAAAAAAGAAATAAAGAGTGTCGGAATAGATAGACAAGCGAGTAAAAACAGACAGCCAAAGAAATATAGGACCGAGATAAGAAGCTAAAAAGATTGAAAGAAAAGGAGAAAGTAAAATAAAGAGAGATTAGGAGAGATCTACCTATTTCGTATTTTTGCCCATCCGTCACCCAGTTCTAAACCATTTAATTTCTTATGTTGCACCATCTGCTTGTAAAAAGTTGATAAAAGGAGACCAAATCTTTAAGAATAGGTCTACTTTGCCTCGTAGGAGGAATCTCATTTCTTCAAGGTGTAGCATTTCAGACATAGAAACATAGAAATTAGGTGCAGGAGTAGGCCATTCAGCCCTTCGAGCCTGCACCGCCATTCAATATGATCATGGCTGATCATCCAACTCAGTATCCCGTACCTGCCTTCTCTCCATACCCTCTGATCCCCTTAGCCACAAGGGCCACATCCAACTCACTCTTAAATATAGCCAATGAACTGGCCTCAACTACCCTCTGTGGCAGAGAGTTCCAGAGACTCGCCACTCTCTGTGTGAAAAAAGTCTTTCTCATCTCGGTCTTAAAGGATTTCCCCCTTATCCTTAAGCTGTGACCCCTTGTCCTGGACTTCCCCAACATCGGGAACAATGTTTGAGATCCACATTTTGAATGTTGGCGTGGTAGCGTTTTTCCAAAATTTGAGTATGTTTTTTTGCTGTTATTAGACCGTAATTAAGAAAAGCTTCTTGGAATATAGTTAGTTTACTTCCCTCTTCCATTGATCTAAAGATAATCAGTTCTGTATTGGGGTTCAATTTTGTGTTAAATAGTTTTGTAAAAATTCCAAAAATTTAATTCCAAAATTTATACAGTTTTATACAAGAGACAAAGGAATGTGCTATAGTGGCATTTTGAGTTAAACATTTGTCGCAGATGGGGGAAACATTTAAAAATATTTTATTCAGTCTAGTTTTCGAATAATATAGTCTATGTAAAATTTTAAATTGAATTAGGTTATGTCTTACATTAATTGAACATTTATTTACATATAATATTTTTTTTTCCAATATTTAGAATTGTATTATATAAGTAAGATGTTAAATTGCTTGATCCTTTCTATTCATTCCTTCGTCCAATATATCTGGAGTTAAAGTTTGATATCCTTGTATATATTTTTTTCATTTTCAATCTTGAATTTGATATCTTTTCTCCCATTTCATACATATCTCCCATCGTTTTAATTCCTATTCTTTCCCAATGGATAAACGTTTTATCAATATGGATGGAATGAGGGATTATTAGCTATTGGAGAAAGAAGCGATAATTTTCTTTATTTTAAAGTTAATTTTATTTGTTTCCAAATTCGTATTATACTGTGAATAATTGGATTCTTCTTATATATATTGTTCAGTTTCATCGGGGAAAGAAGGATAGTTGGGCAGAACTGTCCAACCAATATATTATATTTTTAATATTCACTGCCCAATAGTAATACAATAAGTTAGGAAGTGTTAGTCCCCCTGATTCTTTAGATTTACACAAGTGTTTTTTTTTTTAAATACTGTGTGATTTATAATCCCATATGAAGTTTATATCAGAGTCTAGTTTTTTTAAAGAGTTTTTTAGGTAAGTATTTTGGTATTGATTGAAATAGGTACAATATTTGTGATAAGATGATCATTTTTATCGTGTTTATTCTGCCTATTAAGGACATCGGCAGTGTTTTCCAAAATTTAATCAACCCATTTAATTTAGTTAATAAAGGCATATAGTTTGCGATGAGTAATGATTTATATTTCCTAGTGATTTGGATGCCCAAATACTTAAATTTTGCTGTTGCAATTCTAAAGGGGAATTTCAACAAATGTGTCAGCTCTTGAGGTTTTATCGTCATAATTTCGCTTTTGTTCCAATTTATTCTATATCCTGAAAAAGAACCAAATTCCTCTATTAAGTTTAGTATATTTGGTATGCTAATTTGCGAATTAGTAATATATAGTAATATGTTGTCTGCATATAATGAAAGTTTATTATTTGAGTGTTTAGTATTATATCCATAAATATTCGGATGACTTCTTATACTTTCTGCTAAAGTCTCTATCTCTAGTGCAAATAGCAGGGGCGATAGTACGCACACCTGCCTATTGCCCCTTGCTAATTGGAATTTTGGGGATAATATATTATTAGTCAGTATTCTAGCCGTCGCCTTATCATATTATAATTTTACCCATGAGATAAAGTTATCTCCCATGTTAAATGTTTGCAATACTTTGAATAAATATTGCCATTCTAATTGATCAAAAGCTTTTTCTGCATCCAATGAAATAATTGCTAGTTCTTCTTCAGTATTATGTGAGTACATTATATTAGACAGCCGTCTCAAATTGTGAAAAGAGTATCTCTTTGGTATAAACCCTGTTTGGTCCGGGTTTATTAGTTTGCTAACATATTTACTCAATCTTCTCGCTAGGGTCTTTGCTAATATTTTTTGATCTGTATTTAGGAGTGCAATAGCTCTATATGAGCCTAGGTCTTCTAGATCTTTATCCTTTTTTGGTATAAGTATAATCGTTGACTCAGTTAATGTTTCTGGTAGTTTATTTTCTTTAAAAGCGTATATATATAAATCTTGCAGGCGTGGAGAAATTATCTCATAGAATCTTTTATAGAATTTATTACTAAAGCCATCTGGTCCTGGCGTTTTGCCATTCTTCAACTAATTTATTGTTTCTTCTATTTCTTGTAGTGTAATCTGGGCTCCTAATCCCTCTTGTTCCACCATATTTAATTTTGGAAGATTACAATTGTCTAAGAAATTTGTAATTTGAGTATTATTTGCAGAGGTTTTCGATGTATATAAATTTTGATAAAAATGAGCAAATCTTTTATTAATATCTTTAGGTACTGTTAGTAATTCCCCTTTGTCTGGTTTAATTTTAGTAATTGTATTTTCTGTTTCCCGTTTTTTCAGTTGGCGTGCTAAGAGTTTATGTGGTTTATCACCAAATTCGAAATTTTCTTGTTTTATAGTTTGAAATAATCTTATTATTCTGGCCGATAAAATTTTATTTAATTTATATTTTAGTATTGTTATCTTATTATGTTTATCTATAGTTGGTTCTTTAGCATTTTCTAAATCTAATTGTCTAATTTCTTGTTCTAACTGCAATTGTTCAGTGTTATTTTTTTTATTTTGGAAAGCTTGATATGAGATTATAGTTCCTCGAATAAATGCCTTAAAAGTTTCCCATAATAAGGAGGGTGAAATATCTGGTGTATCATTTGTCTCAAAAAAGAATCCCATCTGCTCTTTTAAATATATACATCCTTGTGAACTGTTTAAGATTTGGGGGTCAAACTTCCAAAATGATTTTTTAGCAGGCATTCCATCTAATTTTAAAGAAAAAGTTAACGGGGAATGATCAGAAATAATACTATAATGATATTTAGAATTATATGTATATGGAATTAGATTTGTGTCCACTAAGAAGTAATCAATACGTGAATATGTTTTATGTACCGTTGAATAAAATTAATATTCCCATCCTACTGGGTTAGCGATCCTCCATACATCTGTTATGTTGGTATTTTTCATGTATGTATTTAGGAGTTCACTAGTTTTAGATTTTACGTTAATCCTTTTTTGTTTTGCTGATTTATCCAGATATGGATCTAAAACACAATTCAAATCTCCCCCTATTATCACATTTTGATAGTTAAGTTCTGTAAATGTATCCAAAATTTTACTAAAGAATTGGGGGTTGTCAAAATTAGGAGCATAAATATTTATCAAAGTAAGTGGAGTAGAATTTTTTTTCCCCTTGACTATGACGTACCTCCCCTCTTTATCTGCTATAGTATTCTTTAATTTAAATGGTATACCTTTACGAATGATAATAGCCATACCTCTAGATTTAGAAGTAAATGAAGAGTAGTATGTTTGCCCAATCCAATTTACCTTCAATCTTATCTGTGTTTGATATTTCAAATGCGTCTCTTGTAAGAAAATGATGTCACTGTTTAAGGCTTTTAATTGGGCAAAGAGCTTACCCCTTTTAATTGGTTCATTAGCGCCCCTTATATTCCAACTACAGAACGTGATTCCTCCAGTTTTCTTTAGTTTATCGTCTTGCATTATGAATCATGTTAATACCTTTACTTCATATGGTGCAACCAAGAACCTCATAACTCTAGGTGGAGGATGGTCATCCCCAGCTGTTAGGTTTTGTTGGCATCTCCCCTTCAGAATAGAATTTTTCACCCGCTGAGTTTCTCCAGCTTTTTGTGTACCCTTGAGCACGGAGACTGTTGGGATGAGTTTTGCACCATCTGCTGGTCAATTTGTACACTTAAAAGACTGCACCGACTGCGTTTCAACTGCTGGAGGAGTACTGAACACCATTCCGTCAAAGCGTTCCTTTACCCTGCCCAGATAGCGGCTGCAGTCTCCGCTGCACCAACTTAACACTAAACCCATCGCGTATATGCAGACATTCATTTTCCTTTCGCGAGATATTTACAGTAACAAACAGCGTAAGGAAGACAGGAGGAGTTTCCAAAAGGCTTGTAATTTAAAACACGAGAACTATAATTGCTCATAATTGTCAAATTGCTAATTCGGTTCAAGGAAGTCCGGAGATCGCCATCGCAGAGCTACTTAACAAAGGTACGCACAAAATGCTGGAGCGGGACAGGCAGCATCTCTGGAGAGAAGAAATAGGTGACATTTCGGGTCGAGACCCTTCTTCAGACTATTTAACAATATTGAGCTAAATTGCTCAGACACGTCGTCTTACAGTAAAGAAGAGTATGAATAGCACCTTAAAAGGGGAACCGATTCCAAATGTATTTCGGTGCTCTGAAATACTGCACTTTGAGGCCGAGACACATACTTTCAAATTTTGTAAATGTGCTAAGTAAATATTGAATATCCACGAGATCCAAATGACTTGATATCAGTCGGAACTTCTTAAGTTATCTCCGCTGTGCGCCGAGCCCGCAGACGTACCTACAACCCATTAAAGGTTGCTACTGACTCACCAGCCGAGGTCCCCAGCTCCGCTCAAATGTGTTCGGGATCCAGCAGCGCGTCGCCAATTAACGCAAGGTTTTGACCTGATTTTTTTTGTGTGCGATGGGAGCTACGACGAAAACAAACAAAAAAAACTAAGCTTCCAAACAAACATCAACCAATGCATTTTTTTTTTTTAAACTTGCTGTTTATGTTTATATTTAAAGAAAACAAGATGGAGAAAATGTTCTCCCCGAAAGATGACACAAGCTCACCCTTGCGGGACAACCGGTAAGATCCCAAACACAGCAACAAACGCACCATCAAGAAGTTTAACTGGTCAGCACAGCCTATAAGAGCTTTTTTGTTTAAAATATATAACTATTGTACGTCAGTCCCTCGCCATATATTAATCTGGTCATTCGAGGCTTCCAATGAAGGTATAGGATGCTCCAATATTCAAGAGTGAGTTGTTGTCATCAGATGTCCCAGATGGAACAATGATATTCTTACTTGCAGTAGCACAACATAATAATATGTCACTTGTCAAACAATAATTAGACTCTGCGGCAAATTAAAATCAAAAGACTTACCTTTATCGTACTCCGGGAAATGTGTAGATATTGTGCTGGTGCTTGTACAGAGGCATAGGGTTATGCCCCGATCGTCAGCGGCAGGTTAACTATTTTAAAGCTGCTGCTGCTGCTGCTGCTGCTGCTCTGGGGAAAGCGTTGAACAGCTGCTGATGTGCCGGGTTGCAAGATCGCTTCCTCCTCGGCCCCGGGTCGCGCCTTTGCCGCAACTCTGTGCAGCAGCACCAGATCAGATCAGATCCGATTTTCTTCTGTCTCTCTCTCTCTCTCGCTCTTCCCCCAAACACTTATTCGACGGCTTCCCCTTCCGATGATTTAGCGTCGTTCCTTCGCCTCGGCTGATGTAGACCGGCTCCAGCCGGTCTCCGCGTGCACGCGCCCCAGTCCCTCGTTGCGAGCGCGGCACGTGGTGCAAGAGGGGAGCGCGCTCCCAACTGTCACCCGGGCAGCGCCTCGTTGCCTCCATACCCATCGTGCACGCCGCCGGGTTAAACAGGTCTATTCCAGTCACAAAACTGAGAGAAAACCCCATCGTCATACATTGTGCTGACCTTAACAGGAAGTTGCACAAGAGGTAAATTGGAATAGATTGCAATGGGGGAGAAAACATCTTTATTGTCTACCCCTGCCCACTCACTATTTAATATAACAAAGACACAAAGCGCTGGAGTAACTCAGCGAGTTATACAGGCAGCATCCTTAGAGAATATATATGAATAGGTAACGTTTCCGGTCGGGACTCTTCTTCTAGTTACTTAGCTACTTCCCCACAGCCATCAGGCTATTAAACTTGGCTCGGACAAAACTCTGAACATTAATACCTCTCCACCTGTTATTTGCACTTTATTAATTTATTAATTAATGTGTGTATTTACGTATATAATTGTAGTCAATGCCTACTATGTTCTGTTGTGCGATGCAAAGAAAGAATTTCATTGTCCTGTCAGGGGCACATGACAATAAACTCTTTTGACTTGACTTCAGACCATGTCGGTATATCCGAGAGGAGTTTGTAGGAAGGAGCTGCAGATGCTGGTTTAAACCAAAGATAGACACAAAAAGCTGGAGTAACTCAGTGGGTCAGAAAGCATCTCTGCTCTGGAGAGAAGGAATGGGTGACGTTTCGGGTCGAGACCTTTCAGTTTTTTCAGTATTTTAAAAGCTGCAGTGGTTTTTGTTTATAGCACCCCCCCCCCCCCCCCTTTACGCTTCTACATACACAGCTTGGAACAAAATAAGCCAACATTAGAATTTAGACCGAAGAAGTGTCCCAACCCCGAAACGTCACCCATCCATGTTCTCCAGAGATGTTGACTGGCCTGCTGAGTTACTCCAACACTTTGTATCCTTTTTTTTTGTAAATTAGCATCTGCAGTTCCTTGTATCCATCCTTAGATTTGAGATTCAACGTCATTTTTTAACTAAGATTTCCCTAAGTCAAAGGTCTTAAAGTTAGGTTATATTCAAATACTGATGACACTGAGCTGCAACTTGTATTTGTGTGATCCCTTGAGCATGGTAAAACGTGCCATTTCCCTACACGTGAGAGCTACAAGATTTAACACAGACCCACAAAGGGCTGATTGAACATATGAACAAATGCTTGGTCAGAGATGAGCTTTAGATATCGACTTAAAGAGGGGTAGACACAAAATGCTGGAGTAACTCAGCAGGACAGCAAGCATCTCTGGAGAAAAGGAATGGGTGAGGTTTCAGGTCAGACCCTTCTTCAGAGGGGTAAAGAAGCTGAAGTTAGACCCCTGGCAGCTGTTTAAGATGAGAGAAAATAGAAGCCATGGAGAGATTTGAATTTGCGAGATTTTTAAAATCGTGGGAAGGTAGATTTGATAGTGAGAGAAACACGACTGAGGACATGATGTAACAATGTCACCTAACATGAGACCAGGGACTAGTTCAGTAGTTAGCTTCCAGGGTACAGGAAGTGAATCTAATTGGAGATAGACCTTTAAATTGGAGAGGTTTGAGATGAGAGAGTGAAATTTGAGAGTGAAATCTCCTGGGAGAAAGCTGGGGTTTAAGAGATTCTTGTCCTTTGGACTTATAAGATGGTAAAAAGGTGTAATTGATAGATTTTACAAAATACTCTCAGTTTTAACATTCAAGAGGTCTACAAGGCCCTCATGTTCATCGTTGAAGTTGAGGCTGGAGGAGACAAAAGAGACTGGAATCTTGAGCAGATGCTGGAATCTTGAGCAAAAAATCTTGAGCAAAAAAAAAGCTGGAATTTAGCAGGCCAGACAGCATCTGTGGGGGGAAATGGGCAGATGACATTTCAGATCGGAATCCTTCCTCAGACTGTTCTTTAGTCTTTTCAGTCTGAAGAAGGTTCTTGACCTTAATTGTTATCCTTCTGTCCATTTTCCTCCTCAGCTGCTGCCTGATCTGTTGGGTTTCTCCATCATTATGGGTTTAGTTGAGAGTGGAGGAGATGGGAATGGGTTTAAGAAAGATGGTTTGTGGGAGTGAAAAGGGACCAGAAATTATCTTTGCATTCCAGGATAAATTATTCTTTGGATAATGAACAGTCTTGATAGAAGAGAGAAGAACCTGATAGTGTTTTATGCAATCAAGATAGTACTGATAGAAAATGATTACACTAGTTGAACACCATATTTATTTAAGTGTGCATTCTTTGGCATACGTGGGCAAAGGTGAGGGCCTGAGGGCTAAAAATAAAAATAAGTGTAGCAATTGGCAGATGCTCAGCTAGCACTTGAGGAATTATAAACTGGCCAACAAACAACAGATGGCATACCTGATGTCTTCTCTATCATTGCCATGAATTTCAACAGTGCTAACTTGAAGAAGTCACTTAGAAATTACTATCAGCATGTCTCCTGCGACACCAGAAGATCAAACACTCTCAACAATTACAGTTCCACTGTCAAATTCATTTATCACTCCATTCTTGACCCACACCATGGGAAATTGGACCACCTGGCAGTACTGTTTGGATAGACACAAAATGCTGGAGATACTCGGTGTGTCAGGCAGCATCTCTGGAGAAAAAGGTGGGTGACATTTCCAGTGGGGTCCCATCTGCAGACTAAAAGTAGGGTGTTGGGAGGGGGGGGGGTTGAAGAGCTGGAGGTGAGACTGATTAAACGACTAGGGTGGAGGAAGGGGCAAGAGGGGAGGGGGGAGGGGAGGGAGTGAAGTTGGAAGTTACTTAAAATTAGAGAATTCAATGTTCATCAACTGTGACCGGGCTGAGATGCAAGGTTCCTACAAGGTGAAACCAAGCAGCTCAAATGACAGTGTCACTCCTGAATGAGTTCAATGCCTTCCATGTTTGCTTGAAAAGGGAGAACAATTATTATCTTTACCAGCCCCACAGCCCCAGAAGACCCTGAGATGGTAGAAGATCTTTGGAGAGGATCCGACCCCGATGTGTACCTGGGCACTTTCTCAAAACCTGCGCAAGCCAACTGGCCGGAATTTTAGTGAACTTTTCCTCTGAAGAATTCTGCACCTTTTACAGCACCTCATATTCCACTTGGATAGCTTACAACCCAATGGTATGAACTTTGAATTTTCCAATTTTAAATAATACCCCCCTACCCTATCTCTCTTTCTTGTGCCCTCCCAGCATGATGAAGGGTCTTGATCAGAAACATTGCCTATCCATTCCCTCCACAGATACTAGGTACACAAAGGAAATAGGTGTTGCTCACTCTGGCCATGGAGGAGGCCCAGGACAGAGAGGTTGGATACGGAATGGGAGGGGGAGTTGAAGTGCTGAGTCACTGGGAGGTCAGGTTGGTTCATGCGGACCGAGCGGAGGTGTTCGGCGAAATGCCAAGCCTACGCTTGGTCTCACCGATATAGATCAGCTGACATCTAGAGCAACGCATGCAATAGATGAGGTTGGAGGAGGTGCAGGTGAACCTCTGTCGCACCTGGAACGACTGCTTGGGTCCTTGAATGGAATCGAGGGGGGAGGTAAAGCGACAAAGAATCCGCTTGTATCCGCTGCTCTAGATGTCAGCTGATCTATATCGGTGAGACCAAGCGTAGGCTTGGCGACCGTTTCGCGGAACACCTCCGCTCGGTCCGCATTAACCAACTTGACCTCCCGGTGGCTCAGCACTTCAACTCCCCCTCCCATTCCGTATTCGACCTCTCTGTCTTGGGCCTCCTCCACGGCCAGAGTGAGCAAACCCAGAAATTGGAAGAACAGCACCTCATATTCCACTTGGGGAGTCTGCATCCTGGTGGCATGAACATCGTTTTCTCACAATTCTGTTAACCCTTGCTGTCTCCTCCCCTTCCTACCTCTCCCTCAGCCCTTGGGCTCCTCCTCCTTCTTTTTCCTTTCTTCTCCCCGCCTCCCCCCACCCCCTATCAGTCTGAAGAAGGGTTTTGGCCCGAAACTTTGCCTATTTCCTTCGCTCCATAGATGCTGCTGCATCCGCTGAGTTTCTCCAGCATTTTTGTGTACCTTCGATTTTCCAGCATCTGCAGTTCCTTCTCGAACCCTTCACAGATACTGCCTGACCTGCTGATTACTCCAGCACTTGGTGTTTTGCTCAAGATTCCAGCATCTGCAATTCCTTGTCTCTCCATTTTACTCAGCTGGTGTCAGTTTACATTAAGTTAATTGACATCCTCTGTTACTGCAAGTTTTATTTTTACTTCCCAGATGCTGCTTTAGCCTTTGCTGCAATGCCTTGTTCTGACTGTTTCATGGCAATGATGCACTCCCAGAAATGTGATTGCCCTTTTAATTGTTCCCCAGTTCAATCATATAATGTCATATTTTTGAAATGTCTAGCACATTTTCTTTTCTCACAGCTGTAATTGTTTCCTGAACCATTATTTTTACAACCCCTCCCTTATTATTCTCATCTTGATTTCATTGGAAAATGTTGTAATGAGCAATGTTAAGTTACCATTACTACCCATGTTTAAGCCATGTTTCAATCATACTCCCTTCTGTCGATCTATGTCCTTGGCTCAATGCCGTTGTTTCCAAGACGTTGCATTACAGTACATAAATGAGTATTATCAAAGATCTTTCTATCCTTTCCCTCCATTCTTAGTTTCTTCTGCCTTCCAAACTAATTCTCATGTCTTTTAAGCTTGTTTTCTAAATGCCTGTTTTCCACAGCCAATTTTGCCTCTTTCCCCTTTTAAAATAATTCTCAGGTTTCCATTCCCCCCAAATTCATTTGTACCATTGGATATACAAAAGATTGCAAATGCTGGTTTAGCTAAAAAACAAATTGCTATCTTGAGGAAAATATCAACTGCAGAGGAAGGTTCTCGATTTGAATTGCTGTCTGTCCAGAATCTGTTGAAAGGTCCCAACCCAAAACGATTTACGTCCCTTTCCCTCCACAGGTGTAGTCTGACCCACTGGGTTCATCAAGCAGTTTGTTTCTTACTATAAACCCTTGCTATGATACCACTAGCGTCCCTATATGAACATTGGTTGAGACTTAATCCATCCGGTTTGTGCCTCGGAACTGGTACCAAGCAATCTGAACTCCTTGGTCTTCAGACCTCGTTGACATTGGTTTTGACATCATTTTCAGCACAGATATTGAAGGGCCTGTTCCCATCCTGTACTGTTCTATGTTCTATGATCTCCTTCTTTCAAAATTTCATTAGCCATGCAGTAATTTGCATTGACTCCTATTTTTTGTTGTGGCACCAGTTTGTTTTAATCCAATGTCTAACACCCTGTTAACTTCCTCAACAAAGATCATTATCTTTATCTTTCCACTCTTCACTTATGTAATTGGCACTGACGTGAACCCTGACCTCTCACTGTACACCTTTCTTACTCAGAAGGTTCAGCAGACATTCAGTAACCCAGCACCAAACATACCATTCAACTGTAGGAAGGAACTGCAGACACCGAAGATAGACACGAAAAGCTGGAGTAACTCAGCAGGTCACGCAGCATCTCCAGCGAAAAGAAATAGGTGATGTTTCAGGTAGAGACTCCTCTTCAGACACATTCAGGTGTCATGTATGCGATCACAAAATTTCCCATTCGCTTAATTACTGAATTCCTTGTAAGTGTTGTTCTCCCGTTCTTTCTATTCTCCATCCACCCGAATTACGCTATGGGTGCATTGTCCTGTGGAGCCACTACCACCTTCTCCAGTATTCAGAGGTGCGTCCAGTGGATCCCAGCAATACTGCCTGACTGTCAACCTAACTAGTCACAAAAAAATTGTCTCATGGACTTATTGTAGCCTTGCTAGTTGCTTTTTATAATCACAATCCCACATCTGAGCTCTTCTTGTTGACAATCCTTTAGTAGATGTACAGGATACAATGCTGAATTTCCCATGTGGTACAAGGCACGCATTCAATAGTTTAACAAGCCTTGTCATGCCTAGATTTGCAAGAATAGCTGAAAGTGCAATCATTCTCTGAGGTCAGCACTTAAACCTAGAGCCATATTACTTTTTTTAATTGTTAGCTATTTATTAATGTTTATTTTTAATAACAGGAAACACTTCTTTATCTACAAATCAAAAACTACAATCAGTCTGAAGAAAGGTCTCGACCCAAACGTCACCTAATCTATTTTCCCCAGAGATGCGGCCTGACCTGAGTTACTCTAGAGTTTTGTGTCTATCTTTGGTATAAACCAGCAGTTGCCTTTGACTATATCACTTCTTTAATCCTCTGTCAAATTTCCATGTGCTTCAAATTTCAGATCTTCACATTACATAAACAACATTTTAAATGACTGCTCTGTAAATCTACAAATCTTTTCAATTATATGCATCTTTAAGCCACATGCAAATCCCCCAATACTGACAAAGACTTTGCTAATAGAATTGCCTTATATATGGTAGATAACCGATTATAGATGTCTGAAGAAGGGTCCCGACCACAAACATTGTCTGTGCAGTCCCTCCACAGATGCTGCCTGAACTGCTGAGTTCCTCCAGCACTTTGTGCTTTGAGCTGACAACCTAATTGACTGTTAGCTATGGAGAGACGTGGCAAAAGGTTTCCGTGAATGGTCTGAATCTTAATGACCAATAATTCTATCAGGCCCTGTCAATTTATTTCTTTATTTGTCACGTGCAGCGGATATGAAGCAAAACAAAGAAATTCTTACTACATCTTTACAGGCACATTCAATGCAAAAACAACCAAAAAATAACTAAAAATATGAATTATTCTAAATAAACAGATCATAAGAGTGCAAAAACCAAGGACGGCACAGTGACGCAGCAGTAATATTGCTGCCTTACATATTAATACCCGGGTTCGATCCTGACTACGGGCGCTTTTTGTACATAATTTGTACATTCTTCCTGTGACTACGCCGGTTTCCTCCCACACTCCAAAGACGTACAGGTTTGTAGATTAAATGGCTTCAGTAAAAATTGTAAATTGTCCCTAGTGACTAGGATAGTGTTAGTGTATGGTGTGATCGATGGTGGGCACGCACTTTATGGTTCGAAGGACCTGTTCCTGTGCTGTATTTCTAAGGTCCAAATCTAGCAAAATCTGGTGGTGCAAAATCTGTAGTTGTTCAGTGCTGAGGTAGGCCATAGTTATTGTTGTGCAGGACAATTCATTAATGATAGTTGATGGGGGGGGAATGTGTTCTTAAACCTGGAGGTCATGTTTCTCAGGTTTCTGTACGTTCCTCCTGATGGTAGCAGCAAGAAGAGAGCATGGCCAGGGAGTTGTGGGTCTTTGATGATATCAGCTGCCTTCTAGGAATGTTTATTTTATTCCTGGAATAATGAGTAGCATCAACAAAAGAGAGAGGACTTGAGAGTGCTTAACATAGTTAAGCCAAAGCGACATGTGAATGGTTGAACTAGTTGTTTACCATATCCATTCAAATATGGCTCCTTAGACTTAAGGGAGTGGAGATGATGGCTACATTATTTGAATGCAAAATAATCACAGGACATGTATAATTCACTAATTGATTGTATACTCATGTTTTGTGCCACTCTGACAATTCCTATTCATCCGGAACATGATTAATGTATTTTAAAGTATGTATAAAGTACATTTTTTTCTGCTTGTTATTATCATTAATTAACCTACTGCTTGTAATCTTATTGTAAGGGATTTCAACAGTTCAACACGATATTGACACAAATGAAAAACAACGTAAGGCCCTCAGCAAGGAATTAGGTCAAACAACATTCCTAGATTATTGATGCTTTAAATTTGAAAGGTTACCAAACAACAGCTTGTATGAGTAAACATCTCACAACATCTCTTGGGAGCATTATCAACAGAATTTAACATTGATCTACCAAAGAGATGGAAAGGTTCATAGTAGCAATTACAGAAGACACTGCTGGTTTGAAGGGGTGAGGAGATTACAAAAGTAGAGAAGAAGATTGATCATTTTTAAATTGTAGTGTAGCTAGTGTTGAAAGTTAATGAGCAAAATGTTATGACGAGTTAACACCCAAGCAGCAGAAATTCAGCGCAGGTTTATGGAATAGTCAATGATGGAAGGACAGCTGTGAATAGTAGATTTGGAAGTAACAAAGTTATGGATGAGAGTTTTAAAAGCTGAGCCATTGCCGGAGTCAAGGTGTCTCACTGCTAACATGAATTGTCCACTTGATTGATTTGGAGAGAGACATTTAATTGTAGTTTATTTCCTTATTAGACCTTTGTTCCCTTCTGTGGAAAAAAGAGATGACACTGATTTATAGAAATTCAGAAACTTAGCTCAGGGTCAAGGTGTAAAGAGCAATGTGGTTCAATGGCAATGATACGGGAATTGAGCGTACAGAGGAGAGGAATGGAGCAGGGTGGCTGGAGGACGATGGTGGGAGAAATATGTCCGCACTGTGGGGAGGATGGCCGTGGATTGTGGGGTGGGGGGGGGGGTGATGGTTAGGGAAAGAGTGACGTTTAGGGGCTATGACTTGAAATGAGAGAATTCAATGTTCATATCAGTGTGTTGTAGAATATCCAGGCGGAATAAGAGGTGCTGTGCTGTTCCTTAAGCTGGTCTCACTCTGGTAATGGTGAAGGTCAAGGGCAGAAAGATTAGAATGAGAATGAGAAGAGGAGTTAAAATAGTTCCAACCAGAAAATCCGGAAGGTCTTAAAGGATAGAGCACAAGTGTTCGGTGAAACAATACCTTGTCCACGCTTGGTTTTGCTGATGTAAGGAAGGCCACATTGGTAGCACCAAATACAGTAGACAAGGTTTGAAAAGACCTGTCTCACCTGGAAGGACTGCTGGGGTCCATGGATAAAAGTGAGAGAGAAGGTGAAGGGACAGGTATTACATCTCTGGTTGCACAGGAAAGCACCTGGGGAAGGGCAGTTTGGGTGGGAAGGGAGAAGTAAACCATGGAACAGTGGAGGAAGTGCTCTCTACCGAAAGCCGAAAATAGTGTAGAAGGAAGATGTGACTGGTGGTGGGATAACGTTGAAGGTGGCGGAAATGTCAGAGAATTATGTGTTGGATGCACAGGCTGACGGGGTGAAAGGCAAGGACCAGGGGAATTCTATCCGTGTTCCGTCTGAGGCGAAGGGAGCAAGAGCAGAACTGCAGAATCCAGAAAAAACACAGGTGAGGGCTCCATGCACAACAGCAGGGGGGAAACCATGTTAACAGATAAAAGTGGACATCTTGGATGTCTTAGAATGAAAAGCCTCATCTTCAGAGCAGTTGCGGTGGAGACAGAGAAATTTAGTAAAGGATGGTGTCCTTGCAGTAAACGGGTGGTAGGGGCAATAGTTAAGGTAACTGCGAGTTAGTGGGTTTATAGTAATCATAAGGGATGTAAGTGCAAAAATGATTACGTTTTATAGAGATCGCTATTTGATTGCTCATCCATGTTTTGTGCTGCTCTGACAATTCCCATTCATGCAAAACAAGATTAATATATCTAAAGTTGAATATAATGTCCATTTTGTTGTTTTGCAACTTAAGATCATTATTTAACTGGATGTTGGTTACCTTATTTCATTAGCTGATCACCACATTGGCAGAAATAAGATGCAATGTTTAACTTCAATAGGGAGCAATGTGAAATAATATTAACTTCAAGCTGCATAAAAAGTAGCATATTTTGTACCATTATTGTTATCAATGTTTACTGCATTGTTGCACAACATGGGGAGCACTGATTCTTCTGTTGAGAGCAGTCATTTGCAAAGATCCTATAGCGGAGCAAGATAGACCACGCCTTCTAAATGCAATGGGCTGACGTGTAGTTCGCAATGGAGCAGAACGTAGGCCTTTTTTTCAACCATTTCAGTAACCCGACCCGACCCTACGACTCACAGTGTAATCAACGTTGCAGGGGAACAGTTTGTGTTAATAAATTACAATTCTGAAAATGAGGAGAAGATTTTTACCAAAGAACTTTTATTTTTACAACGATGTTTCCGTAACCGGCTTCCGTCTCCTCACTAGTATCTTTGCTCTCCTATTGGAACTTTGGTGCAGAGACGGAAGCCGGTTACGGAAATGGGGCCGAAAATTACCCATGAATCTGCCCATGACCGTACTACGTCTTTTTCGTCGAGTGATCTATCTTGATTGCTATAGGATCTTTGCTCATTTGGTGGTAATCAGGAGGAGGTTTCTTTGTCCATGTTCTTTGTCCATGTTCAACCTTATACTGTAGGAAGGAACTGCAGGTGCTGGTTTACACCGAAGATAAACACAAGATGCTGGAGTAACTCAGCAGGTCTGGCAAAATTCTTGCTGGCTGTGAGTAACCGAATAGATAAGGGTGTGATGTTGATATGGCATATTTGGACTTTCAGATAAGATACCACAGAATAAATTACTAAACCAAATTAGAGTGCATGATAACGGGATAATATATTGTTGTGGGTTAAGGACACAGAAAATGAGGAGCGGGAATAAACTGACCATTTTCAGATGGGGAGGCTGTGACTGGTGGGTTGACAGAGGAATGGATGTTAGAGCTCCAGCTGTTCACAGTCAATATCAATGATTTGGACAAGAGGAATCAAGTGAAATAAATCCAAGATTATGAAGATACAAAGCTGTGAGAAGGACACAGAGGTTTCAGGGGGATATGGGCAAGGACTTGGCAATGGAATGTAATATGGAAAAAAGTCAGATCATCCGCCTTGATACCATCGCCGCATATTTTTAAACTGCAAGGCATTGAAAGGTGTTGGTGCTCAGATGAACTTGGGTGACTATGGAAATCAACATCAACAAATCAACCTCCTCAACCCTCACCCTGAACACCGGCGTTCCACAGAGCTGTGTACTTAGCCCCCTCCTCTACTCCCTCCTCACCCACGATTGCACACCTGTACATGGTTCTAACACCATCATCAAGTATGCAGATGATACAACGGTGATTGGCCTCATCAGCGACAACGATGAGTCGGCCTATACGGAGGAGGTTCAGCTCCTAGCAGCATGATCCGCTGACAACAACCTGGCCCTTACCTCCAAGAAGACCAAGGAGCTCATTGTGGACTATAGAAGGTCTAGGGGCTGCACGCACACCCCCATCCATATTAACGGGACAGAGGTGGAACGTGTTTCCAGTTTCAGGTTTCTGGGGGTCAACATCTCTGATGACCTCTCTTGGACCCACAATACCTCTACACTGGTCAAGAAGGCTCACCAGCATCTCTTCTTCCTGAGGAGACTAAAGAAGGTCCATCTGTCTCCTCAGATTTTGGAGAACTTCTACCGCTGCACCATCGAGAGCAATCTTACCAACTGTATCACAGTATGGTATGGCAACTGCTCTGTCTCTGACTGGAAAGCACTGCAGAGGGTGGTGAAAACTGCCCAACGCATCACCGGTTCCTCACTCCCCACCATTGAGTCTGTCCATAGCAAAAGATGTCTGCGAAGGGCGCGCAGCATCGTCAAGGACTGGTCTCACCCCAGCCACAGACTGTTTACCCTCCTCCCATCCGGGAGGCGCTACAGGTCCCTCTGTTGCTGGACCAGCAGGTTCAGGAACAGCTTCTTCCCTGCAGCTGTTACAATACTTAACTCTGTACCTCGGTGATTGCCAGTCACCCCCCTGGACACTCCTTCCCCCAGTATAATTGCACAACTGATACTGTTTGTACATATATATATTTTACCGTTCATTATTCTAAGTTCGCTCTTCTGGGGAGATGCTAACTGTAGCAATGTTACAACATTTTGAGATTTTAAAAATCAAGTCTGCAATTTATCCCATCAGATAAAGCATTAAAAAAAGTTTAATTTGACACCTAATTAACTTTCATATCTTCAATATTAAAAAAGTTATGGCCATTTTCATACTCGGAAATTAGCAACTTGTTTCCTATTGCTTTTCTATTGACTTAACACAAAGTTGTGATCGAGGACAGTCAAAAGCCCATAACTTTCTTAAAAATTAAGAGAACTGAAATAAATTTTCAGTTATTATAGATTGAAGTATTCTGAAACAAATATGAAACAATCTTACTTGGATGACCTGAAATTGAAGCATATAATTAGTTAGTTACCCAATTGTAGCTAATTACAAAATTCAATTACTAGATCTAAACATCTATCCATTTCTTAAGAAAAAAATTAAAAATGTTTTAAAGCCTAAGTGTCCAATTAACATTCACACAATAATTCACAATATAACATGATTTTTAAATCTAATTGTCATTAATTTATAGGCCAAATTGAAGGAATTTTGTGTTTAATGCCCATAAATTAATGGGCATTTCAAACACCTTGCGAGTGGGATTTTCTGGAATGCGATGGATTGGAACGTTGCGGTTGCAGTGAATCTAAACCTCATATCGGCAGGAAAAATTCTGCCGGCTCGTATGGGGACTAAATCACCGTTTCGCAACATTAAATTTTGATTAAGGTAATCTAAAAAAGCAGGTTTATATGTAAAAATAAACAGCTTTCACTTACCTGTCCCCTACGTAAAATCGGTCCCCGTTGTCGGCGTTCACGGCATTAGGAGCTAATTTTTATTTTACTCCAGCGCTGAAATAGTCGGGCTATTATTAAAAAAAATTAACTTACCGGCAGTCGGAATGAATCTCCAGAAATAGATCGCATTCCAACAAAAGAAAGCTCTGGATGGCAAGGGAAAAACCGCATTTTAACCCCCCCCCCCCCTTAAAGGCGCCAAAGTCGCGCACACGGCCAGTGACAGAACTTCAGCACCGCTAAAGGTAAGTTTTGTAACATACCTACTAACTGCATTTCATTGTCTCTGTACTGTACACTGCACAATGACAATTAAAGATTGAATTGAATTGAATTGAAAAAAAATCAACATGCAGATCCTACAAGCAATTGGGAAGGCAAGTGGGAGATTGGCCTTTATTGGAAGAAGAATTGAATACAAAAGTAAAGTTATGTTGCATCAATTACATAAGACTCCATTAAGACCACAGCTGAAATATTATGTAACAGTCTGGCCTCTTTATGTAAGGAGGGATATTCTTACGATCAAGGGAGTGATACAAAGATTCACCAGATTGTTTTTTTGAAGAGGGTGTTTGACTATGAGGGCGCAATAAGTAGAATGAGCCGGTGATCTCTAGACTTTGGGAAAACATGGGATGATATCATTGCCACCTTCAAAGTTCATACAGAGCTAGACAGTATAAATATGAAAATTATGTTTCATCAGGCTGGAAAGTCCAGAAATAATGGTCGCCAAGACCAAAGTGAATCTTTGGAATTGAGCACCCAATAATGATTACGGAACTGAGTCACTGTGTATATTTAAGGCAGAGATCAATCGATTTTTAGATTCTAAGGAAATCAAGGGATATTTTATTAGTACTACAAAAATGCACTGAGGTAACAGATCGGCCAATGTGTTATTGAATGACCAGCCACAGGGGCTATTTCCTTCTCCCTTCCCTCCACCCTCCCTCTATCCTCTCTCAGTCTTCCTCATTCTGCTTCATCCCACTCCCTCCCTACTCCTCATCCTCTCCCCAACCCTCCTCTTTTCTCCCCCCTTCCTTCCTCTTTTACTTCTCCCTCACTCTCCCCCTCTCTGCATTGTCTCCACCTCATTCCTCCCTACGGCTAACTCACTTCCCCTTGCAGCAATGTGCTCTTTGGTGCTAAACATTTAATTGACTTCCAGCACACAGGCATGATGAGAAATAGAAGTCTGAGATATCCTGGTCAGATGCTATGGCATTTAATACAGCACTCCATCACTGAACTCACAATTCAACCCAGTGGGGAAACAGATTTACTTCACAACTTGCCTTCAACTTTAGTTTAGTTTAGTTTATTTTGGTTGAGTTTAGAGATGCAGCGCAAAAACAGGCCCTTTGACCCACCGAGTCTGCACTGATCAGTCCCCGCACACTTCCACTATCCTACACACACTAGGGACAATTTACAATTTTACCAAGCTAATTAGCCTACAAACCTGTACGTTTTGGAGTGCGGAAAGAAACCGGAGATCCCAAAGCAAACCCATGCAAGTCAGCGGAGAACGTACAAACTCCATACAGACAGCACCCATAGTCAGGATCAAATCCAAGACTCTGGCGCTGTAAGGCAGCAACCCTACTGCTGTGCCACCCACTGTGCCGCCAACAACAGTGTTTTATAGTTTTCAAGGGCCTAATGGTTGTTAGGAAGAAGTTATTCTTGAACTTAGTGGCTATGGGTTTCAGACTCCTCTACATTCTTCCCAATCGTAGGAGTGAAATGAGAGTGTGGCCAGGGTGATGTGGGTCTTTGATGATGCTGGCTGCATTTTTGAGACAGCACCTCCGATAGATCCCTTTGATGGTTGAGAGGTCAGTACCTGTAATGGACCAAGCTTTGTCCACCTGTATTAGGAAGTGAGTAAACATTGGGAGGAATCGGTGTACAGGAACATACATAAAGAAATGGGTGTGCAGGCTCACCAGAAAGATACTGGATTCATTTTAACAATTTAAATCTTTTGGGAAGTTTCTACAAATGTGGTTTGCATTCTTCATAAGTGAGAAGGTTGAGGGCTGATTGAAATGGGATTCTTAAAAAGATAAATGGATTAGATTGTGCAAAAATAGAGAAGCTATTCCTTTAAAATTCAAAGCAACCAGACATACAATGAGCCATGTACACAAAAAGCTGGAGAAACTCAGCGGGTGCTGCAGCATCTAAGGAGCGAAGGAGATAGGCGACGTTTCGGGTCGAGACCCTTCTTCAGACTGGTCAGGGATCAGGGAAACGAGAGATATAGACGGTGATGTGGAGAGATAAAGAACAATGAATGAAAGATATGCAAAAAAGTATCGATGATAAAGGGAACAAGCCATTGTAAGCTGTTTGTGGTGTGAAAATGAGAAGCTAGTGCGACTAGGGTGGGGGAGGGAGATAGAGATAGAGGGAATGCCAGGGCCCGTGGGCTGAGGGAGAGGTGGGAAGGGGAGGAGACAGCAAGGGTTAACAGAATTGAGAAAATTCAATGTTCAAGCCCAAAGGATGCAGAGTCCCCAAGCGGAATATGAGGTGCTGTTCCTCCAACTTGCGGTGTTGCTCACTCTGGCCGTGGAGGAGGCCCAGGACCGAGAGGTCGGATACGGAATGGGAGGGGGAGTTGAAGTGCTGAGCCACCGTGACGTCGGGTTGGTTTTTGCGGACCGAGCGGAGGTGTTCGGCGAAACGATCGCCAAGCCTCCGCTTGGTCTCACCGATATAGATCATCTGGCATCTGGAGCAGCGGATGCAGTAGATGAGGTTGGAGGAGGTGCAGGTGAACCTCTGTCGGACCTGGAAGGACTGCTTGGGTCCCTGAAAGGAGTGGAGGGGGGAGGTGAAGGTACAAGTGTTGCATTTCTTGCGGTTGCAAGGGAAAGTGCCTGGGGAAGGGGTAGAGCAGGAGGGGAGGGAAGAATTGACAAGGGAGTTGCGGAGGGAGCGGTCTTTGCGGAAGGCAGACAGGGGGGGAGATGGGAAGATGTGGCGGGTGGAGGGGTCACGTTGGAGATGGCGAAACTGGCGGAGGACTATGTGTTGTATTTGCCGGCTGGTGGGGTGAAAGGTGAGGACCAGGGGGACTCTGCCCTGTTTGCGAGTGGGGGAATGGGGAGAGAGGGCAGTGTTGCGGGGTATGGAGGAGACCCTGGTGCGAACCTCATCAATAGTAGGGGAGGGGAATACCCGTTCTCTGAAGAATGAGGCCATTTGTGATGACCTGGTGTACAATGAGCCATATCATCCAACTTGCCACTTGATTGCTGAGTACTATACTTTCCTTTGTCCCTTGTTCTACTTGAGAACTGCCGAGAATCTAGCTGTCAGCTTGTTTGTTGAATCCTATGCGGCACAGGCACCATTGACTGGTCATCATACGTGCAGACAATGTAATTATCAAAGGTTATATTATACTTAGTGATTTAAAGGAGAGACACATTGAGGGCTTAGTAAGTTATTCTTTATTTCACATGTAATGCTTACTTGCATGGTTCAAACATCTTACCACATTATACCCGATTTAAAACTGAACTTGAAGAAATGAGATTCCTCTTACTAGGCAAAGTAGACCAATTCTTAAAGATTTGGTCTCCGTTTATCAACTTTATACAAGCATATGGTGCAACATAACATAACCTTAGAAATTAAATGTTTAGAACTGAGTGACAGATGGGCAAAAATATGAGATAGGTAGATCTCTCCTAATCTCTCTTTTCTTTTTACTTTTTCCTTCTCTTTCAATCTTTTAACTTCTCACCTCTGTCCTTTATTTTTTTTTTTGTTTTCTGTTTCTACTCGCTTGTCTATCTATTCCAACACTCTTTATTTCTTTTTTCTCTCACTGTTCTTTTATTATTGAACTAAAAGTATGAAGTTGTACAAGAATGAGAATATGTACCACTTGTTTTAAACTTTAGTAATAGGAAAGAACAGAAGGAAGAAAAATAAAAATAGAGAAAGTTAGATAAGATAGTGAGTGCGTGAGAAAATGAAAAGAATAAAGACGTACTACGCGAGAAAGAATAAAAAAAAGAAAAAGAAAAATAGAAAAAGGAAAATATAAGAAAATAAGATAAGATAAGATAAGATACAAACGACAAAGGACAAAGGACATTTATTGTCACAAACACCAATTGGTGTAGTGAAATTTGTCTTGCCATGCAGCACATAGATAAAGATAAGACATAACATTAAAGAATTTAACATAAAACATAAAACACATCCCCCCACAATGGTTCCCATTATGAGGGAAGGCACAAAGTCCAGACCCCATCCCCAGTTCACCCATAGTCGGGCCTATTGAGGCCTCCACAGTCGCCGCTATGGGGGCAGATGTTCCAGGCCCTTCTTCGCCGGGTGATGGTGCTCCGGCGGCGGGAGAACCCTCTCAGCGGCTCGGGGTGCCTGTAACGGCCGCTTCCTTGCCGGAGACCGCCAACAGGCTGCGCTGGATGGAGCTCCATAACTGGTGATCTCGCCGAGAGATCCCAGGCTCCCGATTTAAATTTCAGCGCGGCCGCCCCCCAGTCCCTCAGCTCCGCGATGTTCTCCTGCGGTCTTCAGCTCACCGGAGCTCCAGCGCGGCGACCCAGGCAAGGCATCGCCCGCTCCGCTCCGCGATGGCGCCCCAGCGCTGCGCCGCTGCCAAAGCCATGGCTCTGGGCGGTCCTCCCAGGAAACGCCGCTCCAGGCCCGCTGGTAGGCCGCGAGGACGGTGCAGCCCGGAGAAAGCTGCCTCTCCGACCAGGTAGGGACCCTAGAAAGCAGTTTCCCCCTTCCCCACCCCCACCCCCACATAAAAAAGGCTAGGACTCCGAAAAACAGAAAAACTCAACTAACTAAAAATAAAAAAAGAGAGAAAAGACGGACAGCTGCAGGCTGGGCAGCCATACCCGTACAGGACGGCGCCCCCTAAATAGGCTGTAAAGATTCATATCTTTACACACCCCTCACCAGGTCCTCAAATCGTTTATTTCCAAAGTTATGTTGCACCTTATGCTTGTAATAAGTTGATAAATGGAGATACTTCATATCTTTACACACCCCTCACCAGGTCCTGAAACCGTTTACTTCCAAAGTTATATTGCACCTTATGCTTGTAATAAGTTGATAAATGGAGACCAAATCTTTAGGAATTGTTCTGATTTGCCTGCTAGGACGAATCTCATGTCTTCGAGGTGTAACATTTCGGACATATTTGAAATCCACATTTTTGCCGTTGGTGTGGGTGCATTTTTCCTGAATTTAAGTATGAGTTTTTTTGCCATTATTAAGCAATAATTGGGGAAACTCTTTGGAACGGTCAGCTCAAAGCCGACTTCCATTGTTCCAAAAATAGTCAATTCTGCGTTCGGTTTCAATTTTATTTTAAACAATTTTGTAAACATTTCAAAGATTTCATTCCAAAATGTTTGGATTTTTATGCAAAAAACACAGGAATGTGCTATAGTTGCATCTTGAGATAGACATTTATCACAAGTGGGGGAAACATTTGGAAAGATTTTACTTATTTTAGTTTTCGAATAATATAATCCGTGTAGGATTTTAAATTGGATTAGAATATGTCTTACATTGATCGAGCATTTATGCACATATAGCAAGTGTTTATCCCAACTCTCTTTCGAGATTTTTATAGATAGTTCTTGCTCCCAATCTCTTCTAATTCTATCGGATGGTGGTATTTCTATATTCAGGATGATATTATACAAGTATGATATTAAGTTAGTTGAGTCCGCCTTTCTATTCATAGCTTCATCTAATAGGTCTGGAGTCAAATTTTGGTATTCTTGTGTATGTTTTTTCAAATAATCACGTATTTGAAAATATTTAAAATATTGATTACTTCTCAGATTGTATTTAAGTTGTAGTTGTTGGAATGATTAAAAAAAATCCAGTTTCATACATGTCTCCAAACGTTTTAATTCCTATTCTTTCCAATTCATTATTGATAAATCACTTACACAAGTGATTTATCAATAATGAATGGTTTAAACGACGGATTATTAACTATGAGAGAGAGAAGCGATAGGTTTCTTAAATTAAGGGTTAATTTTTATTTGTTTCCAAATTCTAATAGTACTATGAATAATTGGATTTTTCTTGTATATTGTATTATTCAGTTTTATTGGTGAGAGAAGGATCGCTCCTATATTAAAAGGGGAACAATCCTCTCTCTCCAATCCACCCGCTGGGCAGAATGGTCCAACCGGTGAATTACATTTTTGACATTTGCTGCCCAATAATAATACAAAAAATTAGGGAGTGTTAATCCACCAAATTCTTTAGGTTTACACAAGTGTCTTCTTTGAATTCTATGGGATTTATAGTCCCATATAACATTTGTGATATCAGAATCCAATTTTTTGAAAAACTTTTTAGGTAAGTATATTGGTATTGATTGGAATAAATATAAAATTTGTGGTAGGAAGATCATTTTTATAGCAATTATTTGGCCTATTAAGGACATCGAAAGAGTTTTCCAAAATTTAATCAGGGCATTTAATTTAGTAAGGAGGGGCATATAACTTGCATTGAATAAAGATTTATATTTTCTGGTGATTTCGATTCCCAAGTATTGAAATTTTTCTGTAGCAATTTTAAAAGGGAATTTTAAAAGGTGTGTCGAGTCTTGAGGTTTTATCGTCATAATTTCACATTTATTCCAATTTATTCTATATCCTGAGAAGGATCCAAATTCCTCTATTAGATTTAATATATTTGGTATACTGATTTGCGATTTTGTAATGAATAAAATGAAATTGCCAAAATAAATTAATTTTAGGTATTGATGAATTTGTTTGTACTGAAAATATTGCTTCTGTTATATGCTCTTGTTAAATAGCCCATTGTTCCCAATTTGGAATGTCCTTATTTGTTTGATCATACTGTTCCCTGATGTGCAGTATTATCTATAAATGGACTTTTCCTGTGATCCCTGACAATATTGTTAGGTGCAGATATCAAAAGATATGTCATACCTAAATTCACTACACAAGTTGTTTACACCTCTCAATTAGCAACCAATAATTTGCATTTGAAAATAGAGCTTTGAAAGGATAGTGGATGAGGATGAAATAAAAATAAAACATAAAAAGCAGACAGATGAAAATATATTTTTATTCATTGACATGTAGACGCAAGGAACTGTAGATGCTGGTTTACAAAAAAAGACAAAGTGCTGGAGTAACACAGCAGGTCAGGCAGCATATCTGGAGAACGCGGAGAGATGATGTGTCGGTTTCCGACCCCAAACCGCCTCTCCATGTTCTTTAAACATTGACAATTGCACAGGTGAAAACATTGTGCGGTGCAATCGGAACTCAAAGGTGCTTTTTTATATAAAAGATTGAGAGTTTCATAAGAGTTTTTCCTTTTTTTCAACTGATGTCTCAGATTGAGTCAAAGACTGTTCCTTCCTAGACTCCTGGCAAGAAGCATCCTGCCAGTCAACCATCCATGTATGCTGTATGTATTGATTTTGCCAGGTGCATGTATTGGTAGCAGAATATGATCTCTGCTGTCAAATTTAGGAGATTCCAAGTTCCAAGGGACATCAGGGCCACAGTAAGGGATCAGATTCTGCTGAATCACCCACCTTGTGATCTGAAACACCATTTATTGCCCGCAGAGCCATTGGTAGTGATCAATATGCGTAAGAAGGAATTGCAAATGCTGGTTTACACCGAAGATGGACACAAATGCTGGAGTTCGTTCGCTCGTGTGTCAGACGACGTATAGCTCGCTGTTGGCTTCTGTCATCGTCCAACATGTTGACAGAATTGGTCGCCCGATACATCACAGAGTGCATTGTGTCGTCGTTTCTGGGGATCGCCACGAGGAGGCTTCTGTCATGATCCCCAAAGCTGGAGTAACTCAGCGGAACAGACAGCAATCCTTCTATCCAGAGATGCTGCCTGGTCCATTGAGTTATTCCAGCATTTTGTGTTCATCTTCGGTACTGATCAATAGATCAGTTTGGCCCATTAATTAAAACTGGATCACTCATCAAAAGTTATTTCCTCATGAAGAGTTCTGGAAATGTGGAATTCTTTACCTAATAGACTGGTCAGTTGAAATTTGAAAATTTCCTACTGATATCTACAAAATTGTTTTAGAAAAGGATTTCGAAAGAGTATGGAGCAAAGGAAATAAATATTGTTGATGTCAGTTAGCTATTTTGCATCAAGGAAAGAAAGGTTCAGACACAAAACATTACCTATTCCTTTTTCCATAGATGCTGCCTGACCCACTGAGTTCCTCTAGCATTTTGTGTCTATTTTGCATCTGAGTTGGCCAAATGATATACCAGAGCCAAGCAGCAGATTACTTTCTTTTACATTGACTTTCATTGCTAATCAATTTGTTTCCTGCTCCCTCGTCCCCCCTGCCTACCCATATAAACAATCTTGTGCCTTTGCCTCATTTTGATACTCTCTGTTTCTGGTGAAGATGTTTTCCACTTACTGATTGTTCCACCAACATTAGTTTAGCGATACAGGGTGGAAACTGGCCCTTTGGTCCACCGATTCCACGCCGACAAATGATCACCAATATCTTCTTCCATACCTTTGCGGTTGATCCTCTTTCTGGTAGGTAGTCAATCCTGAACCTTCATGTTTGTCGATCCCTCTAGTGGGTGTTCTATCTATCCAGCAAATATCAGTCATAAATAATAGGAGCAGAATTAGGCCATTCGGCCCATCAAGTCTACTTCGCCATAGTCATGACCATCAGTCACAGCACAACATTGACAATAGCAGTACAGATTTACTGGACCCTGTCACCAAACTCTTTGATATCGTGCATCCTCTGTAGTACAATTTTCTGTATGTGGAGGATTCTCATGGTTATTTGGTTATGAAGTCAATACAAGATCTGTTCTGAGAGGAGTGAACAAATCTGAGTCTATTATGTACCTGAAAGAATATGCTGATGTGATGTCAATTATCCCAATATGGAAAAATGTAAAATTGTCTATTTTGGGAAGAAAAATGTAAAACTTAGCATATCATCCAAATTGTGAGAGGTGTCCGAGCTCATTGTACAGAAGGTTCTGTACAACAGAGTACATGATTTACAATAGTCCTGTCTGTAGTTGCAGCAAATAATTAGGAAAGCTAACGGTGTTATTGTTGATCGGTAGCAGAATATTCAATTCAATTCAATTCAACTTTAATGTCATTGCACAGACACAAGTATGGATACAACGAAATGCAGTTTAGCGTCAGTTCGTAGTAATAGCAATATAGAAATAAATACAGAATGCAGACAATGTGGACGGAGAGACTGGAGAAATCTATCGGCGGGACTCCGAGTTCAGCAGTGTGATGGTGTTGTTGTAGCAGCTGTTCCTCATCCTACTAGTGCAGGACCTGAGGCTCCTGTACCGCCTCCCTGATGGTAGGAGGGCAAACAGTCCATGGTTAGGGTGGGAGGGGTCTTTGATGATCTTCCCGGCCCGTCTCAGACACTGTTTTCGGTGGAGGGCATCCATGGCAGGGAGCGGGACACCGATGATGTACTGGGCGGTTTTCACCACCCGTTGTAGTGCCTTCCTATCTGCTACGGTGCAACTGCTGCACAATACCGTAAAGCAGGTGGTCAGGATGTTTTGGATGGTACAGCGGTAAAAGTTGGTCAGGATCTGGGGGGACAGGTGGGCTTTTTTGAGCCTCCTCAGGAAGTACAGGCGCTGCTGCGCATTTTTGATCAGCTTGGAGGTGTTGAGGGACCAGGACAGATCCTCCGAGATGTGTACCCCGAGGAATTTGTAGTTGGAGACCCGCTCCACCGCAGTCCCGTTTATATGGTTGAGGGTGTGTCTGCCCCCTCTGTTCTTTCTAAAGTCAACAATGATTTCCTTCGTCTTCTGGGAGTTGAGGACGAGGTTATTGTTGGCACACCAGGTTGTCAGGTGCTGGACCTCCTCCCTGTAGGCTGACTCGTCGTTGTCACTGATCAGTCCTACCACCGTGGTGTCGTCGGCAAATTTTATGATGGCGTTGGAGCCATACTTAGGGATGCAGTCATGGGTGAAGAGGGAGTAGAGGAGTGGGCAGAGCGCACAGCCCTGTGGCACGCCGGTGTTCAGTGTTATAGTGGAGGAGGTGAGGTTGTTGACCCTAACAGACTGTGGTCTGTTAGTGAGGAAATCCAGTGTCCAATTGCAGAGGGAGGTGGAGATGCCAAGACCGCTGAGTTTGGTGATCAAGCCAGCGGGTATGACAGTGTTAAAGGCGGAGCTGAAGTCAATGAACAGCAACTTGATGTAGGTGTTATTGCTGTCCAGGTGGGTCAGGGCAGAGTGTAGGGCAGCCGATATGGTGTCCTCTGTAGACCTGTAGGCAAACTGATGGGGGTCCAGTGTGGGGGAGGCTGGCTTTGAGGTGAGCCAAGATCAGCCGCTCAAAGCACCTGGCGGTGACAGGGGTGAGTGCCACTGGCCGGAAGTCGTTGAGACTCCCTGTCGCTGATTGTTTGGGCACTGGCACAATGGTAGATGTCTTGATGCAAGTGGGGACGACACCCTGGGCCAGTGACAGATTGAAAATGTCAGTGAGGACCAGGGATAGTTGTCCAGCACATCCCTGGTCCTCATATAATAGTAGAACAGTTATACTTCATTTATATGATTTCAGTTTCAGTTTAGTTTATTGTCACGTGTACCAAGGTACAGTGAAAAGCTTTTGTTGTGAGCCAACCAGTCAGCAGAAAGACAATACATGATTACAATCGATCCATTTACAGTATATAGAAGGGAATAATAGAGATGCTGCTTGTCCCCCTGAGTTACTCCAGCATTTTGTGTCTACCTTCGATTTAAAGTTCAAGTTTAAGTTCAAGTTCACATTTATTGTCACATGCACCAATTGGTACAATTAAATTTAAGCTACCATACAGCCATACGAATAAAAAGAACACAATACACAATTGAAATTAACATAAACATCCACTACAGCTGATTCAACGTTTCTCATTGTGAGGGAAGGCAATAAAGTTCAGTTATCCTCCACTTTGTTCACCCATGGTCGGGGCCATGAACCCTCCTCAGTCTTCACTACGGACGGCCCGATGCACAGGCCCTCTCACCGGGATGATCGAAAACTCCGGTGTCGGAATGGAGGAACACCCTCTATGGCTTGGAGTCTCCTTCTTACCGGAGATCACGGCTTCCGAAGTCCACGGGCCTAGCCTCTGGGCCACATCTATCTCCCTCTTAAATTTAGCCAATGAACTGGCTATCAGGATGATTCAGTTGCCTGTTAACAGCTGGGAGGAAATTGTCCCCAAATCTGGCGGTGTGCGTTTTCACACTTCTATACCTTTTGCCTGATAGGAGAGGGGAAAAGAGGGAATGGCTAACACACGACTTGTCACGTGGAGTAGTGCATATAGTATTGCTCTTCACATTTAAGAAAATAGGTTAATGAGTTGCAAGTGATTCAGAGAAGGTATCGTGGAATAATACCTGGAATGGACAACTTGTCTTTGGAAGAAAGGTTAGATCGGCTGAGCTAGTATGACTACAAATTAGATGAATGAGCAGTGGCTTGACTGAGAGGTCTTGACAGGGTGTATATGGAACAGATACTTTCTCTTTTGAAGAATCTAGAACAAGTGATTGTCTATTTAAAAAGAATGGTCCCCCATAGAGGGAGAGAGGGGGGGTGGGGCGGAGAGAGGGAGAGAGAGAAAGAGAGAATGAGAGAGAGAGCGAGGAGAGAGGAGAAAGGCATACAGTACAGAAACAGGCCCTTCTGCCCATCTGATCCATACTGACTCTGATGCACCAATTTCAATTATCACAATACGAATCCCATTTTTATTGACCCTGTATTTCGACAAGGTCCCTCCAAATTCTACCATTCCCTTATTAGGACCAACTTACAGCTGTCAGTTTTCCTACCAATCAACAGTCTCCAGGATATGAGAGAAAATTGGAACACACATGGTCATTGACAGAACATGCCAAGTCTACACAGTCAGCAACGGTGGTCAATATGGAACCTATATCACTGGAGTTGTGAAGCATCAGCTCTCCTATATGTGCTGTAACTTTACTGTCATTTGTTCTCAAAGGTTTTGTCCTCAAAGGTTTTCAAACTCTCTTTCTAAAGACACTGGAATCAGAGATTTTGCCGACTTATAGATAGCAAGTTAATAAACAAGGGGCTGCAAGAGCCTAAAATATGCAATTGAATATGCATTCAGATCAACCATGATCCTACTAAATGGTGGAACAGGCTTGAAGGACCAGATAGGTTACTCCTGCTCCAAAAACATATGTTGCAATGTTAATCTAGGGGGTTGTTAGATGTGTGGGATGTCACGTGGTGACGTTTGAAAGAGTTAAGTTAAATGATTAACTAGTATTTTAAGACAAGCATGGCAGTGCAGGTGATGAGCAATTTTCGCCTAAGATGTAGAAACTCACTGCAAATGTTATCCCCATGGTTTCACAAATTCCCACAAGTTGATAGCCATTGCTCATCACCTGCACTGCTTGCCTTACAATACTATTTAATCATTTAACTTAACTCTTTCAAACGTCGCCACATGGCATCCCATACTCAAACAACTTTGAAGAGACTTCTCTGCTAGAAAATACTAAAACTGGTTTGATAAGAATAGCCAAGATCTCCAGGAACTAATTAATCACAAATGCATTGTGTTCTCAGAGGGAAATGGCATATGGTACATGGGACAAAGGAGCAGGTCCGCAGGTATATGAAACTTCTGAGTGACAAGTCAATGGGTGAGTGAATAGAAGGCAGGATACCAACCAACCAATCACAAATGCTGAAGAAGGGTCTCGACCCGAAACATCGCCTATCTCCTTCGCTCCTTAGATGCTGCTGCACCCGCTGAGTTTCTCCAGCTTTTTGTGTAACCCCCAATCACAAATGCAATGTGTTTCCAGAGGGAAAGCACTGTTATGGCACATGGAACAAAAAAGGCAGATCCGCAGACATTTGAAACTTAAAAATCAGCTGGTACGTGAATGCAAATCAGGATATCAAGCAACCAACCAATAACCATAACAATGCAAGAATGTGTCTTTAGTAACCAAGGTCATTTACAGCCAAAACAGAATACCCTATAGAGCCAGGAATAAAGGAGTACAGAGTGGCAGTCACTGTCTGCTGGAAAGTGATTGTTGAATATGATATTTATTCTTATCAATATTCATATGATATGAATGATTGATCCCATCCCACAGCATGCTATCCATTACAATCTTGGACTTCCCCAAATTTAACAAAAGCCATCCATTAGAAGAAAAACAATAAGGCCTCTGAAGGATATGAAACCCGACATGAGGCAGAATAATGGCAGAAAAGAACTTTTCATGCAAATTCATGATCTCATTACAAAAAAGAAGAGCATGTCATAGGATGTCTGATACACCATAACTGTGACCGTATTTAAGAGAGAAGGGCGTCCATGGAATATTATTGCCAGCTTTCTCCCCTCTTCCTTCTAGCCACAGAGACAAGTCACAGTACATATTCCATCCATCAGGGGTTATAGTATACTTGATCTTCACTGCCCAGCAAATCCACTGAATTCACAATACAGTGCATGGTCTTTTTTGATTTCATGAAAGGCTCTGTCAACCAAGAAGAAATATGAGAATCCTTCTCAAATTACAATGCCCTCGGAAATGTGTTCGCATTTCACATTTGCCACAAAATGACGTGCAAAAGATTAAAGATGCTAGAAATCTGGAGTATAAACAGAATATGTATTGGTTTATTTTTGTCATGTGTACTGAAGCATTGTGAGAAATTCTGTTTTGTGCGCTATCTGGGCAAATTATGTTGTATATGAATGCATCGGGTCATGCTATAGAAAAAATAAACGTAGTGTAGAATGTACTGTAGGAAAGAACTGCAGATGCTGGTTTAACTCGAAGGTAGACAGAAAATGTAAATTGAAAGAAGACACAAAATGGTCAGAATATTATGTTGCACAGAGTCACTTGCCCAGACTAGGGGAATTGAGAACCAGAGGACATAGGTTTAAGGTGATGGGATAAAAGGAACCTGAGGGATAACTTTTTTACACAAAGGGTGGTGTGTACATGAAAGCAGCTGCCGGAGGAGGTGTTGAGGCAGGTACTATCACAACATTTAAGAAACTTTTAGACAGGCACATGGATAGGACAGGTTTTGAGGGATATCGGCTAAATGCAGGCAGGTGGGAATAATATAGATGGGACATTTTCGTCTGTGTGCAAGGTGGGCCGATGGGTCTGTTTCCATGTTGTATGACTTTATGAATGTGAGCAATGAAGGACATGCACAACCACCTCTGGTGGGTGGATCACATTTTTTGCATGAAAATGTACCTTGGACTGGTACATGGACAAGAAAGGCTTTGAGGGATATGGGCCAAACATAGGCGGGTGGGACCAACGTAGATGGGCACATGGGTAGTTTGGGTAAATTGGACTGAAGGGCTTGTTTCCGTGTTGTATGACACAAGACTCCTGGAACAAGCACTCTTCTCTGAGCTTTGTTGTGGCAGGAATCTTCAAAAAGAAATTAATATGTTTCAAGGACATTGTCAAAATCTCCTTGAAAACATGTCCCTGTCTCATAGGAAACACCAGGACATGACTGGCCAGAAGAGAGAAGAAGCATCTAGGCAGACACTGAACACTTTCTGTTTTTCTACAGCATGTCCACAAGTCTCGGTTTCTGCAGAGATCTTTTCAACCATCTCATAACTTGATTGGAAGCAAGAATTCCTCGACTCCGGGCAACTATCCAAGAAGGAAAAGATCACGAATGTTGCTCTTCTTGATACCTATTAAAGACTTGGAGCTGGATGTAGGGGATGTAATTTAAAGGCAATTGAACAATATTTGCAAAAGAAAAGAAGCAATAATTATTAAGTAAGGAGGCGTTTTTTTGGACCACTGAGACCATACCAGTTGTACATCTATACCCTCTCCCCAAAAACGTATTTATTTACAGATTCTTATCCAGCTCACTTTAAACCACTACAATTGAATATGCCTCTGTGACAGTACTTTTCAGGTAGCCTTCTTTGTAATTTTGAAGAAATATTTAATTGTGTTTTCAGTCAGGCATTGGAATGTCTGAGCTGAACTTCAACACTAGTTACAATTTTCTGAGAACTTTTGGCTCCTTCAGTGATAGAGAATACATTACTAGCAAATAGTTTGTGAGCAAGAGGCATTTCAAAAGAATGACATGCAAGGGGAATGTTAAATTTGCAGAAAATAGTGTATGTAGATGTCATTGGAAGCATATGTCTGTAACCCCCATGGAAAAAAAATCCACCCTACTCAGAGGGTTCTAGTCATTTCCCTTCTTCTAGATGGGTCATTGATTATCCTCCTACCTCACCTCTAACATTTCTTCAGATTTCTCCTGGCATCCCTTTCATCATCTTTCTGCAGTTCTGTTCTCACCATCGTTCTGTCGCATCAAGAAGCAATTTTCCTCCCAAGAGATCATGAAGTAAGGGCCTAACACAACTCAACATTCATGTAAGTGATAGATTGTTGAAGGTCCAACAGCAGGCCAATCCAAGGAGCCAGTCTAAGGGTCAAATAGCACAGAAACAGGCCCTTCAGCCCAATTCATCCTTGCTGATCGAGAATGGTTATTTTTTAAATTAACGAGAATGGTGTGAAGCATTTCTCTTCTAGTCCAGAGATTTATATAACCATATAACCATATAACAATTACAGCATGGAAACAGGCCCTCTCGGCCCTTCCAGTCCGTGCCGACCATTTGTTTTCCCCTAGTCCCATCTACCTGCACTCAGACCATACCCCTCCATTCCCTTCACGTCCATATACCTATCCACTTTACTCTTAAATGTTAAAATCGATCCTGCCTCCACCACTTCTGCTGGAAGCTCATTCCACACAGCCACCACCCTCTGAGTAAAGAAGTTCCCCCTCACGTTACCCCGAAACCTCTGTCCCTTAATTCTCATGTCATGCCCTCTTGTTTGAATCTTCCCTACCCTCAATGGGAAAAACGTATCCATGTCAACTCTGTCTATCCCATTCATCATTTTAAAGACCTCAATCAAGTCCCCCCTTAACCTTCTGCACTCCAAAGAATAAAGACCTAACTTGTTCAACCTTTCTCTGTAACATAGTTGCTGGAACCCTGGCAACATTCTAGTAAATCTCCTCTGTACTCTCTCTATTTTGTTGACATCCTTCCTGTAACTAGGCGACCAAAATTGTACACCATACTCCAGAATTGGTCTTACCAATGCCTTGTACAATTTTAACATTACTTCCCTACTCCTATATTCAATGCTCTGATTTATAAAGGCCAGCACACCAAAGGCTTTCTTTACCACCCTATCTACATGCGATTCCACCTTCAGGGAACTATGCACAGTTATTCCCAGATCCCTCCACAGCATTCCTCAATTCCCTACCATTTACCATGTACGTCCTATTTTGATTTGTCCTGCCAAGATGTAGCACTTCACACTTATCAGCATTAAACTCCATCTGCCATCTTTCAGCCCACTTTTCCAAATGGCCCAAATCTCTCTGTAGCCTTTGAAAATCTACTTCATTATCCACAACACCACCTATCTTAGTATCATCTGCATACTTACTTATCCAATTTTCCACCCCATCATCCAGATCATTGATGTACATGACAAACAACAGTGGACCCAACACAGATCCCTGAGGCACCCCACTGGTCACCGGCTTCCAACCTGACAAACAGCCATCCACCATTACTCTCTGACATCTCCCATTCAGCCACTGTTGAATCCATCTTGCTACTCCGCCATTAACACCCAAAGATTGAACCTTCTTAACCAACCTTCCATGGGGAACCTTGTCAAAGGCCTTTACTGAAATCCATATAGACAACATCCACTGCTTTACCCTCATCAATTTCCCTAGTTACCGCTTCAAAAAATTCAAGAAGGTTTGTCAAACATGACCTTCCAGGCACAAATCCTTGTTGACTGTTCCTGATCAGACCCTGTTTATCCAGATGCTTATATATATTATCTCTAAGTATCCTTTCCATTAATTTGTCCACCACTGACGTCAAACTAATAGGTCTATAATTGCTAGGTTTATTCTTTGAACCCTTTTTAAACAATGGAACAACATGCGCAGTACGCCAATCCTCCAGCACTATTCCCGTTTCTAATGACATTTGAAATATTTCTGTCATAGCTCCTGCTATTTCTACACTAACTTCCCTCAATGTCCTAGGGAATATCCTGTCAGGACCTGGAGACTTATCCACTTTTATATTTTTCAAAAGTGTCAGTACTTCCTCCTCTTTGAATCTCATAGTTTCCATAGCTACTCTACTTTTTCCCCTTAACTCACAGAGTTCAATATCCTTCTCCTTGGTGAATACCGAAGAAAAGAAATTGTTCAATATCTCCCCCATCTCTTTTGGCTCTGCAGATAGCTGTCCATACTGGTTCTCTAATGGTCCAATTTTATCCCTCGTTATCCTTTTGCTATTAATATAGCCGTAGAAACCCTTTGGGTTTACTTTCACCTTTCTTGCCAAAGCAACCTCATATCTTCTTTTAGCCTTCCTAATTTCTTTCTTAAGATTCTTTTTACATTCTTTATACTCCTCTAGCACCTCATTTACTCCATGCCTCCTATAATTATTGTAGATATCTCTCTTTTTTCGAAACAAGTGTCCAATTTCCCTTGAAAACCATGGCTCTTTCCAATTTTTACTATTTCCTTTCAACCTAACAGGGACATATAGATTCTGTACTCTTACAATTTCCCCTTTAAATGTCCTCCATTTCTCTTCTACATCCTTCCCATGAAACAAAGTGTCCCAATTCACTCCTTTAAAATCCTTATATATTTTAATATATTTTGGAATGCAAGTTTCAATTCTCCATTTGTTCACACATCCTAAAACCTGCAACCCCAATAAATAGCTCATGTCATCATGGGTGCTCCTTTTATAAACTTGGGTTAAGCATGTCAAATATTTTAATATTTATTTTTACTTTATTGATGAACATTTCAACTCCAATTAATTGGGTGCCACTGTGGCACAGCTGATACAGTTACTGCCTCATAATACCAGAGGCCTAGGTTCAAGAAGTACAAACACTATTAACAAATGGGTCAATGCCAATGTTGAATTATTTCGTATTTACCATTAAAAGAGTTAACAGGTTTAAAATCCATCATGCTCTTTACAATGAATGAACGAATAAGTTTATTGGCCAAGTATGTACACATACATGGAATTTGCCTTGGTGCTCCGCTCACAAGCAACAACACAAAATACAGTAACAATTAAGAATGACACATAGAACATGAAACATCTATATAATTTAAAGTCTCATCTTGACCACTTACTGTCTGCGCTGTGTATTGATTTTAGAAAAAACACTACCATATATTGCTATGATTTTTGGCCATCTTACTCACAGTCCTCCTCTGCTGAGCAGGCCCCGAGGATTGTTCCCTGGACATGACTCAGTCACTCTGCAAGATCGCGAGGGAGAGGCCCTGACTCAATCTAAGCTGTGAATCAACTGAGCTGTGAGTCTGCAATATACTTGCAATAAATGATTTGTTAGCCCTACATGAAAATGAAATGAGCTGTTTGGCCTGCCCTGGGATTGAAACTGCAATGGCAATGGAAGTGAAATGAAAATGCAATCAGCTGTTTGGCCTGCCCTGTGCTTGAAACTGTAAAGGCAATGGAAATGAAATGAAAATGCAATCAGCTGTTTTGCTTGGCCTGCCCTATGCTTTAAACTGCAATGGCAATGGAAATTAAATGAAAATGCAATCAGCTGTTTGGCTTGGCCTGCCCAGTACTTCACACTGCAATGGCAATGGAAATAAAATGAAAATGCAATCAGTTGTTTGGCTTGGATTGACTTGTCCTGTGCTTGAAACTGCAATGGCAATGGAAGTGAAATGAAAATACAATCAGCTGTTTGGCTTGGGCTGCCCTGTGCTTGAAACTGCAATGGCAATGGTAGTGAAATGAAAATGTAATCAGCTGTTTGGCCGGCCCTGTGCTTGAAACTGCAATGGCAATGGAAGTGAAATGCAAATACAATCAGCTGTTTGGCCTGCCTGTGTTTGAAACTGCAATGGCAATGGAAATTAAATGAAAATGCAATCAGCTGTTTTGCTTTGCCTGCCCTGTGCTTGAAACTGTAATGGCAATGGAAATGAAATGAAAATGCAATCAGCTGTTTGGCTTGGCCTGCAATGGCAATGGAAATTAAATGAAAATGCAATCAGCTGTTCGGCCTGCCCTGTGCTTGAAACTGCAATGCCAATGGAAATGAAATGAAAATGCAATCAGCTGTTTGGCTTGGCTTGACTTGTCCTGTGCTTGAAACTGCAATGGCAATGGAAGTGAAATGAAAATGCAATCAGCTGTTTGGCTTGGCCTGCCCTGTGCTTGAAACTGCAATGGCAATGGAAGTGAAATGAAAATTCAATCAGCTGTTTGGCTTGGCCTGCCCTGTGCTTGAAACTGCAATGGCAATGGAAGTGAAATGCAAATGCAATCATCTGTTTGGCCTGCCCTGTGTTTGAAACTGCAATGGCAATGGAAATTAAATGAAAATGCAATCAGCTGTTCGGCCTGCCCTGTGCTTGAAACTGCAAAGGCAATGGAAGTGAAATGAAAATGCAATCAGCTGTTTGGCCTGCCCTGTGCTTGAAATTGAAATATAAATGAAATGAGTTGTTTGGCGTGCCTGAAACCACTAATTTTGACCCACAAGGCCCCTATTAGCCAAGAAACCAGTCCTTTTTGCACAAAATGCCCTTATTATGCCTGGATAATTTTGGCCCAAAAGGCCCGTGCCAGACCAGGAAAAGTCCAGAAAACGTGCCTTTCTCTGAGATTTCACTCTTAAAAAAAAAAATATATATATCCCTTTTGGCCCATGAGGTCGCTTCGGTTCATCAGTAAGTATTCCCCCTGCAAGTATTAAACCTCACCCCAGTATTTTTCTCCCTCCCTTCATTGGCCTTACTGTGAGATCCAGGCCAGGATAGACTTTCCTCCTTCATTGCTGTGATCTGCAGAAAAAGATGAAAAATGTCTACAATTGATTCTCCACCTTCTACCCCTTCTCTCTCACAGAGTCTCTCATGTTTTTGGGCAGAATTTCTGGCAGTTTCTGGGCTGCCAGCCCACCAGGCCTGAGTGGCTGAGCTGCCAGCCCACCAGCCCTGAGTGACTGAGATGTCAGTCCACCAGGCCTGAGTGACTGAGCTGCCAGCCCACCAGGCCTGAGTGACTGAGCTGCCAGCCCACCAGGCCTGAGTGACTGAGCTGCCAGCCCACCAGGCCTGAGTGACTGAGCTGCCAGCCCACTAGGCCTGAGTGACTGAACTGCCAGCCCAAGAATCCATTCGGCCCAAAATGTGTATACAAGCCCTTGGGAAACCAGTCCCTTCGGCCCACAACACCCATACTAGCACTCCAGAAAGCCCCCCACACACACCCACTGGCCACCAATATTGGAATTGGTGGAGAGGTGGAATATTGCATTGGGGGACCAGCCCTCCCGGGTGGACATGGGACTCAACGGGTCCCACTTAGTCTAGTTAATAGTAAAACAAGGGAGAATCTAATCACCTACACTTGACATTCAATATGTGCAGCATCACTGAACCTTGCACTATCTAACAGATGAGACTTATTATTGAACAGAAATGTACTGGACCATCTGCACACGTACTGTGGATGCAAAAAGGACAGATCTGTGCTTCCTGTAAATTAATCAATAGCATGCGAGAAAAATATTATTAAACAGAAATGAGGCCATAAATAAATTGCTGCATTTTTTCCACACTTGCCACATCATTTCTACATTTGTTTAAAAACCCTTTACCTGGCATATATGTACAACAAAATGACTTTTTACCTTTATTTCAACATCATAGATATTTTAGCATAACCTGACTAATATCTTGCTTAATTTATCTCAAAAACACAATAATATTACAAACAATGTGTGTAATGCAGTTTATTTAAGTTACTAAAAGAGGTCAGATATCTGCAAGGATTGCTCCAATCATCTGTCAGAGCTTTGGTGAGAAAGTTGTAGCAATCCCAGAAAGATGATGTAACTAGAATTATGTTTTTATGATTTTTAAACCATGAAATGAAATATAGAGAGAGGAACGGAAACATAGCAAAGTCATAGATGGGCGATATTTTTGCTATTTTCGTAAAATCTGTTTTTCTATATTCATACATGGCCACAGACTAAATATATAGTATCGTATCAAAATGGCTGGAATAATTAAATTAGAAAGCATGACAGTTTATCAGAAAGAAAACATATTGCTAAAGGGCAGAGACACAGAGTAGGCTGATATGTGCTGAATGTATTTCTGTGAGATAAAAAATAGTGGTAATTCTGGAAATAGGAGAATTGAAAACAGTAAAGTGAAAATAATAAAATCCTCAAATGGATTCAAACATTGCACTTAGAAAAAGGACAAACAGAATTTTGCACCGGGAGGGATCAAATAGAAAATCAATTGGGCTATCATTAGTTGGTGCAAGTCATTGTTAAACAAGAGTTGAAATATATATATAACCTTTGAGCATGAAATTTAAAAGAATGTTGAAACCATGGAATTTTTGGAATGTTGATTAACTAGGATGTTAGCAGGCATTAGAGGATTTAGTTATGATCAAAAACTTGAACATGCACATGGGTAGAACAGAGAAGGCTGAGAGGGAATGTTGAAAATATTGCAGAGATTTGAGATATTAAATAGTAAATTGCTATTTCAGTGATTAGCAAATTGACATTAAGGAGGGTATAAATGTAGGATTAATTCCGAAAGCTTAAATAAAGTGTGTTTTATACTTGTTGCAGAAGGTTTTCATAATATTGAATGCATTATACATCTGTTACCCCAAATCTACTTAGGAATTTTATCATCTGAACCCTTTTTAAATTTCAATTGTACAAATCATACATTAATTCAATTTTTCATTCTCCCCATATTCTTATCACGCCTCCCCGACAAGATATGGGCAATTTTCCATGACCAAGTAACGCACAAACTGGCAGATCTTTAGGGTGTGCGAGGAAATCAGAGCACCCAGATGAAACCCAGGCAATCACAGGAAGAACATGCAAAGTTTGCACAAAAAACATCTGAGGTCAAGATTAGGCCTATTTCTCTGGAGCTATGAGGCTGCAGCTCTACTAGCCCTGTCATTGTACTGTGCGGTACTTAGCTAGCTTCAATTTTTGCCCAGTATTGACACAATGCACTGAATTGGCTCCCTGATCCAAAATACACTTTATTTAAAATATTATAATTTTGACTAATGTGAAAACTAACATCAGAATTCTTTTGTTATTGCAGTAAAAGCAACATTACTCTGGCTTAATGGCTGAGAAGCTTTGGCAATATCAGGAAAAGCATTGACCAAAGGAAATGGAAGCTTTCTTCTTCATGATCATCATCACTGCAGCACTCATCAGTGGATTCATTTATTGCAACATTGGCTTCAATGAGGCTCAAGTTGACAGCCGTGCGGGAAAGCCTAACTTCATTATAATTTTAGCTGATGACATCGGATGGGGAGATCTTGGTGCAAACTGGCCACTGACTAAAGAAACACCAAACCTGGACAAGATGGTTGAGGGTGGAATGAGGTATGCATGTTGGGGAAGGGAAGATGGAAGGGGGGAAGGAAAGGATCTGAGAGTTGAGAAGATGTTGGAAGGGGGATGTTGGGTTGCCAACAATCCCGTATTTTAAAGGATGCCTCAAGTGGGAAATTCAGCTTAAATCATTCTGTTCCTCATATATATTTTCCAATCCAATACTTAATACGATTGAATTTCTTGCTGGTCCAGAATAGTTGGGTGACTGTAGGACAAGTAACATCCAGGTGTAACCCAACCATTGATAGCTCAGGATTTTGTGATCAATGAAAAATGCTGTCAGCTCATTGCTGAATTCAGCATTAAATACAACCTATCCTTGAACAACCATCCCAAGTCTACTTCTGGGTTTCACAGAAACCCAATGTCAATCAAGCCCCATCCAAATGAGCAGTGCGGGAGCCCACTCTTACTGTACCCTTTCCAAAACATCATTCCACAGTAGGCTCTACACTAACCACTTTACAGTGGCTGAACAATTTGCTACTCATGGCGAACAACACCCTCAAATACACTGCCCACAATTCATCCCTGAAGTACAATGCTGACAAATCGAGGGTTCTCCCACCTTACTGTTATGTAAGGAGTTAGGTAATGAGTTGCAGGATTTAAACTTTGTGATGATGAATAAATGGTGAAATGTGGTGGAGTCAGATCCAATCACTACTTTTTAGACAGCCACTAAAATAGGCAAAGCATAAAAGTAAATAGACCTAATGCAGGCAAATGGGATTATTGTAGGTGGGCAAAAAGGTCCAGATGGATATGATACAACTGTGACTGTATATGATGCAGCCAAGAATACCTCCTTGGGGGATTACAGAGATAACAGGAAAATGACCTCTTACGAGTGACTCTCTGGCTATGACGTAAATGAAACCAGGGTCTAACCTCACCCAGCTGGATGCAAGTACAATGCCTGAAATTTTAGAAGCGTTTGTGCTTCCACAACAATTACTGAATAAGCAAATAGATGGATCCTTCAAATTGTGTACTCCCCTGCTTTGCCTTGGTGCCATATAGAAACATAGAAAATAGGTGTAGTAGGCCATTCGGTCCTTCGAGCCAGCACCGCCATTCATTATGATCATGGTTGATCATCCAAAATCAGTACCCCGTTCCTGCTCTTTCCCCATATCCCTTGATTCCGTTAGCCCTAAGAGCTAAATCACTCTTGAAAACATCCAGTGAATTAGCCTCCACTGCCTTCTTTGGCAGAGAATTCCACAGATTCACAACTCTCTGGGTGAAAAAGATTTTCCCTCATCTTAGTACTAAATGGCCTACCCCTTTTTCTTAAACTGTGGCCCCTGGTTTTGGACTCCCCCAACAGTGGGAGCACTTTTCCTGCATCTAGCCTGTCCCCTTAAAGAATTTTATATGTTTCTATATTGAGATAGGATTTCTCAAAACCCATTCTTGTGAGTGATTGACATTGATTGAATGGCAAGTGATGGAGGCTGTTGTATTCCTACAGGAGTTGCCTATTTTTGTAGAGACACGCATCTACTCACAGTTCAGTCACATTTGTCTCCTTTTATGTTCAGCCACTTGGGGAATTGGCAGGATGACTACAAAGAATAACACTGGCTTTCTGGAACAACAACAAAGACTAGCAGCTGTGGAAATAGAGCAAAGATGTGGTCGGGTTATTCGTTGCAACAAATAATGTAACTTGAATCTGAACCATGCTTCTATGTCTAATGGAAGGCAGTGGCTGATTATAATGTGTAGGAATGAATATAATGTGTAGGAATGAATGCAGATGCTGGTTTATACCAAAGATAGACACAAAGTGCTGGAGTAACTCAGGGGGTCAGGCAGCATCCCTTGAGAAAAAGGATAGGTGATGTTTTTGGTCAGAACCCTTCTTCAGACCCTTCTTTAGATAGATTGACTATCTACAATGATTACAGCTCTGGATAACAAGTACAATCACTGCTATTTTGAATAGTAAGGGAAGTAGTAATTCCAGTACTTTGTGTGGGCTGTTCCTTTACTTTCCATCTAAAGGAGCCTCCAGCTATTAAGTCTTGCTTTATGAGAGAATATTTGTAATAATATTCTAATTTCGCTTTTCTTTTCTATTTCAGATTTAAGGACTTCCATGCAGCTGCCTCTACCTGTTCCCCGTCTCGTGCTTCACTGTTGACTGGGCGTCTGGGTTTACGGAATGGCGTCACCCACAACTTTGCTGTAACCTCAGTTGCTGGCTTACCGCTAAATGAAACTACGTTGGCAGACGTTCTGAAGGAAGCCAATTATTCTACAGCACTCATTGGTATTTATAGTTTTGTTCTTGTTTCTCCAATCCTGCTATTTCTTGGTCCATTTATGAATGGCATTATTTTAGGATATAACATTTTGTGCACAATTAGAAGCACAGATAAAAAGAGACACGTGCATTCATATAAAGCAGATTCATTTTCACCTTAGATTTGGATAGTTACTCAGATTTTAATGAAATTGCAGGTAAATGAAGAACCAGTTGGCTTGCAGCATTTACGTTTCAAAAAAAAATCTTAGTTCATTAGTTCAACATTTGAGGCTTAAGAATTGGTCGGTTTAAAAACAGGCTAATTACTATGTTATGTAATTGCTAGTCCTCACAATTAACAATTGTATCCACATTTTCCTTCCCCAGGGAGTACGAAGGATTAACTGCAATTACTTCTTGACACTGAGTGCCTGAACCATGCAACTGCAAACATATCGCTATAATGAATGAGAAAATTCCCATAACCTATGTACATTATAAAGTGCAATTCCATACCATCTTTCAGTTCCTAATGATGTACTCCTTACTTCTTTTTGCAACAGTCAACTAAATGCAGTTTCATATCTATTATAATATTATTTTATCAATAGCAACATTGATTTCAATTTGGAAATTTGGAAATTTGCCTAAATTTCTAGCACTGGCCTGTGGTGAATAAATAATGGCACAGTTATACATCATATTAAATCCAGCAGTGTTTCAGACCATCCAAGCCTTCCCACAAGTGCCAAATGAGTAGCACTTTAAATTTACTCCGTTGATTTTATCAGCCATATTGACAGTGTAACGATATAGATTGGGTAATCTCCAAAACCAGGCACAGAAATTGTAATCTGGTAATAAACCACACCTGGTACATGCAAATTAGTTGTAGCTTTATTGTCGTCATGTTGTAATGGAATCACAGACCTTCTGGCAATGCAAGATTGTTAAGAGCTTGGACACACTAGAGGCAGGAAACATGTTCCCGATGTTGGGGGAGTCCAGAACCAGGGGCCACAGTTTAAGAATAATGAGTAAGCCATTTAGAATAGAGACGAGGAAACACTTTTTCTCACAGAGAGTGTTGAGTCTGTGGAATTCTCTGCCTCAAGAGTGCGGTGGAGGCAGGTTCTCTGGATGCTTTCAAGAGAGAGAGAGAGATAGGACTTAAAAATAGCGGAGTCAGGGGTTATGGGGAGAAGGCAGGAACGGGGTACTGATTGGGGATGATCAGCCATGATCACATTGAATGGCGGTGCTGGCTCGAAGGGCTAAATGGCCTACTCCTGCACCTATTGTCTATTGTCTATTGTCTATTATCAATCTTAGTTTGCTGACAAGCAATCTGAGCTTGCTACCATGCAAATTGAGGTCAGGAGTGCTAACACATGTATGATAATCATGTTCAAAGCTTGGAGGTTTCACAACAGCTAAGGATTCTTTCCTCCAACAGCATTTGCCCAGGCACCTTTGGCAGGGAGATCTCCATTAAGGATGCAATTACTATCTGTGAATGGTCTGACGTAAGGACAGAGTTGCGGCAGCACAGTGGCGCAGCGGTAGAGTTACTCCCATTACAGTGCCAGAGACCTGGGTTTGATCCTGATTATAAATGCTGTCTGTACGGAGTTTGCATGTACTCCGTGTGACCACATGGGTATTCTCTGGGTGCTCCAGTTTTCTCCCACACTCCAAAAGGTATACAGGTTTGTAGGTTAATGGTCTTCTGTAAAATGTAAATTGTCCCTAGTGTGTAGGATAAAGCTAGTATACGGGGTGATCACTGCTCAGTTGTATCTCTAAAGTCTAAAAACGCACCTTTGGGAAGCCTGGAATACAGACAAATGCCCTTGTCTGCTCTCCTTGCTGCCACGTGTTATGGGAAAAGTGAACAATGTCTTCTGTTCTCATGGTTGGAACTTTGGCGACCTTCCTGCTGCAGCACTAAACAGCAGGCTGTTCAGTATGGCCGAGATCAGCTGCAGCAGTATGGAATGATCTCACGGCTATAAATGATCTCACGGCTATGAATGCGACACTGACTGCATGCAACGCTGTTAAACCATATGTGTGAGATGATATTTGAGGTCAGAGAATAGAGCACTAGGAATGCAGTTTGAGCATTGACCCTTTAATGGGGGGAGTACAAATCTGGTTGTTTTGAGAATAATTTTTTGGGGGGACTGTGAGTTTGGAAGTGTGGTTGCAAATAAATTCTGTGTAACAATATTGTGGACATTATTTGAGAGGGTTTTACACTGAAAAAACCTGCTGCAACAAACAAAAGGGCACAGTTGCTAATCCTTTACATTGTTGTTAATTGGTTGGTTTCCTGCTAGTAACGTGTTCAGCCAAACTAGATTAAGAGAGGAGTTAATCGGAGTGCTATAATCCAGATTAAATCTGTAGGATCAAATCTGCATTGCATTTTCATTTATCTTAAAAACAGATTGTAATAGATCTGGTGAATAAATATAATTCCAGAACCAAATGTGCACCTATGCTGGCCAGAATGTTAATGTTATGTCTGATGTGCTTTAACCTCCTTCACGCTACAAAGAAAATAATATCATCCCTGCACTGCTTGCTTATTTTTCCTTAGGGTATAGTGTATTTTTTGACTCCACACGGAGCCATAGGAATAAAAGTAAAGCTTTCGTGGTCATGGAGATGAATTTCCCAACAGGTGCTTAGACAATGAGAAATGTTATGGATTGACCACATGTGTCTGACATGTGTAAAAATACTTCTACTTTCCATGAATGCCATAAATGTTTATAGTCCCCCTCAACCTACCCATGCTTTACTGTGACTCTGGCTGTAAAAGTATAAGGAGCCGTGTATTAACATCCAAAGTCCACAGATTTATTCTATAGGATCACACAGTAAATGATCCCGATTGTGCAAACTGCTTTAAGAACATGAAATAGTAAGATTAAATGAGAACTTACCAGTTCGAAGTTTGATCGTTATTTTATGAGGAGTTACGATGAGGGATTACGTGAAGAACCCGCCTCACGCTGGCAAACGGCATACTTCAAAGCAGCGGCATGAAAAACACAGAACACCAAATAGCCGAAGTAACATAGTAAGGCTCATAAAAGACTTAGAACTACCAGATTCATCATTTATTTTATGAGGGTGGGAGTGGAGGGCACGTAATCCCTCATCGTAACTCCTCATAAAATAACGATCAAACTTCGAACTGGTAAGTTCTCGTTTAATCTTACTATTTTACTTCGGAGTCACGTGAGTGACTACGTGAAGATTTTAAAGCTTTCTGTGTTTTTTATGTCGTAGTATTTAATTAGTACGACAGTCCGGCTAAGTAAATACATACATGAGAAACCAGACTAATATTAGTTCTTTCCATAATTAACTTTTTAATGGTTTAAAGAACATATAATAACCCTCCTTATATCCGAGGGAATGATTACAAGTGATAAAAGATATAAGTGACTACATAACTTGGTTATAGTAATCAATAGTATACAAAGCAGGTAATTATATTGATCCCAACACCGCGTGGCCAAAACTTGTCATAGTGTGAACAGGTTTATTGTAGAACTTTGAAAAAGTTTCTTCTTTACTCCACCCTGCGATTTTTAAAATATGCTCGAGTGGTACGTCCCGCACCTTCGCCGCGGACGTAGCTGCAGCCCTGGTGGAGTGAGATTTGAACACATCAGTGTCTACTCCTGCTAAAAGCAACACCTGTTTCAACCATTTTGAGATAGTTTGAACTGAAGCTTTTGTGTGTGGCTTTTTATGCGTAATCATCAACGTTTTTTCATTTCCTCGAAGAGTTTCAGTAACTTTAACATATTGATTCAAATGTTTAACCACACACAAAGTAGGATCAAATAGGATAAGCTTGAAAGGTTACCTTAGCTCCAGATCTCCCTGGTCTGCTTTGTTTGATCAGATCGTAAACATAGAACACAATGTTATCTGTAGTCACATGCATACAGTCTAAACGCAACATTTGTAAAGTTTGCACTCTTTGAGCTGAAACCAATGATATTAACATTATTAATTTGAATGTTAATCTTTCCAATGACAATCCTTCAATTGGAGTCCACTGTCTAAGTAAGGTAAGTACAATGCTCACATCCCAAATCTCTGTGTATCTAGGTTTGGGTGGATTAATATTAAAGATTCCTTTCATGAATCTAGATATTAGTGGATGTGATCCAATTGATTTCTGGTCAGACGTAAGTCCTAAATAAGATGATAAGGCACTGCGTGCAGTGTTAGTAGCACTGTAACTTAAATGTTGCTCAAATGTTGCTTCCCATTTCTTAACATGTGTCATATATTGTTTTTGTGTGTTATCACGCCCTGATGCGACTATAACCTCCATAGTTTTGTCCGACAATCCCAGCTCCTGTAGTGGTCTGGTCAAAACCTGCAGATTAATAAATTCATATATGCATATAATGCATAAATTTCTTTGGTTACTGGATTAATCAAAATATCACTACAGTTAGGAATTGACATATATGGTTCTTTAATCATATTCAGCATTAATGGGAACCAAGGTTGTGTTGGCCAATTTGGAACTACCAACAATCCTGTGGCAGAATCTTGTTCTATTTCCTTCAGACATTGCTGAACCACAGCAAAAGGTGGAAAAGCATAAAAGAACATATTCCCCCAGTTCAATGAAAAAGCATCTACTGCTACTGCATCTGGATCGTGTTCCCAAGACACATATTTAGGCAATTGATGATTAAGCCTTGATGCAAACAAATCAATTTCTGGTAAACCAAATTGAGTTACAATATTCTTAAATATTGCTGGATTAAGCATCCATTCTGTGTTATCTTTAAATATCCTTGATCTTTTATCTGCCACCACATTGTCTTTACCTGGAATGTAGTTTGCTGAAATCCAAATTTGGCGATCAATACACCATTGCCATATTTCATTGACCAGACAATCACATGATACTGATCTGACTCCCCCATGTGATTAATATATGCAACAGCCGTTTTATTGTCTAACTGTATTAATACATGTAGACCCTTTTTTGAACAGCAATATGCTTTTAGACCATAGAAAGCACCCAATAACTCTAAATAGTTAATACCATAAGTTTGAAGAAACGTTTCTTCTTGGACTTTCCATCTACCTCCACAACTGGAGGATGAATCTGTTACCCCCCCCCATCCGAGAGCATTAGCATCTATTTATAAACAATTTCAGGCTGTTTAATCAGAATGTTTTTAGCAGCTTGTGGGATATTTTTAACCCACCATGGTAATTCCAACAAATCTTCTTTTGTTAATTGCATAGGCCTATCAAAGTGGCCTGCCCTCTCTTTGAGAGCTCTTATTTTGTCCCTTTGAAGATTTTGATTAATGTAATGGACCAAATTCTACTGCAGGAAATGCTGCTACTAGTTTACCAATAGTTTTCGCTACTTTTTGGATGGAAGGATAGGTTTGTGAATGAGATTATTACAAGTCACCAAAAATATCAGAGTCATCAGAACCACGGGCCTCTCAGATTTCTTTTACATTTTTAGGAGCATTTCTCTCCGTGGTTATAACTTCTGGAGAATCTAGAACTCACTAACGGGTATATCAGCGGCCACCGGTATCGGAACCGGATCCGCACTAGCTTTTTTCCCGTATTTTTATTTTCACCCCGGGAAGCTCTTTTTACCCGCGAATTTTCTTTGCCGATTTCTCCATTTCTTTCATTTAATCTGTGCTAAACAGCACTTTAACGTGACTCTGACTTTTTATTTTACTTTATTTTTACTGCTGGACCCACCCAGCGTACGCTAAAAAACATCCCGACTTTGCTGCACTTACCTGCGGGGCCGTTCCGACCGCTGCGAGGAGCTGCTCCTTACTGCAGCTCCTCCTTCCGCCGTCAGCGTCGACGTAATGCCGTTTGCCAGCGTGAGGCGGGTTCTTCACGTAGTCACTCACGTGACTCCGAAGTAAAATTGGCACTGAACAAATTTCTCCTCAAGTCTTTAGCAAAAATGTTGCTCTCAGATCCGAACAGTATTACGGCACTTTCTATTTGGCGGTAAGTAAGAAACCAATGAAAGTTTATCTTTGTCTGCAAGGGTATGGATTTCTAGTTATGTCCAGCGTTGTGTCATAATTTGATATTTAGTGAGGCCTGAGAGATTTGAATATGAGTGTAAAAATGATGATACTCTCCTTGCAAATAGGAATAACCCAGCTGTTTAAAATGCAAGATGGAATAAACCGTGAACTGTCTGAAGCAAATTTTGAATGTTTGTCACTTTGCTGGGCAAGAAAATATAAATATAACTTCAAAGGATCTTTATTAGTCACATGCACCAATTGGTGTAGTGAAATGTGGATTGCCATTACAGCACATAAAAAATAAAACAACATAACAATAATAAAGAAATTTAAACATAAAAATCATCCCCCACAATGGTTCCCACTGTGAGGGAAGGCACAAAGTCCAGTCCCCATCCTCATGTCCACCCATAGTCGGGCCTATTGAGCCCTCCGTAGTCATCCGATGTTCCATGCCTTTCTCGCCGGATGATGGTGCTCCGGCGTCGGGAGAATCCTCACAGCGGCATGGGAAACCTGGAATGGCCACTTCCTTACCGGAGACCGCGGCTTCCGAAGCCGACAGGCCGCTCTGGATGGAGCTCCACCACTGGCGAACCACACTAAGGGCACTCACAGTTGAGTAGACATGTGCTCAGTGCTATTCAGAGCTCAGAGAGATGTGACCCTCTGGCTTCCTCCATCTTGCAGAGACTGAGTGAGGCACACCACTTCCTTGTTTTATAGTCCCTCCCCCTCCCTCCAGCAGGGGCAGCAGAGAGAATGGCAAATTTTTAAAAAACATTAATATCCCTCTGATTTTTCATCGATGGGAAAAATCCTCTGGTTCAGGAAGGCGGAGGGGGGCTCTGAGCGAACTGGCCAAAAATGATGGCCGTAGGTGGCGGCATTCTGTCGGAAATCACATCACAGTGAGCCAAAAGCGGTCAAGATCAGGCTTTTAGTAATATAGATAGTCAGCCTGCCACAGATCGCACAAACTGGGAAATTCAATAGCCAATGGTGATATCTAAAAAAATGACGCAAAGTCCGCAGTAACTCAGCAGATCAAGCAACATCCCTGGAGAATATAGATAGGTGACATTGTGAGTCGGGACCCTTACTTCAGACTGATTGTAGCAGGGGGAGAAAGTTGGAAGAAAGGTGGGGCAGGACAAAGCCTGGCAAGTGATATGTGTGTGGAGTATGGTGTACAATTTTGGTCGCCTAGTTATAGGAAGGATGTCAACAAAATAGAGAGAGTACAGAGGAGATTTACTAGAATGTTGCCAGGGTTCCAGCAACCAGAGAAAGGTTGAACAAGTTAGGTCTTTATTCTTTGGAGCGCAGAAGGTTAAGGGGGGACTTGATTGAGGTCTTTAAAATGATGAAAGGGATAGACAGAGTTGACGTGGATACGTTTTTCCCATTGAGGGTAGGGAAGATTCAAACAAGAGGGCATGACATGAGAATTAAGGGACAGAAGTTTAGGGGTAACGTGAGGGGGAACTTCTTTACTCAGAGGGTGGTGGCTGTGTGGAATGAGCTTCCAGCAGAAGTGGTGGAGGCAGGATCGATTTTAACATTTAAAAGTAAAGTGGATAGGTATATGGACGTGAAGGGAATGGAGGGGTATGGAGGGAATGGAGCAGGTAGATGGGACTAGGGGAAAACAAATGGTCGGCACGGACTGGAAGGGCCGAGAGGGCCTGTTTCCGTGCTGTAATTGTTATATGGTTATATGGTTATATGTGAACACAGATAAGGAGGACAGATGATTGGACAAAGATCAGATATGGAAGGACAAAAGGCTATGAGATAAGGAGAAAAGAGGCATGATATGTGAAGCCATTGGAAGGGATGTGGTTGGGAGGAGACAGAGAAGGGGGAAATGGGGAGTATTATGGAAGAAATGGTTGTGCATTCAGGTGGGGCACAGGGAAGAGAGGGGGAGTCTTCATTTGGTCTCACTGATATAAAGGAGGCTACATCAGGAACACCAAATGCAGTCGATGAGGTTAGAGTAGGTGCATGTGAACCTCTGGCTCACCTGGAAGGACTGCTGAGGTCTCTAGATAGATGTGAGGAAGGAGGTGAGACAGGTGTGTTATATCTGTGATTGCTGGGGAGAGTACTTGGGGAGGAGGTGGTTTGGGTGGGAAGGGATGAGTAAACCAAGGATTTGCAGAGGGTGTGATTTTGCAGAAGCAGAAAGGGGTGGGGATGGGATGATGTGGGATCACTAGTGGTGATGGTTGCAGTAGCATCAAATAGGTATGTACTTTTTAACAACATTTTTGCAAGGCTGCATCCAGACCAAGGATAAAGATCAGTCCCAGGACTATCTCCCTAGTGTTGTGCCTTCAGTAGACGATCCAAAAGGAGAAAGATGAGTGTATCCCTTAAAACATTTGATGGGTTTGTTAGATTCTAGGAAACCTGAGAAAATTGTCATGGGCTTCAACATCATTTTTACTATTTTCTGCAGAGCTTGGCTGTCTCCATTCTAGGGCTGAAGTAGTAGTAGTGGTATATCCTGTTGACATACTTTTGAACGCAGGATCAATGACTAAGATTGCCTGTTCCATTTCAGTGGAATCAAATGCCACCAAATGTCATTGTGTTCATTTGAGACTTAGGGTCATACAGCATTGGAAATGGGCCCTTAGGCCTAACTCTTGCCAACCATTCTCCTGATCTAAGTGCTCCTCTTATTCCTTCTCCTCAGCAGGTCATATGAAAGCAAATGACCAGATCTGCACTCTTAAGAATATGACCTTGTGCAGTAAACATTTGAGTTCCATGAATCTTTTATATCTTCTCAGCTGAACACAATGGAGCACCCTCTAGGGTAGATGAGGTAAACAATAGTCATTAATTCAGCATAATAGTGTTCTGCCTGCTTCCCCCTCCCATGCATGGGTTGTGAAGTGCTGTCACGGGTCATGCCATCAAAAGAAAGCTAACGGCTGCCCCTTGTCTTGTCATTGTGGTAGCTTGCATGACTGAATTCGTGATTGATGCACAGCATTACAGACCAGTTGTATGTTGCAGGAACTGCAGTGTATATTAGAATTGATATGAGACAACTGAAAATTGACATGCAGGCTTGTACCATTACAAATCTATGCAATCCTTGGGAAACTGTGCATGCTCCACTTGCTGCTCTTTCTAAGAGGAAAGAAACGTTAACAACTATTTTTATGTAGGGAGGATCTGCGATCCTGCCAATGCCACAGCAGGAGGCAAACTGCATGATTTTTCCATCCACGGACTTCATACCAGTTTACACCCTCTTCTTGTCATCAGGAATCAAGTGACCATCCCTCTGCTAACTATGCCTATGATTCCTAAATGGATTTCCACTGGTTGTTGGTGATTTCAGAAATTCATGCGATTTGCTGAAATCAGTAGGGAGTTGCATGGCAGATGCTGAACAATTTTCTTCTCAAGTCTTAGGCAAAAACTGGAAGGTGTTATGATATTTCCTATTTAATCTTGGCTTTATCTAAGAGACAAAAGTAAGTATATATTAAACTTGGAGGAGTAGGTTTTGATTCCAAATTATGACCAGAATTGTCTTATAGTTTGTTATTTTGTGAGCCCTGAGTGATTTGAATAACATATAAAAATGATGCAGGTCTCCTTGTAGATCAGTGCAGAACATAATCTCTCAGTGTAATCTCACGTGACTGCCTGTGACTCTGGTCTAGGGACCAATAAACAACACAATAACATCACAATGCCAAGCTTCTGATGTATTCATTTTCAGTAAACCTGGTACCAGTCAGGACCATATAAAGCTGTGTGTTACCTAGCTTCTTGATTTCGCAAACCTGGAAAGTTTATTTTGATGGCTCTGGTGAATTTGTAAGATGTTGAAAAGAAAGTTGTTTGAGACTGCAGTTAAAATTCTCAAACCTTCTCAAATGTGGGGCAAACTCGATGCATCAGATGATGTTTTGCTCCCCATCAATTTTGCACATCTGGAATTAACCTAATAACTGGAATAATGTTGGTTTGTTGTGACTGATGAAAGCCTCTCTTTTCAATAACTGATTTTGTTTGGAAACTGCCCATTTCACACAGAGAAGAAGTACTGTAATTTCTGTAACTGAATGTTCCTCTTTCAGTTTAGGTTATCAGTTTCAAATTCACCATAATTATTTCTATCTTATAAATATGTCCTGGGTGCTTTTCTCAAAAGCACAATAATGATCTGGAACCTGAATAATCTGCTTGTTGCAGAATCATTACTCCTGAGGATTATGTTTTAATTTTCCATAAATAAGTAATGGGATGGTGAAATCAGGCATTGAATGAAATGTATTTAGAATCTACAGTATTTTACCTTTTACGGATGATGAAAGTTGATATGATATGATTAGTTTTAATCTGCAATTTGAGACGGAGAAGGTTAAATCGGAACTGTCAGTGATGCAGTTGAACAAAGGGGACTATGAAGGCATGAGAGAGAAGCTGGCCAAGGTAGACTGGAAAGGGATCCTAGCAGGAATGGCGGTGGAACAGCAATGGCAGGAATTTCTGGGCATAATCCGGAAGATGCAGGATCATTTCATTCTAAAAAGGAAGAAAGATTCTAAGGGGTTTAAGAAGGAACTGCAGATGCTGGAAAATCGAAGGTAGACAAAAGTACTGGAGAAACTCAGCGGGTGCAGCAGCATCTATGGAGCGAAAGAAATAGGCAACGTTTCGGGCCGAAACCCTCCTTCAGATTGAAGAAGGGTTTTGGCCCGAAACGTTGCCTATTTCCTGAAAGAAGTAGTGGAGAACTAAGGGGGTAGAGAAAGTGAAATAAATTTTCATTAGGCGATAAATAGTATTGGGTAGGCTAATGGGACTGAAGGATGATAAATCCCCTGGGCCTGATGGTCTGCATCCCAGGGTCCTCAGGGAGGTGACTCTAGAAATAGTGTGACGCATTGGTGATCATTTTTCAATGTTCAATAGATTCAGGATAGCTAATGTTATCTCAATTTTCAAGAAAGGAGCGAGAGAGAAAACGGGGAATTGCAGACCAGTTAGCCTGACTTCGGTGGTGGGAAAGATGCTGGAGTCAATTATTAAAGAGGTAATAATGGGGCATTTGGATAGCAGTAAAAGGATTAGTCCAAGTCAGCATGGATTTATGAAAGGAAAATCATGCTTGACTAATCTTCTGGAATTTTTTGAGGATGTGACAAGTAAAATGGATGTAGGGGAGCCAGTGGATGTAGTGTATCTAGACTTTCAGAAAGCCTTTGATAAGGTCCCGCATGGGAGACTGGTGACTAAAATTAGAGCACATGGTATTGGGGGTAGGGTGTTGACATGGATAGAAAATTGGGTGTCCTTGTACACCGGTCACTGAAAGTTGGTGTGAAGGTACAGCAGGCAGTGAAGAAAACTAATGGAATGTTGGCCTTCATAACAAGAGGATTTCAGTATAGGAGTAGAGAGGTTCTTTTGCAGTTGTATAGGGCTCTGGTAAGACCACATCTGGAGTATTATGTACAGTTTTGGTCTCCTAATTTGAGGAAGGACATCCTTGTGATTGAGGCAGTGCAGCATAGGTTCACGAGATTGATCCCTGGGATGGCGGGACAATGAAAGATTGAAAAGACTAGGCTTGTATTCACTGGAGTTTAGAAGGATGAGGGGGATCTTATAGAAACATGTAAAATTATAAAAGGACTGGACAAGCTAGATGCAGGGAAAATGTTCCCAATGTTGGGTGAGTCCAGAACCAGGGGCCACAGTCTTAGAATAAAGGGGAGGTCATTTAAGACTGAGGTGAGAAAAAAAACTTTTTCACGCAGAGAGTTGTGAATTTGTGGAATTCCCTGCCACAGAGGGCAGTGGAGGCCAAATCACTGGATGGATTTAAGAGAGAGTTAGATAGAGCTCTAGGGGCTAGTGGAATCAAGGGATATGGGGAGAAGGCAGGCACAGGTTAGTGATTGGGGACGATCAGCCATCGAAAGGCAGAATGGCCTCCTCCTGCACCTATTTTCGAAAATCTTGATCCTTAATAATAAAAAGTGATTTGATTCTTAGGGGCAGAGTGGCCCAGCTTATAGAGTTGCTGCCTCATAGACCCAGACCTCAAGTGCTGTCTGTGTGGAGTTTGCATGTTCACCCTGTGACAACATGGGTTTCTCCGGATGCTCTGGTTTCCTCCCATATCTCTATGACGTATGGGTTTGTAGGTTAATTGGCCTCTGTAAATTGCTCCATGTGATTAGGAAAGTAGGATAACTTGGAAAGAGTGTGAATGGGTGATCGATGGTGGGCGTGGACTGTGGGCTGAAGGGCATGTTTCCAAGCTGTACCTTTCAATCAATCAATCCTAAATGAACTTTAATATCATCTCTGCAAATAATACCTTCAGTATGGTGAATGAACCAAACAAAGTATTGTTCTCCACTGAAATATTAACACTTATTTGCAATGGTTTGGTGAAAAGTTAAATTCGTCCTAAATACATAGATAAAATCCTCTGGACATTTTCACATTTCTTTACAGAATGGTAATCCTTTACAAAATATAATCTTTCATTTGAGATAAACTTGCAAAAATACTATCTTGTTGAATTTTTCTAATTAGCAATAAATGCTTCCACTTTTCTGAGGTGGTGATTATTCCAATTAAATGAATGTTCATTTAGTGTTAGATAGCCATTGTCCATCAAAGTCTTCAAAGCTATGTGTATGCACAGCACCAGCACGAATGATCTGGCCTACATTTTTATACCAATTCCCCAATATAATTGCAATTGCTTCCTGTATTTCCTGCCAAAGACACCTGCTCATCTCTGGCAATAATTAATCAGCAGCTCATAAATTGTTGCCAATGGTATTTTACAACCAACATGAAGTCTGCCTCAATCCCAATCTAAATAGATCGGCAAGAACAGGCAAGAACTCAAACTGATGGAACCTCAAAATCGTCCTGACGTTTGTAGCAGCCAAATTCCATTAATCATTGACAAATAGCATCATTATGCAGCAAGTAAAAACTAGAAACAACAGCATCACATATATTTGCACAATAAAGTGCATCTTTACGTAATAGAGAATGCACACGGGAAATATAATATTCAAACAACAGAGAACGTCTTTTCAGAAATGAAAGTATCATGCAACCAAATGGAAAATCTAAATGTCAGTCTCCAAAACTTTATAACTGCCAAATTAAACATCACACCTTTATCTGTAACATAGCATGACGTTATTTATTTGAAAACATTTTGATGTATTTAATTATTCTTGTTGCAATATTGGAATTCAATCTTTCATTTAGATTTCTGCTCTCTTGAAACCTTCTTGTAAAATACCTTTTGTGTCACCTCTCTATACATATTTTAATAAACCACACATGTGCAATTTTTTAAACCTCATCTTAATTTCCACAGCTACTACTACAATCCGGGTGCTGCGGAGAGTAGTTGGTGCCATGTTAATTCAGGCATGTGAAGAGTATTCAGTCATTCTCAAGATTTGTACTGAAGATATTGGAAAGGATACATATAGTATACATAACAATTCTGCAAAACACGAATAAAAGAGAGAAATTCTATGCAAAATATACAAGATGTGAATGATGGTCGCATGGACTTCGTGGGCCAAAGGACGTGACTCCTTGTCGTATCTTTTTATTGTTCGGGAGACATTGTGGAGTATCTGGTAGAGCTGCTGCCTCACAGTGCCAAAGATATGGGATTGATCCTGATCTTGGGTGCTATCTGTGTGGAGTTTGCACGTTCTCCGACTGTGTTGTTTCTTCTGGGCGCTCTGGTTTCCTTCCAGGTAAATTGCCCTAAGTGTGTAGAGAGTGAATGGGAAAATGGGAATAATGTGGCGCCACCCGGTAGTTAGGCCACTTATTGGATGAACCCTCGGCCCTAGGACTGGCAGGGTCACATGACTAGGTTTGGCAGGAAGAAGTTGGCACGTGGCTTAGGTTTGTGCCTGTGATATATATAGAACTTTAGGCGAACCCTTACCAGTCGCGTGTGAGCTGTTCTTTGTTCAACTTAATAAAGATCACTTTGTTTAACAACACGTGTCTCGCTATATTGGTGACCCCAACGATCCAAAACGGTTATTTTGGATTTGAAAAATGCAAGCAGCCAACGCACAACCCGAAGTTGCAGCCAATCTGGCCCAGCAAAATACTGTCGCTCTTAAGGTGCCCGTGTACTGGGAATTGCAGCCCCAAGTGTGGTTTCAGCAGGCCGAGGCCCAGTTCCATATTCGTCGCATCACGGCCAATGATACCCGGTACTATTATGTGGTCAGCGCACTGGAACAGGAGACGGCCGGTCGCCAACGGGGGCCTCAAAGCGCTTTCTCCCGTCCTGACGTATCGCCATGGGGTGGTTAATTCCCATGTTCCCCCTGCTCTCCAGGACTGTATGTATATGTTCCTGCACTGCAACGCTCACCGTTCGCCGCTGCAGCGTCCGTATGAGGGTCCTTTGCGGGTGCTGCTGCATGGACTTATCACTTTTGTTTTGGACATGGGGGGTCAGCGAGAAACTGTATCAGTGGTTTACCTGAAGCTGGCTCATTTGGACATTAGTAAACATTGCAGGTGGCCCAGCCTCATCGTTGAGGGCGTCCGCGGTCCCGGATGCTTCCGATTTTGCGGAAGCATCCGTGACCGGTTGTGTTCCCTGTGTGGGGGTATGTGTGTACGAGGACTGGTCTCCTCTTTCGTTTGCCGTTTTGTTTTCGTGCCTCTGGCTCTGGGGGGGGGGGGGGGGGGGATCCTCTGGCGCCACCCGGTGGTTAAGCCACTTATTGGGCGAACCCTCGGCCATAGGACTGGCAAGGTCACGTGACTAGGTTTGGCGGGAATAATTTGTCATATGGCTATGGGATGTGCCCTGTGAAATATATAGAACTTTGGGCGAACCCTCCCCAGTCACGTGTGAGCTGTTCTTTGTTCAACTTAATAAAAATCGCTTTGTTTAATAACATGTGTCTCGCTATAATAACTTAGAACCCGTGTGAATGGGTGATCGATGATCAGTGCGGACTTGGTGGGCCGAGCGGCCTGTTTCCATCTTGTGTTTTTTTAATCGATTCAATCAATCAAAGAAGTTAGCGGAATACACATTTAGTGAAAAAACAAGTCCATAATCATGCAAGAAGTGGTCTGTAGTGTTCTGTTGCCAAGGTAGGATTAGAGTTGTGTGGGATGGTTCAAGAGCCCGATAGTTGGAGGCAAGTAGATGTTCCTGAATCCTAGTGGTGTGCAACAGTATCAACAATTTCATAATTTATTATTTTAATGTTTTGCGATACACCATGGACGCAGGCCCTTCGAACCCACCAACTTTACGCTGAACAGCAAGCACCTTCATTGCAATATATAGCCCTATGACATATTAAATAAAACACGCCTCAGTGTTTTATTTAATATATGATAGGGCTATATAAATACAACTCCCTATTGTATTAATCACCACATTAATGGAATATTTTATCTTGCTAAATATGAAATCACTGGAATGATGATGCAAAAAAAAAGTCACTGATAACATCTTAGTAATGTTCACAGAGCATTGGACGTGGGGGTACAAATGTAAAAAAAAATCTTTAGCAGAGAAATTTCACAACTTTATTCAGTGAAACCATTTCATAGGTGGCATAATGGCGCAGCTGATAGAGCACCTGCCTCACGGCTTCAGAGAGGGGTTCAATCCTGACCTCAGGTGCTGTCTGTGTGGAGTTTGCAAGTTCTCCCTGTGACCACATGGATGTCATTCTGGGGCTATGGTGTCCTCCCACATCCCAAAGACCTGCAGGTTTTTAGGAATGGCCTCTGTAAAATTGCCCCACGTATGTAAAGAATGGATGGGAAAGTGGGATAATGAACAAGTGTGAACGAGTGATGATGGACGCCCGTGAACTTAATGGGCTGAATGGTCTGTTTCAATGCTGTATCTCTAAACTTTAAACTAAACTGCTGAAATAGCTGAATGGATTAGCAGCCTTTCCAAAAGACAAGGTATTCATGCTGCACAAATATACATGTTAAGCAATGGGGGGGAAGTGGCAGGAATATGTATTTTAATTGCGTCTGATATCTCCAATTACGCATGCTACTCTTTCATACAATAAATAAATCCTTCAACTAAAACTTAGTGAGATTAATTTGAGCTTGGATAATATAGTCGACTTTTCAGTCAAGTTTGTAATTCTAAAACTCTTTACATCTCTTGAGATCAGTATCAACAATTTCACAAGGTTAGGCTGAACGGCATGTTGCAACACAGCAGCAAGTTTATGTATTTTCTCTGATGTTATTAGTTAGAATTAATCTGTTCTTGACCACAGTGGGAGAATAGTATGAAAAACAAAATCTCACTGTAATGTAGTTGCGCTTTGTGTTAATTAATGTTCTTGTGCACGTTGGGATAAAGATCGGAAATTGCTTTACAGCTCCTGGAGTCTGTTCCACCAATGCGTGAGATAATGACTGAACTCTGCAACTTTGTCTTTACCGTGCATTCATCAGTAGCTTTGACAAACAAATATCTATCAATGGTTGATAGACACAAAAAGCTGGAGTATCACAGCGGAACAGGCAGCATCTCTGGAGAAAAGGAATGGGTGGCATTTCGGGTGGGATCCCTTCTTCAGAGTTCTATCAATGGTTGAACTATCTTCATTTGCCGTCAGTAGATGAGTGCTCCAAACTTCCACAATCCTTCTTCTCGAAAAATGCTTCCTTAGTTCACTCCTAAAAGTCATGGCACTAATCATTAGTCTTAACCCGCTGATTCAAAATTCGATCCAGCAGAAATAGTTTCATAACATAAGAAACAGAAGCTGAATGAAGCCATTTGACCACTCGTGCATTCTCTGCCAGTCATTAAGATTGTGGTTTTCTTTTTTGCCTCAGCACCCTTTCCTGTACTAATTCAATCCAATGTCCTTTGATTCCTTAAATATCTAAAAATCTATTTCTCTCTGCTGCATCACAAAATTTCTAAACGTCAACTCACCTTATGCTCAGCTCATCACCTTATCTACTCTGCTGGTCATTCTCTGGACTGGAGATAGGATTTCTCCAGTCCTATTTCAGTGCAAATTTGGTATATCCTGCCTTGTAATATAGTATATATATATATAGTGGTATACCTGGGTATCTCTAAGGAGGTAGAAATGGGGTAAATAATACTTATACTTATAATACAGGTGTTAAATCTGCCATTTGACACCCCCTCTTACGCCTCATTGATTTATTTTCTAAATGCTCTGTTTAACTCTACAAATTTGCCTTAGTAACAACTTTGATCAAATTCTCCTGTAATCTAATTTCTTGAAAATACAATTTTGATTTGTGTAATCTGTCCTGTCATCTTGAGGGCAGCACAGTGGTGCAGCTGGTTGAACTGCTGCCACACTATGCCAGAGACTAGGGTTCGAACCTGACACGTGGTCACAGGGAGAACATACAAATTCCACACAAACAGCACCTGAGGTCGGGTTTGAACCCTAGTCTCGAGGGAGGAAACCATTCTCCATGTGCAATGGTTTCCTCCCATATTCCAAAGGCATGCAGGTTTGTAGATAAATTGGCCTCAGTAAAATTGCCCCTTAACATGTAGGGAGTGGATGAGGAAGTGGGATAACATAGAATTATTGTGAATGGGTGATTGATGATTGGAGTGGACTCTGTGGGCTGAGGCTATGTTTCCTTGCTGTATCTCTAAACTGAACTGTTGTCATAATCTAATCTGCTAAATACACACCTTATTGCTATGACTAATATTTATTTCCCTTGGTGTAGTTCACACAACTCTTTGCAGTATTTCAGATTAGATATAGCCAGGGCATGGTGTTGTGATTGCATAACATCCCCCACTTTAAAGGCAGGCGTTCTAACAGACTTGAATTGTTTTATACCTGTCCATGACGTTTATCTACTTACGTGGCACTCTAAGACTGTATTTTTTTATTTCCTGCTGTTCCCCAGCTATTTGCTTTGTTGTAACCTACCCACGTCGAAAGAGGATGTGCTCACATTTTCCCACATTAAAATAGGTTTGTCACAGTTTTCCTCGTTTGACGAATCTGTTAATTTTTTTTCTCTGCAGAACGATTTACCCACCCACATTGTTCATAACGAGGTCTATTTTTGTGTCGTTGACAAACTTGGGTGTGTATTATTCAGTCATGTAATCTAAGTCCATTATAAACAGGAAACAGCAGAACAGATCCTTGAGAGACACTGGTAGTCACATCCTTCCAGTTTGAGCACCTGGCCATCATCCTCACCCTTTGTTTACTGACTTTCAGGCAATTTTCTAGCCAGTCATTTACATCCATTCAGTTCTGTGAGCTTCAAGTATAGTTTGCAGTCTCTTATGAAGGACTATTTCTCAAAGTCCATATAAATATCTGAAGGCATTTCCTTGTCCATTACTTCTGTCACCACTTTAATAATTCTACCAGTTTCATTCGGGATGAATTAAGTTACAAATCAATGCTGTCGCTCCCTGTTAAGGTGGACTTGTACAGTGTGTTTAGTCTCACTGGCCTGCATATCTGATTCTAATAATTTCCTGAGAGAAGGCATTGGACTAACTAACACAGAAACCCCCATTTTCTCTCTCTTTATATTTTTTAATAGTTGAGTGAGATGTACAGTTTACCCATTTGAAGGAGATAAACCTTGGAAGATAGACACAAGATGCTGGAGTAACTCAACGGGCCAGGCAGCATCTCTGGAGAAAAATAATAGTTGACGATTTGGGTTGAGACCCCTCATCAGACTCTTAAAGAAGATTATGGTTAGAGCACATGTGGCTTTCTCATTTATTTCCTTTAAAATCATCTGCTCTTGGTGATCTAGAACTCTTTGGTGCCATTATTTTCTTCATTATTGCAATTTTGTGTACATTATTTTTTTTCTTTTACCTCTGTTACAAATTCTGAAGCAAACCAATTAATTCATCATGTCTGCCAAATTTTTATTTAAGATCATGTTAACTTGTGTCTAACAAATAACGAATTCTTCTATGCCAAGAAATAATTGCTAAACTGGGGGTGGGTGGGCAAGAAGTATTTTGTCCAAGATTGTAGATTGTGTCAATCTAGTGTCTAGTCCAGAGATACAGCATGGAAACAGGGCCTTCAGCTCACCAAATCCACGCCGACCTTCAATCGCCCATTCACACTAGTTCTATGTTATCATACTGTCGCAGTAATGAAGAAAAATAGTCATGTGTGAATGCCAGGACCAAAGTTAGAGCATTGGGTTGTAGGGGAGGGGTTTGGTGGCCTGTGAATGAATGCAGGAAAGTGATAGTGACGATTTGTAGATGTCGTAGTCAAATCAGGTACAAATCAGGTATGATGCTGGGGAAGCAAGAGGGGGCTAAGTCATGGGATCCCTATAGTAAGGATCAGTATTTAACTTAAGGAAACCTTCCTGCGGGCTACAACAAGTGTCAGACTCCATGCACTATGACTGAAAATTAGAAAAATTGCAGCTTCTGGAATGCTGATGCTTGGTCTAATGAGCTTCTCCAGAACTTTCTGGTTTATTCCATATTCTGTGACCTGCAGAAGCCAATAATGATTAAGTAACACTGAAGCAGGTCTCAAATTTGTTGACGAGTTTGCTTCTAGACATGTGGTCTGTTATATCCGATTGCTACGAGTGGATAGTTTAATTTCTAGAACTTTAATAGAAAGGTGCTGTGAGTGATGTTGGATATTACTGCACGCCTGCATGTTAGTGAATAATACATATAGAGAAATCAAAAACAGCTTTATGTCGAAGATAGACACAAAAAACTGGAGTAATTCAGCGGGTCAGGCAGCATATCTGGAGAAATGGAATAGGTGACGTTCGGGATCGAGACCCTTCTTCAGACTCAACAACATTAAACTTTGTTGAAGGTGCAGAGAGTATCCAACTGCATTCAGAATTGGTTTACCAATCAACTCTGGTGCATAGCGCACGTAACTGCATGATAGCATCTCTGATCCCCCACAATCTAACCTGCTCTTATTCCTCCATGTCTTACATATGTCAGAATTATTTCAACTTCTATTTCAAAGTAATCAGTAACAATGGTGGTAAAACATTTTTTCAATTAATATAAGAATGTTTATCAGTAAAATTATGACCACTTTGTCAAAAATAACTTCAAATATATAATTATTTATTTCATGCAGGTAAATGGCACCTAGGACATTATGGGCCTTATCACCCTAACTTTCGTGGTAAGTAAGATTTTTTTCTCTTAGAAATTAAGTCCAAAGCTGAGCATTCTGGAATTTGTAGAAAGTAGAAAAGTGCCGGAGACCCGAATTAAATTCCGACTATGGGTGCTGTCTGTACGGAGATTGTACGTTCTCCCCGTGACCGCGTGGGTTTTCTCTGAGATCTTTGGTTTCCTCCCACAGTCCAAATACATACAGGTATGGAGGTTCATTGGCTTGGTGTATGTGTAAATTGTCCCTAGTGTGTGAAGGGTAGTGTTAATGTGCGGAGATCGCTGGTAGGTGCGGACCCGGTGGGCCGAAGGGCCTGTTTCCGCACTGTATCTCTAAACTAAACTAAACTAAACTAAACTACCGTTGTAAACAGTACATTGCAGAGCTCAGCTTTTCCTAACTTTTAAGAGGATATGGGATAAGTAACAAGAAAACACAGACACCTGAGCCAACATAGTGCCTATCTGTTATAGCTACGAATAAAATATGCTTCGGTGTCACCTTGCATGGAACACAGAGGAAGAAGTTATTAATGGCAGCGCATGCATTAACATGATTAGGTATAATTTTTCCAGAAAGATGACTGAAAGCTTGCCTCGACGGAGCACAGAGAACTTAAATCATGTTGGCTATTAAATTATCACATTCATCTTTTCTGCGCTGTAGGGAGCCATGTTCAGAAATGAAGCAGCAGCAGAGAGTGGAGGAAATCTGGTGTTGCTAATTTAACTGCTGGAAGTACTTAGGCAACCAGCTAATGAGTTCTGGCAAGAAGCCTGAAACTTTTTTTATAATTAGTTTTCTGATTACTTTACAGCAAAGTCCGAAAATGCTGCCTACTCCAACTCATCATGCACGCTGCCAAAACATCCCCGTTCTAGGTATTTCAAATAACAGAAAAGAATCACCAACGTAATATTAGCACTGTTTTCCTAAACTAATGATAACAAACATGTGTGAATTGGATAAGATCATAAATGATAGGAGTTGAATTGGGCCATTCAGCCCATCAAGTCTATAAAGTATAAAGTATCCTTTATTGTCATTCAAACTTTTGGGTTGAATGAAATTACGTGCCTTTGCAGTCATTACAGAGAATAAAATAACAGAACACACATGAACACAGTTTAACATCCACCACAGTGAGTCGACCAGGCACCTCACTGTGATGGAAGGCAAAAGTCTTAAAGTCCTCGTCTCTTCCTTCCTTGTTCCCCCTCTGCGTTGAGGCGATCCAGGCTTTCAATGTTGGGCCCCTCACCGGGTGATGGTAAGTCCCACGGCCGAATCCGAGCTCCGCGAACGGGCCGGTTCAAATTCCGCGGCCCGGGGCGGACGGAAATGCCGCCCTCCAGTCCAGCAGACGAAGCTGTTGTTTGCGGGAGCTCCGGAGAATCGGTCAACAACCTGGGACCTGCGAGCTCCCGATGTTGTCGTCCACTGGGCCCGTGGCTGAAGCCGCCAAGGCTCCGAAGTCGGGCTGCCGCCGCAGCGCCACCACAGCCCCGAAGTCGGCCAGCTTCGCGATGGTAAGTCCTGGCTCTGCCTCCAGAGCCTCGAGGTCGGTTCCAGTTGGAGGCCGCCAGCTCCGCGATTAGGCCTCAGCGCAGACGGAGACGGAGATATGGCAAAGAAAAGGTCGCATCCCCCGAAGTAAGAGACTAAAACAAGTTTCCCCACCCCCCACACGTACACAACTAAAAATAAACTAAAACATACGTCCAACAAGACAAAAAAAAACAAAAAGACAGACGGACTGCACGCGAGCCGCAGCTGCTTGGGCAGCGCCGCCTCTTCCGGATGGAGAGATCTATTCCGCCATTTAATCATGGCTGACCTCTCTCTCCATCCTAACCCCATTCCCCTGCCTTCTCCTCATATCCTCTAACACCCGTAAGTTAATCTATCGACTGGATTAATTGGCAACATTTTTTTCCACAAATTTTTCACTTTTAGTGAGTATGGTGGCAATTCAGCAAACAAAAATAATCGTGACAAAAGTGACACCGTGCCAAAGCTCTGCTTCAAAGGTGAATGCTAGAATCTTCCAGCCATCCTGTTATAACCTTCATCTATTTGCCAGTAGGTTACCACTCCATCACTTTGTATTTTTAACAAAATGGGAAGACATTGTTAAGTGTAATTGCCCCCTCTTGAAAATGTCCACTGGTGCTACTGAGACTTCAATATGGTCCTGAAATGGGAAACAGCTTGAAAAGCGACAAGTCATACAAGAAAATTATTCCACAATATCCGTCATCTTGTAATAGCAAGGAACTGCATATGCTGGTTTACCAAAGAAAAGCACAAAGTGCTGGAGGAACTCAGCGGGTCAGGCAGCAACTGTGCAATATGGTGACTGTGCATTTGTAGGTTGTACAAAAGAATTTCACTGTGCTGTGCATACGTGACAATAAAAAAATAATCGAACCATCTCTGGTGAAGTATCAGGTCGGGACCCTTCTTCAGACTGAATGAAGTGGGAGCAGAAAAGAAAGCTGGAAGAGAAGAGGGGCAGGACAGAACATGGCTGGTAATAGGTGAACAGTGTAGAGGTTTTTTTTTTGATAGGCAGATTGTTGGACAAAGGCCAGGGATGTAAAGACAGGTGTGAGCCCAAAAGGATAAGGATTTGTGAATTGTGAAGCTCAGGGATAGAAAAGTTGTGAATTGTGTAGCCAGTGGTAGGAGTGGGGGGGGGGGGGGGGGGGGGGGGGGAAGGGGGGGGGGGGGCTTGCTTTTTCCTTAAAAACCTTCTTGAAATCTGCCTCTTTTCCAAAACTATAGAGAAATAATGAAATGATTCTCTGAACGTTACAGCAATGTGAAAATTAATGGAGTAGCAAAAGTAGATATGGGCCCCATTGAGAACTGATCAGAAAGGTTATATGGGAAACAAAGAAATGACGGCAGCTCTGGTGAATCTGTGGGGAAATGTCTTTTGCCTCTGTGCTCTGCATATTGCACAAACAAAACAAGGCAGAATGCAATCTGAGGTTCTAGGTGCAGTGAGCAGTTTAAATAATTAATATTACTAAAAATAAATATCTAGAGATATTAGGATGATTAAAATATGACATATCCCAGAGATATGATATTCTGCATCCCAGCATTCTAAAGAAGTGGCTATCCAGGTAGTGGACACATTTGTGATGGTCGTCCAAAGTTCTCTTGATTCTGGAGTAGTCCCAGCAAGCTGGACAGTATTACATTTAACATCTCTATTCAATAAAGTGTTGCATGATAAATAAGAAACTATGGGCCATTTTGACTGACATCAGCCGTTAGCTTTCTGATTACATCTACAGTAAAGCAAATAGCTGGAATACATCATTAAGGCTATGGCAACTGAGTTCTTAGATCTCACAATACGATTCGAAAGAGTGAAAATATTTTACAAATGAAAAATTGGGTTTGGCAAATCTAATTATAGGATTCGGTTTGATTTAGTTTAGTTTAGATATACGCGCAGAAACAGTCCCTTCGGCCCACCGAGTCCGCACTGATCAACGATCCCCATACACTAACACTATCCCATACACACTAGGGACAATTTATATTTATACCAAGCCAATTAACCTACCAACCCGTATGTCTCTGGAGTGTGGGAGGAAACCGACGATTTCGGAGAAAACATACGCAAGTTAGGTGGAGAATGTATAAACTCTGTACAGACAGCAGCCGGGGTCAGGATCCAACCCAGATCTCTGGTAGCTCTACAGCTGTGCCACAGTGCTGCCCAGCAGAGTAGAACAGAGGAAGTAAAGGACATAATATACAAAATATCCAGATTTTGAAATACGGTAAATAATGCATCCCAGCAACAGTGACTCAGGTTTGATCTTGACCTCGAGTGCTGTTGAGTTTGCATGTTCTCTCTGTGACTGCATGGGTTTCCCCTGGGCGTCTGGTTCCCTCCCACATCCTAAAGAAATACTGGCTTTGTGGGTTAATTGGCGTCTGTAAATTGCCCGCAGTGTGTAGGGAGTGGATGTGAAACAGAGATAACATAGAGCTAGTGTGAATGGGTGATTGATGGTCAAAAGGTGGACTTAGTGGGCCAATGGGCCTGTTTCCATTCTGTATGTTTCAATCAATTAATGAAGGCCATTAAGAGTCCATAGACCTGGGAGTGGTGAGAAGATGCTTGGTGATCCTGCCCATTTCCTATGAAATGGTGTTAGTTTATTCAAGAAAACGAAACAGGAAATGGCCTCTTGAGCTTCCTCCAACACTTTGGGAAGCCAGCATTGACATTTCTGATAACAAACCATAGTCTTTTTGACCTTTTTGTTAATTCAACTGCTAGTGTTCCAACTAATAATCTTCACCAGTACTTTATTTCTGATAAAGGGTTTCAAGGGTTTCAAGGTTTCAAGATCAGTTTATTGTCACATGTACTAATTAAGGTACAGTGAATATGTGCGTTTGCGACTTAAAAGAGAACGGTAAGCACTCCCAAAAAATTAGCTCAGTCAAATATGGCAATCTAAGACTACACCTGATTAATAGACAGTCCATTACAGACTTTCAACATAAATATAAAAGGAATGTGAGCTAATGTGTTCTCAACATATATAAGCCATTGTTATGAAAGACACAAGGTGCTGGAATAACTCAGTCATGTAGCATCTCTGGAGATCATGGATAGCTGATGTTTACATACACAAGAAAGGTCAGAAGAAGGGTTCTGAACTGAAACATTACCAATCCACGTTCTCCAGAGATGCTGCCTGACCCACTGAGTTACTCCAGCACTTTATGTATTTTTTGTAAAACAGCATCTGCAGCTGCTTGTTTCTAAGCCGTGGTGAACAACATTAACCATTGTTTTTGTTTATTACAGGTTTTGATTACTATTTTGGAATCCCTTACAGTAATGACATGGGTTGCACAGATGATCCTGGGTACAATATTCCTCCAAGCCTACTATGCCCCAAGGATCCTGTATTGGGAAGGTAATATTTTTGAATCTGTAAATCAGTCTGAGTAGCAATCAGATATGCAATTAACCATTGATAGCATTTTTGGAATCAAATGAACTGTTCAACATGAGTATACAGTTACGCATAAGTATTACCTGAGATGCTTGACGTAGCTGAAAATTGCTCTGGTTGCACAGAAGAAACTGTTTATTCACCACGTTTGGTGCCGCTACTCAAGCATGATTTCCTCTTCATAAATCCATGCTGACTCGGACCGATCCTGCTACTGCTTTCCAAATGTGCCGCTATTTCATCTTTTATAATTGACTCCAGCATCTTCCCCACCACCGATGTCAGGCTAACTGGTCTATAATTCCCTGTTTTCTCTCTCCAGCCTTTCTTAAAAAGTGGGATAGCATTAGCTACCCTCAAATCCACAGGAACTGATCCTGAATCTATAGACCATTGGAAAATGATCACCAATGCATCCACAATTTCCAGAGCCACCTCCTTAAGTACCCTGGGATGCAGGCCATCAGGTCCTGGGGGTTTATCAGTCTTCAGTCCCATCAGTCTACCCAACATTTCCTGCCTAATGTGTATTTCCTTCAGCTCCTCCACCCTAGATCCTCCGGCCACTAGTACATCAGGGAGATTGTTTGTGTCCAACTTAGTGAAGATGAATCCAAAGTATCCGTTCATAAAATCTGGTCTGATGAGTTGGGACAAAGGGCCTGTTTCAGTGCATTATGACTCTGACTTATTCATCCATTTGACATTTCTGACTGAACAAGATTATGAATGGTTCAAGTTTAAAAGTGTATTCAAAAATGTAGTTTAAAATTCTTGACTGCAAAGAAAAGAGTATGTTGAAGAGTGACACTGCCAATTTAGTTCGAGCCAGTTCTGGGTAATCCAATGTAACTTTTAATTATTCAGAAACTAGTTAAGAAGGAGATGGGATCTTAACCGAGACACAAAAATTAAATTGAAACATTGCATGCATATGGTCATTAGTATGGACCTGTGCCCAAAATATATAAATCAATCAGAGTGTTGGCTGCTGTACCAAAATAGTCATGTGCATACTTACTAGTTATCACTAATGAGACAGCATGTTCAACGTTATCACTGTAATCAAATCTATATATACCTTGCATTTGTTAGTGAAGTGATGAATACTTCTTTGTGTGGCATTTTAAAAACTTTCCTTGAAACTGCATCAAAGTTTATGTGGTAAATATTTTTATTTAGTCTTACAAAATATCTTAGTTGAATTGTTTAGTTTGGTTTAGTTTAATTTATTATTATTGTCACGTGCACTGGGGTACAGTGAAAAGCTTTAGTTTGTGTGCTATCCAGTTAATGAAAATACTACACAAGAATACAATCAAACTGTCCACGGCACACCATTACAGGAAGAAAGGTATAACATTTAGCACAAGGCATAGCCTTTCTGTTTTAAACCCAAAATCAAATGAACTTATGTTCCCCTTTTCTTTTTCTGTTTTAGCTGGAAAGTCAACCCACATACAAGAGGTGTAGCATTGCCACTCCTTGAAAATAAAAGGATTGTAGAACAACCGGTCAATCTTAGCAGCCTGACAGGGAGATATATAGAACAAGTCATACAATTCATCCAGAAAGCGAGGTGAGTGAAACCCAATAAGTCATTCAACAGAAATTACACATAACTGCAATTTAACTGATGACACAAAAACCTTGAGTTGACAGATTCCAGTATTTCTGACCTAAATGGCTATGGAAGTCCCAAATCCATTAAGGTCAGGAATACTGGAATCTGATATTACTGGAATATGCCCCGCTTCACCCGCCCTGATGTAGTGCAGCCCATGGAGTGTCGCAGCAGCGCCTCGCCCGTCGCTCCGTCGGTCGGCAGCCCGGCCAGCTGTCCGACCTTCAGACCTTTGCTTATCGCCAACACAACCACCCCTCCTTCTCATGGCTGATCATCGGTTCATGAGTTGGATGGGGTGCCGGACTTTGTGTGCCACATCGCGCGCAAAGTCCAGCGCCCAGGCCAAAACGCCTCAGCTGGCCCGCTGGCTGGGCTTTGTGTGCAGTCCAGAACCCGGGCCAACTCATCGTTCACCCAGCCGTGGCCGAGTTGGTCAACAAATTACCATTGGGAATCTGTCCCTTATTTTGACCGTTTGTCCCTTATTTGGGAGTGAGAAAGTTGGCAACCCTACTGCAGCACCAGTTTGATTTTTGAGTTATATTTTGTCTAGGTTCTACCTCCCATCCACTATCCCACTGTGTGCCGTTGTGGTGTTCCACACCTGCCTGTTTGTCTCTTGATCTCATCCAGGTGTTCAACTCCAGAATGGAGGGGCACTAGAATGGAACTGGATCTGTAACCATCTGACATCGAACATCAGCGCCCTGATGCTCTGTATGCGCTGTATATTAACAGATTTTTCTTTGACAATGTGACATTACACGGTGATATGACTTTAGCTTATGCAGGGTAGTTTGAACAGAACTGTACAACTAAGAGTAAATATGACAGATTTTTTGAATGTCAGTAGCAGCAACTTGTGGGTAATTAATCACCCATTTTTGCATGAATAACCTAGCCCAGTAGTGAAGGTGCACTCTGATCCAGTGTGGAATGAAAGTGACTCCTGTTTTATGGGTGGCCTTTCCATCTTTTTGCGCAAATATCATTGTATGGAGCAAAGTGACTTTCCCTACTTAACCCAAGGATCAAGGAATTATAGCACAGTTTCTGCCAATGAGGATCAGTGATCACACTTCATAGATTTCTGTTCTGTATGGACCACTTATGCTACTATATGGAGTAGAACCTCCAAACCCCACCCCCTAACCATTCATGGTCTCTCACCTGATCTGTGTTTAACATTGAAGGCATTGTTAAGTGTAAATGCCCACTCTTGAAACTGATGGTACGAAATTTTTGAGTTGACAGATTCAAGTATTCCTGACCTAAATGGATTTGGGACTTCCAAAGCCTTCTCCTGTCACCAAGGCCTCGGTTGCAGTATTATCAGATTGCACATTTAAAAAAAAACATTTTTATATCATGATCCTGTTGACTTTCCTCTTCTGTTTTTCTTAGGAAGAGCATGCATCCGTTCTTCTTATACTTTGCACCAGCCCATATGCATGTTCCTTTACAGTATGATTCTCAGTTTGCTAACACCTCAGCACGTGGTCCCTATGGAGACGGCCTACGAGAGCTGGACCATGCGATCGGCCAGATCCTGGCGGAAGTTAATGCAGATTTTCAAAATAACACACTAGTGTGGTTTGCTGGTAGGGGATGTGTATTCATCTTTTTTCATTCAAATACTTTTAAGGCCTTATCTTCCACAGTTAAAACGGTTAATAATACTCATGTTTTGTGCTGTACATACTATTACCATAATGTTTCTATACATTGGGCACGGTGGCACGGTGGTAGAGTTGCTGCCTTACAGCGCCAGTGACCAGGATTCAATTCTGACTACGGGTGCTGTCTGTACGGAGTTTGTGCATTCTCCCCGTGACCGCATGGGTTTTCTCCTATTTCTTCCCACACTCCAAAGACTTACAGGTTTGTAGGTTAATTGGCTTTGGTAAAGATTGTAAATTTCCCCTCGTGTATAGGATCGTGTTAGTGATCAGGGTGCTCGCTAGTGAGCGTGGACTTGATGGGCCAAAGGGCCTGATGCCGCGTAGTATCTCTCAGCTAAACTAAACTAATCTTCTCCAGCATACTCCGTGCAAACATCATTCCCCAGTTTGCCAGCATCACTGAAACTTTCCCTGCCTAGGTTACAGTCTAATTATATAATAGAAGTTACATTAATTCCCCTGTATTCTTATCCACCTTGCTTTGTAGAAAATGCACACTCTACTAAGCAAGCTTAAAAATGCAAACTTTACAGATGTTGAGTTGCTTGGTGTTTTGTTTGCAAATTGCAAATCCATATTAATTGCATGAGTTACCAATTTAGCAAATTGAATGCAGTGGTACCATGTGCACTTCAGTTGCATTTAGAATCAACTGTTGATGATACAAGTCCTCTTGCAAAACCGATGTTGACAACTGCCCGCCCGGCCAACACATTGTATGAAACTTTCACATGAAATTTGGTTTTAGAAGTAAAATCTGCAGCCTCTGGTTTTCCACATTCAGGGTTGTTAGGTTTTTGATAGGAGGTCCAGACAGTTATAAACACCACACTGAATAGGTGTTTTCACAAAGTTAAGATATCTGAGTCCTTTCTGTACAAGAACTTGTGAACGTGAAATAGGGGCATTGAGGTTAATCCACTGATTGTACAGCATAACTATGGTGTAGCAAAGCGTGGAGTCATGCATTTTGGTAGTAGGGATTATTTTCTAAATGGGGAGAGAATCCAGAAATTGGAGGTGCAAATGGACTTGGGAGTTCTGGTGCAGGATTCCCAAAAAGTTAATCTGCAAGTCAGATCGGTAGTAAAGAAAGCCAACACAATGGTAGCATTTATTTTGAGAAGGCTTGTATACAAAAACAGGGATGTAATGCTGAGGCTCTATAAGGCGTTGGTCAGGCTACATTTGGAATATTGTGTGCAATTGGGTACCATATCTGAGGAAGGATTCCCTGGCTCTGGAGAGGGTCCGGAGGAGATTTACAAGAATGATCCAGGAATGAGTAAGTGAACATATGATGAGGCAGGATAGTGACAGGCTTGGATAAAGTGGATGTGGAGAGGATGTTTCCACTAATGGGAGAGTCTAGGACTAGAGATTATAGCCTCAGAATTAAAAGATTTATTTTAGGAAGAAAATGAGGAGGAATTTCTTTAGTCAGAGGGTGGTGAATCTGTGGAATTCTTTGCCACAGAAGTCTGTGGAGGCCAAGTCAGTGGAAATGTGTAAGGCTGAGATAGATAGATTCTTTATTAGTACAGGTGTCAGGTTATGGGGAGAAGGTAGGAGAATGGCATTAGGATGGAGCGATAGATCAGTCATAATTGAATGGCGGAGTAGATATGACTGGCCGAATGGCCCAATTCTCCTATCACATGATCTTGTGATCGTATGATAACTAGGAAGAGAAGAAATAGCTGTCGCCGACTGTCGCCGACTGTCGCCGAAAAGTTTTGAACATTTCAAAATCCAGTGGCGACCAGCAAAACGCTATGACTCTTTGGGCGACTGAGGAGACTACTCACGACCATACATGCGACACCCCGGTGACCATGTGGCGACAGCCGAGTCACTGGCAGTCCCCTAAAAAATTGCCTAAGTGGAACAGGCCCTTAAGGAATCTAATGCCTCTTTTACCAAATAAAAATGTTGCCAAAATATCAGCCAGTGCCAACTTTGCGTTGCACAACTTTCAGGTGTCTTTTAACAAACAAAGTAGTCTCTACAACATTATCTGGGACAAATTTAAAACTGAATGTCAGCAGGGGATGAAAGGGATTAACCATTGGAACAAAATATCCCAATCTATCGCAGTAAGGGGTGTTTCCAGCTCCACCCATCCCTGCTGCTTAGTGATGTCCTCACCAGTATCTGGCATGCCCTCAAGATGAGAAATATCTGTGTCCACTTGCAGCTAATACATGCTCTCTTTCATTATTCATCACCTTGCATTGCAAACCTACATGAAATATTAAAATTGTGTAGGTCTATGCAACATCTACTGTACTCTAAACTAGCTGCTGTTGTTGACAGATTATTTGTGCAGATTATTTGCAGAAGTTTTGCACAAGAGCAAGAATTTTCTCATCCTGTACAGAAAGCAGAGACAAACATGTAGAGACAGAAGAAGGCAGAGCGTGTGAATAGAACGCTGCAGTACTTTTGCAGCTCACAAAATACAGCCATAAAACACTCAAAACTGCACACTTTGTTCCCTCAATAACACCCTCTCTCTTTCTCTGTCGCTTGTTCTCACACATCATACAGTACGTATACACGCACGTTTTAGATGTAATGGCCAATGTTACGATACCACTATACCGCTCTTCTTATAAATATTCACCTGTTGGATGTGTGTTTTTTAACTTATGGGACATGCTTTAAGCTCTATTATAGCCACAGAAGGATTGAATCTGAAATATGATGAATGTTTAAAATGCACAAGTCCACAACAGATTTCAAATAAAATGTATCATTAAGGCGCAAGCATCATTCATTGCTTATGTTGCAATCTAACAATCATTTAGCATTATAACTTAGATTAAACATCCAGAAATGAGTAAACAAGTTGGATATCTCTGTTCCGCTTATTTCAATCAGCTTCTCCATATGTGGTCCATTTTTTTTAGGACTGGAGATATACTATTGTTAAAACAGCAGTGATGTTTTTACATTTCCACTTCTTCTTTCGTGTGGCGTGCCCAGCCTAAAGTTGTTGGACAACTTGTTCTATTTGATCTTCCGTTTGTGCACGTCGAGTTGATTGCATTAGTCGAAACGGGAGAACCACGTGAAGGTTGCAATCTTCCACCCCACATTTCCACTACCTAAGCAATTCAGTGATTGATGTCCAAAGAATTAAGTCATGTATGGCACCATTTCTACTAGCAAGTATCCAAATTCATACAATAATAAAGATGTTGCAATGGTTCTGATTTTCTAGTATCCATTGGTGTTTTCCATTGAAAGTTTGACTAAAATTAAAAGCTCACTGCATTAGAAATTACATATGTAGAAGCTTGCAACTTAGATAGACACATAATGCTGGAGTAACAGCGGGTCAGGCAGCATCTCTGGAGAGAAGGAATAGGCATTTTCAATTTTACCAGTCTCCTTGTGATCAATTTTTAATTTTCTTTCCCATGCAGGTGACAACGGGCCTTGGTCTGAGAAATGCCAGTTCTCTGGAAGTGTTGGCCCATTTGTAGGCAAGTGGCAAACACAACAAGGTAATAAACAGATAAAATAAGTTGTTTTTCCAAAAAATGAAAAGTCTCATAATTTTTAATGTTGATACAGGGATACAGCTTGGATTTAAACCAGGATCTGCAGTTCTTTCCTAAACATACAGCTGTACATCCAGATATTTGTGGGGTTTTTTTTGTATTTCAATGTTTTAAACTTTAAAATGGCTAATTGGAAGGAGATGAAAAACAGATATGGTTGAGAATGTGTGGGGCGGGGGAGTGTTTGTTGGTGGGGTTTAACTTCCTGAAGTGATCAAAGTTGGGAATTTACCACAGGCCACCAGACAGTATTTGTTTTTGCTGTGTGTTGGTTCATAAGTTCATAAGTTATAAAAGCAGAATTAGGCCATTCGGCCCATCAAGTCTACTCTGCCATTCAATCATGGCTGATCTATCTTTCCTTCTCAACCCCATTCTCCCGCCTTCACCCCATAACTCCTGACACCCTTACTTATCAAGAATCTGTCACTCAGCCTTAAAAATATCCATTGACTTAGCCTCCACAGCCTTCTGTGGTAATTAATTCCACAGATTCACCACCCTCTGACTAAAGAAACCTCCTCATCTCCTTTCTAAAGGTATGTCTTTTTAGTCTGAAGCTATGACCTTTGGTCCTACACTCCTCCACTAATGGAGAAATCCTCTCTACATCCACTCTATCCAGGCCTTTCACTCTTCGGTAAGTTTCGATGAGGTTCCCCCCTCATCTTTCTAAACTTCAGCAATTACAGGCCCAGTGCCGTCAAAAGCTCATTATATGTAACCCAATAATTCCTGGGATCATTCTCGTAAACGTCCTATGGACCCTCTTCAACACCAGCACATCCTTCAGATTCCCCCTCAGAAATGTGGCGCAAAACTGCTCATAATACTCCAAATGCGGTGTGACCAGTGCCTTATAAAGCCTAAGCATTACATCACTGTTTTTATATTCTAGTCCTCTCGTAATAAATGCTAGCATTGCTTTTGCCTTCCTTCCCACCGATTCGATCCTATACCAGCATTCCCTTTGCACCTCTGATTTCTGAATTCTGTCCCCATTTAGAAAATAGTCTACGCCTTTATTCCTACTACCAAAATGCATGGCTGCACATAATTCTGCGCTGTATTCTATCTGCCACTTCTTTGCTTATTCTCCCAACCTGTCAAGTTTTGATGAAGCACATTTGACTTTGTCATGATATCTTCATGTTTGTGCAAAAACCAAACTGCTGGAGGAACTCAGTGGATCAGATAGCATCTGTGATGGGAAATGGACAGGTGACCTTTTGAGTTGAGACCTCTCTTCGTCTCCTCCAGCAGATAGCTTTTTGATCAAGATTCCAGCACCTGCAATCTTATGTCTCCATTTTCACATTTCTTCTGGATTTTCTTCTTTATTGAGAAGAGTCTGTGAAATGTTTAATTACAATTTCGGAGAGAGTCACAAAATGCTGGGGTAACTCAGCGGGTCAGGCAGCATCTCTGGAGAACATGGATTGGCCATTCTTCAGACTTGCAGGGTGGGGGGGCGGGGGCAGGAAAAGAAAGCTGGGAAAAAAGATGGGCAAGACAGAGCGTAGCGATAGGTGTGAGCCTGAAGGATAAGGAGTTGCAAATTGTGAAAATTGAGGGTAGAAAAGTGAATTGTGTAGGCTGTGGAAGGAATGAGGGCGGAAGGGGAGGAGAGAAACAGTGCAAAGTCAGCCTGGGAGGAAAAAGTGGGGAGCGGGGTTTCTTGGGGGAAAAAGGGAAGGGGACAGGGACTACCTTTCGCCACCTCAAACACTCACATCAATGGCCTTGGCCTTGGTTGGACGCTGAGATGGGGTTCTACCAGGTGCCTCACAACTCACAAATGAGCAGCTGGTGGGCACAAAGGTGGACATAGCTAAAGTCCACTTTGAGGGGAGTTGCTCAGCTCAGGGCAGGTGCTGTGCCAGGAGCTCCATCGGACTGCATGGAGCAGCAACAAAGAATGCTTGAGATGCTGGGAGATGTCCCAAATACATTCCATTGTTCCCTCATCGCCACTGAGTCTTAAATCCTGAAATTCCCTACCCAACAACACTATGACGCTGTAAACAATTCAAAAAAGGTAACTAAGCACTACTTTTCCAAGGGCAATTAGGAATGAGTCATGATTTCAGCTGGAATACACACACCCAAAAATGTACTTAAAATCATCCACCCTGTCAATTGTTCAGAACATCTTGAAAACTGAGCTAAATTATTGAATTACCTTTGTACCAGGGATTGCCATACTGGTTTCTGGAATAATTCCTTTTAATTTAACCCTTGGATTCTGCATATTGCCGTTTAAAATCTACTCTGCAAAACCTTCTAGGTCAGTTGTGTGATTACTCCATAAAACCAGGAACTGTAATATGTTTAGCATCAGCTATCCTGACAATTATTTAATTTTAGTCACTTGCTGGCATCTTATTCAACATGATATGATACGATAGAACTTTATTTATCTCATGAGGGAAATTGATCTGCCAACTGTGATGCAACACAACAAGATACATGAAACATGAAATTAAAGTGACGGGTGGAAAATCCAGGATGTGGATATGCAAAGATTGGGGTGGGGGGGGGGGGGTCAGTCTAATTGCATAATTCAATTATAATGATTTGGCTTAGGTGGCAGTTCAGCCAAAAGAACTACGTGGGAAGGTGGCCATCGAACTCCAGCTGTAGCGTATTGGCCAGGCAGAATCCCAGCCAACACAACAAGCAACTTACTGCTAAGGTAGGAGAATGATGAAATAATTTGAGTTTGTTGCACTGACATGCTACAGAATCAGGTTAGCCAAAATAATTTTCAAAACAAACGCCATTCACTTTGTTGTCATATTAGTGATCTTTATAGATCATCTCCCTCCTCGAGCAATGATAACTGTGGACATAGTGTGGTAATTGAAGAATGTCCCGAATTATTCTTCGATATGTATATAATATGTTAAGTGTCAACAGTTATTATCAAGAGCAACTGCTTGAACTTTGGCAAGCGCCACTGGTTTCACAAGAGAGAAGAAGAAAGCTGGCAAAGATATCAAAACACATGCTTGTTTGTAATCACTCCTGAATATCCGTTTAGTTTTTGGATTATTTACGTCAGAGTTCTCTGATATCTGAACTCTCCTTTACATTTGTATTTGTCTACCAACTCACTCAAGGTTCATTCATGCTGTAGAGATAAAGTTGGATCTAAGAGATCCAACTTTTATCTCTTGGATCATAGAGTAATTCAAATACTTTCTTGATTAAAGGTTCGGATCAACACAGAGACTTTACTAAACTCAAAATACTTATTACTATCATCAAAGACTTCACTATCTTAATAAAAATGTTTTAACAAAATTATCATTGAAATTCTGTGATCTATGACCTTATTCAAATCTAATGTTTCGTTCTAAAATTATCTCATTTTTACAGCACGTTAGATATATTTTCTACCCTGATTTCGCTAGCAGGAGCAAACCTGCCTCCAAACCGACGCTTTGACAGTTTGGATATAACAAAGGTGTTGTTTGGCCAGTCCCACAGTGGACACAAGGTAACATTTATTATTTTTAACATAAACCAGAAAGAAGGCAAATGAAGAGATCTTCATCACAAACAAAAACATTTCATGTTAAATGAATTATTTTTTCATTGTCGTTCTGTATACAAATAGAGCAATACATTTACATAAATGATCACACTAAATTATGAATGTCCAATTGATCAGTCATTTTTAAGGGGGCATTTCGACCACCCTCCTGGTCTTACAAATAATGTGATGTAATGTTTTGTATCTGTAAGTCATAGATGAGACTCTCAATGACCTGGGATCATTGACCTGGGATCTCAGGCAGGAATGCATTGGAAAATTGACATTTGCAGCTTTGATCTGGTTGCCAATTAGTAATGGCTGGATATCAGGCTTGCAGCAGCAACACAACTGATGGCAGCATATCTTTCCCAAAGTGCAGATCAAACCTCAAAATTAAACCAAATTCTGGTTGTCTGTATTGAATCCACAGTTCATAACACTTCTTCTTTATGTAACACATACCATGTTTTACTCATTTATGCAATTGTCCACAGGTTTTAATTTATGATTCCCTTTTCCTTTTGCTGTCTTTTTCTTCTTTGGCATTCCCGAAGAGTCAAGGGCAACTTGCTTTCATTCTGGTTTTATGGCGGACAAGGTCATTGTAGGAAGTGTAGATCCTGCCTACTCTCAAAGATCTTGTGTACTTCTGGTACATTGACTTGAATGTTCTCAATACCATGCCAAAGGCTCTTTCTCTACTTTGATCAGCCACAGGCCAGAGTTCCTGAGAGTCAGTAGCAATGTTGCATTTGTTTTAAGGAATGCCTTGAATATATCCACGAATCTCTATCTCTGTGCATCTGGTAATACGGGCGGAGCTTGAAATGCAGTGCCCACTTTAGGAGTCTGGACCTTCCCGAGGTAACTGGCCACTTTCACTGCAGTATTTCCCTGAACATTTCACCTCTGTTGTGATGGTAGATCTGTGGCTGGTAACAGCACTCTCTAACCAAACAAAGTGGCCAAACTTCACTTGTGGATTCGCAGTGCAATGCCATAATGAATTTTCCAACCCAATAAGAAGGACAATTATCAGTTTGTTATTTCTTTAGACTTTAGTTTTACTTTAGACAATACCGCATGGAAACAGGCCCTTTAGTCCATCGAGTCCACGTCAATCATCGATCACTCGCTCACTAATTCAGTTATCTCACTTTGACATCCGCTCCCTACACACTAGGGGCAATTGACAGGGCCCAATGAAACTGCAAACATGCATGTCTTTGGGGTGTGCAAGGCAACTGGAGCACCCAGAGTCACAGGGAGAATGCATACTGCATACTGCCAACACCCGAGTTCAGGATCGAACCCGGATCTCTTGCGCTGTGAGACAGCAGCTATGCCAGCTGCGCCAGTGTACCGCTAAACATTTAGGGTTATTTCCTGAAGGTTTAGGTTTATTGCTGTCACATATACTGAGGTTTTGCATGCGACCCAATCAAATCGAATAATACCATACATAAATACAATCAAGCCAAACTCAAGTACAATCGGTGCAGTGAAGGGAAAAATCCAGTGTGTAAAATATAGTTCTCAGCATTGTAGTGTAATAGTTCCCGAGACAAAGTCCAATGTCCTCAGTGAGGTAGGTTGGATAATCGGGCTGTCCCCTAGCTTATGGAAGAACTGTTCAGAAGCTTGATAATGGAGGGGAAGAAACCGTTCCTGAGTCTTGAGGTGCGCGCTTTCAAGCCCCTGTATCCTCTGCCTAACAGGAGGAGCGAGAAGAAGGAATGAACAAGGATTTGAACAAGTCTTTGATAATATTGGCTGCTTTTCTGAGGCATTGTGAAGTATAGATGGAGTCAATGTGGGGAGAATGGCCTGTGTTATGGACTGGGCTATATCAACAACTCTCTGCAGTTTCTTATAGTCTTGGGTAGAGCTGAACCCAAACTGAGCTGTGATGCAGCTGGACAGGAGGCTTTCTATTTGACCATTAAATTAACAGTCCCCTTTAAATGCATTTTAGCAGTAAGATATATTCCACATTCCTTGGAGTCAGTGAACCACTCAGTAAACAGACCTTGTAGGTTGGTTAACTTTGCACCCAGAAATGATTACCATGCAAGATAGAACTGCTTGTCCTTACTACTGCTGCTTGGTGGCCAACATATGATTTCAAGCTTAGAGATCACAAATACATCAAGGACAACAGCAACTTCAGATATAATTATATTTAGATTTATAATAATATGAACTGCAGGCATTGCACCCAGCTTGACAGCTGTCAATACTGTCAAAATTCTTCAACAGTATGATTGTTACTGGCACTCATAAGCATTGGCAAATATTCATGAAATTACATGAATATTGTTAAATTGTAAATTACATTTGGGTGGTGGGTATATGGAATGAGCTGCCAGAGAAATTAGTTGAGGTATAACAACATTTAAAACATATTTGGACAGGTACATGGACAGGAAAGGTTTTGAGGTATATGGGCCAAACGTGAACACTAGTGTTGATGACACATATTGGTTGGTGTGGGCAAGATGGGCCAAAGGGCCAGTTTCTATGCTATATGACTATGACTTTAAAAATTTAATATTAAATATTTAAGACAATAGAATATCTAATATTAACCATTGTTAAATTAATTAAGTAAACAACTTTTGAGGATGCGAAAGTGAGATAACATAGAGCTAATGTGAATGGGTGATTGATGGTCAACGTACACTCGGTGGGCCGAAAGAGCTGATTCCATGTTGTATTTCTGAACTAAACTTTCTGACGGTAGGTGGTTCATCCCACTCTTTAATGTCCCTCACAGCCAAGATCAAACCCGTGTCTCTGGCACTGTCTCTACCGCCGCGCCACCGTGCCGTCCACAGATTGAATGCTTTTCTCGTACTGTAGTAGTTCACCTCCACGTCTGGAAACTGGAACCTAAAACAAATTATGGCCAAGTTATGCATATTTTGCCGGTAAAAGCATTTTGTGTCCTTTGGCATAAACCAGCATCTTCAGTTCCTTATTTCTTCATCTTTTGTAGAAGCAGTCCACCAATGCAAGGGCTGAACAATTCTGTTGGGTCAGTAAGCTGACAGAAGAATTTTTGAAAGATTGACAGAGGATGGCAGAGTGGTAGAGTTGCTGCCTTACAGTGCCAGAGATCCCGGTTCGATCCTGACTATGGGTGCTGTACAGAGTTTGTACATTTGCCCTGTGACCGCGTGGGTGCCCTAGTTTCAATAGACAATAGACAATAGGTGCAGGAGTAGGCCATTCGAGCCATTTAATGTGATCATGGCTGATCATCCCCAATCAGTACCCCGGTCCTGCCTTCTCCCCAATCCCCTGACTCCGCTATTTTTAAGAGCCCTATCTAGCTCTCTCTTGAAAGCATCCAGAGAACCTGCCTCCACTGCCCTCTGAGGCAGAGAATTCCACAGACTCACAACTCTCTGTGAGAAAAAGTGTTTCCTCGTCTCCGTTCTAAATGGCTCCACACTCCACAAAGATTTACAGGTTTGTAGGTTAATTGGCTTCGGTAAATATTGTAAATTGTTCCTAGTGTGTAGAATAGTGTTAGTGTACCGGGTGATCGCTGGTCGGCGCGGACTTGGTGGACCAAAGAGCCTGTTCCCGAACTGTATCTCTAAACTAAAACTTAGAAAACTAGTCTGCGATTGTAATCCCTGCATTCTAGACAAGAAGGAAAGTGACAGACAAAAGGTTAACGTCTTGAAATTAGATATCTGTCATCTGCCTCTTATATTCCTGGCTGCTATAATCTTAATATCTGATTACAATAATGTCAATCCCTCGTTATCCCAGTCTGATTTCACTGAAACGCCTCTACAAGCTGATTGCTACAGATCATTCCCAGTTAAATAGACTCAAAAGTAACTTTCAAGAAGGAAGTGAGCACAAACAGGAAGGGAACAAATTGTAAGACTGTGGGAGCATTTCAGGAGATTGGTAGTAATCAGACAGATGTATGTTTAAAAAATCACATGAGGCAGATAGCTTTCATCTGAAATTAAACCATTAAATGGTAGAAATATTCAAGAGGTCTAGCAACATCTATGCTGCATAATGCATTATAAGCATGGCCTGTTCACACCCAGCTAAGGCTCAATCAAAGAGACAGAAAGACATGCAAAACTGCTATGGAAATGTGATTAGTACAGAGATACAAGTCTTGTTAACATGTATGGTTACCTCCAGCTATAGATGTTACAATAGTTGTCATCCTTATTGGTAGTCAGAATATTTCCCGAATATAAGGTAACAGTAGATGCATATTTTCTAAAGACATCACCCCAAAGTTATGGGAGGAAGGAACTGCAGATGCTGGTTTAAATCGAAGATGGACACAAAAAGCTGGAGTAACTCAGCGTGTCAGACAGCATCTCTGGAGAAAATGAATGGGTGACGTTTCAGGTCAACATCTGAAAAAGTGTCTGGAACCAAAACACCATCTTTTTTTTTATCGCCAGAGATGCTGTCTGACCCGCTGAGTTACTCGAGCATTTTGTGCCTATCTTCTATTCCAAAGTTAGTGCATAGCATGCAACAGAATTTGTTTGTTTTTGTTTGTTGTTTCATGTTCCCATTCAAGCTCTTGCTGTGGGAAAACTGGGATTACTTTGTGTTTGGATCTGGGGCTAAGGAGAGAGAGGGCATGGTGGGGGAAGACTGAAGCTGAATTTTGTCATGGGCAGGAAGCCAACACACCTGCCCCTCATGTCTACATAAACAAGGAAAACATCAAACCTTGCCCCTGATTCTAGTCGCCTTCCTCCCTTTTCTGAGGATTACGTGTAAAATTGTAACAGATTATTGCGCATTATTGCAAATTTAACAACATTGAAGAATACACTCACCATATAATCCACCATGAAATGCTGCTCAGAAGTGACCTTTCCAAAATATGTAGTTACAAAATATGTAGTTAATAATGTGCCACCAGTTAGGCTGCTTAGGAAGATTGGAGCCCAGGGTATTAAAGGGCAGATACTGGCATGGATAGCAAGTTGGCTGGATGGCAAAGGTCAAAGAGTGGCAATAAAGGGGGCTTATTCTAGTTGACTGCCAGTAATTAGTGGAGATCCACAAGCATAAGGGCTGGGGCTGCTACTCTTCATATTGTATATTATATATATGATTTGGACGAGGGGATTGAAGGCTTTGTGGCAAAGTTTGCGGATGATACGAAAATAGGTAGTGTAGAGAAAGCAGGGACTCTACAAAGGGACTTGAACTGGTTGGGAGAGTGGGCAGAGAAGTACAGAAGATGGAATATAGTGTAGAAAAGTGTGGAGTCATGTTTTTTGGTTGAGGGAATAAAGGCGTAGACTATTTTCTAAATGGAGCGAGAATCCAGAATTCAGAGGTGCAAAAGGACTTGGGAGTACTGGTGCAGGATTCCCAAAAGGTTAATCTACAAGTCAAATCGGTAGTAAAGAATGCAACTCAATGCTTGCATTTATTTCAAGAGGGCTTGACACAAAAACAGAGATGTAATGTTGAGGCTCTATAAGGCGCTGGTAAGGCCACATTTTAAATATTGTGAGCAATTTTGGGCACCATATCTGAGGATGGATGTGCTGGCTTTGGAGAGGGTCCAGAGGCGGTTTACATGAATGTTCCCAGGAACAAGTAGGTTAACCTAAGATGAGCGTTTGTCAGCACTGGGCCTGTACTCACTGGAATTTAGAAAAATGAGGGGGGATCTCATACAGAATAATAAAAGGCTTGGATAGAGTGGATGTGGAGAGTATGTTTCCACAAGTGGGAGAGTCTAGGATTAGAGGTCATTGCATCCGAATTAAAGAACGTTCTTTTAGGAAGGAGATGAGGAATTTCTTTATTTCTAAAATTTATTTAATTTTTTAGTCAGAGGGTGATGAATCTGTGGAATTCTTTGCCACAGAAGGCTGTGGAGGCCAAGTCAGTGGATATTTTTAAGGCAGAAATAGATAGATTCTTGGTTAGTACAGGTGTCAGAGGTTATGGGGAGAAGGCAGGAGAATGGGGTTAGGAGGGAGAGATAAATCAGTCATGATTGAATGGCAGAGTAGACGATGGGCAGAATGGCCTAATTCTACTCCTATTCCTTATGACCTTATGACTTAGGCTGACTTATTTAATGTACTTCACCAGAAATAGCTTTGCATCCATCCATCCATCTAAAATAATTAAACAGGGAGAAGCAAAAATAGTTCTGTGTTGAAAGGCACGTCATGGAAGCAGGTCTATCCCGTTGATATTTCAGGAAGCTATTATTGAATCAGATTTTGCTTGTTTTTCTTGGGAAGTACATTGCACGTGAAGATAGGCCTCCCAGTTCTGATTATGACGATGTCCCCTATTTATAGCAATAACACTTAAAATGTCCAAACCGGTCAACTTTATTGTCCTTATTTTAAATGATTATAGCTACTAAATATAAAGCTACTGGATCCACTAAACTAAAACATGCAGTCTTTACATCTGCAGTGCTAACTGTGGATAATGCATTACAGAAATTGAGCATTTCATAAATCTCTTCACTGCCTAATTTTTATTATCTGCCTCCAAACTGGCCTTGGAGCTGCTTGCTCTAACTTAGAACCGTGGCAATGTTTAGAAAACTGTTAGCTTGCTGGATTAGAATGTAAAAGCACTGGATTCATAATTCAGGGTCAGAAATTTGAATCTGTAGAATTGTTTAAAAAGTTGAATAAATCCAGATCAAGAAGCTTTTATCAGTTATGGCAATTGCTAAATTGTCATAAAATACGAACTGTTCCACAAATGTAGCTACGTGGACTGGCCTTTTTATGATCCTATATGCACAGCGATATGACTGACTTTTAACTTCCTTCTGAAATTGTCTTGCAAGCTTCTTAACCAAAGAGGAATTTACAATGGGTGAATATGCTCCCTTGCAAGCTACACCCAAAATCCCATAAATGATTACACAAACAAAAATAATATATCATAAAAAAGCATTCTGAATGAGGAAACTGACACTGGGGAATTTGGTAGGGACTGAAAGATGACCCGCAGGGAGGATTTACAGCAATTATCAGAAGATGCGATGGTTTGGAGGAAAAGCAGTAAGATGAGGACAGGGACACTAAGGAGACCAAACAGAACTGACCAAACTGAAATCAATATTATTGTTGTTCTCTTTGTTAGTCCTGGTGCTGTAATAGATAGCCGCAGCATCACATTTCGTCTGCTAAGTAACTGGAAGTATAAGTGGGCGATAAAACTATAACCTGACTCTTCTTGGTGTTCCAGGCCCTCTTCCATCCAAATAGTGGAGCAGCTGGAGAATTTGGGGACCTGAAGGCTATCCGTCTGAAGGAGTACAAGGCTTTCTACCTGACAGGTGAAGAAAATGAACCTAGCTTGATTGATTCTTTACTGTCATGTGAATTGGTACAGTGAGATTGTTTGTATATATCACAGAGTGCACTAAGTTACAAAAGTAGTCAATGTAGTCCCCCCCTCCTTCTTCCCCCATCCCCCCTCTCCCGCTCTCCCGCACTCCTCTCCTTTGTTCTTGGCGCCCCCCACGCCGGGCGCCTCTTTGTTCTCGGCAGTGTGTTCTCCACTGACCGTCGTCACTTAATGCGGGCGACGGCTCCCCGACGGCCCTCCACTCTCACCGACAATCCCTACTTCCTCGCCAACGCTTCCTCACTCTGCCGGCAGCCAAGTCCTCCCTGTCCCAGTTGGCTCCGCTCCTTGGTGGCCAGGCCCGGTTTCAGCCGGGACACAGTTTGTGTTCCGGGATCCATCTCAACATTGACTTTAGATTGTGACAAGGGACAGAAAAATCTTTCCATATATCACCATAGTACATGAGCCAAACAAATGTGCTGATTATAGTCAAAGTCGAAGAAAGGCTTGGCCATAAATAACAATCTTTTAATTTTCTTTACCACATATATCGTTGTTTTTTTTAGAGGCTTTTATGTTCTCTTCAGAGAGAAGATAGGAGTTGTAATTTGTTCATTGTTATATATTTAAACACAAAGTGATTCATGCAATTAAAAAAACCCCTCAACCTACAGCACTGAGGTGCAATGATGCTTGAAGTACAGACTCACAACAGGTACTGGGATTTCTGATGATTACAATTAATCAATGGAAATGTGTAATATAGGAAGCTCGTGGAGTTACTGTATATTTGTCTAGATTTCCAATAAGCTTCATGCTCTGACCTGTATATTTTTGGCTGCCATGAGCAATGCTGGCAGGGCCAGATTTTGCTGGTCAGCATTAATTGTCCTTGAGTTGCCTTTTGAATGGCTGCAATCTTTCTGACAAAGGAACTCCCATATTATTGCTGGCAGTTCCAAGATGTACCAATGAAAGACCAAGACCAGCAATATATTTCCAAGCCAGTTCAGAGGGAATCATGTATTTGATGGGTCTCTATTGCATACACCACCCTTGTCATTGGTGGCGGAAGCTCCAGATTTGGGACATGCCATTGGAGTACCTGGGCAAGACACTGCATGGCATTTTGTAACTGATGTACATTGTAGCCACTGAATATCACCGATGGAGCAAATTAAAGTTTAGGGTGGTTGATTGGATACTAATCAAGTGGGCTGCTTTATTCTGGATGATGTAAAATTTCTTGAGAATTGTTGACAATCCAGCCATCCATTCAAGTGGAGAACATTCCATTAGGCTCCTGACTTTGCCTTATGGGTGAGGAAATGGTCTTGGGATGTCTAAGTGAGTACTCATCGTAGGATATCCAACCTCTGATCTGCTCCTGTATTAATATGGCTGGTCCAGTTGAGTTTATGGCCCAGGATATTGACAGTGGGGGACTTGGCATAGCTAGTTGAACCCTCACTTGTTGAACATGATCATTGCTCGGCACTTCTGTGGTGCAAAACCTACTTGCCACTTCTCGGTCCATGCCTGAATGTTCTCTAGGTCTTGATGCTTCAAGCATGAACTTGTTCTGAGTCTTTCAATCGCTGTGCCTGCTTCATTTGCTGAGGAGGTATGAATGTACTTGAACATCAAACATTCCCACTTCTGGCCCCAAAGGTGGTCATTGATGAAGCAGCTGAAGATGGTTGGATGTAAGACACTGCATTGATGGAACTTCCATAATGATATCTTAAGGCTGGGATGGCTGACCTTCAAAAACTACAGGCATCTTCCTATGTTCAGGATACAACTCTGGAGTGTGTGATCTGCACCTGAATCTGGCTTTTACGTGGGGTCCAGTCACCTTACTTATGATTTAGATGAGTCAGCAAACATAGAAAATCTCATACAGCAGTGGTGAGTTTCTTAAACAAGTCAATTCATTCAGGCCTTGATAGCATATGCTGGGTGCACTCTGAGATGCACTAATGTGTTTCACTGACTCCAAAACACTTACAGCATTTTATACTATTCATGTTATAAAGGTGACAAGCAGATATAACAATATTGCAATAATTCAACACTCACTCACTTTCCTTTGCAGTCGTTGACCCTTGGTTTCATCACTTCTGGAGTTGTCTCCATCTGACTGACAGCTGGGACTTCTCATCCTGTTCTTAGGAAACCATTCTCCCATTTGCTCTGTTAGTGGGTGTCATACAATGACCATTATAGTCAGCGATCGTAGGTGGCAATCAGGATATTTAGCTTGGCTCTATGGCTTTAGTTGTTGAGTCAATGTCCAATTGGGGACTTGGTGCTTGGCAAACTGCAGAATGCCACCCTATATCTGCGACATTAGCCAGTTGGAATAGACATTACTCACCTGTTCCCTGTGTTCTTCCTGAGAAATATTACTCACCCTGTCTATAATTCCATTTATTGTTGATTCATTTGGCTTGAGTATTGTAACTTCCTCAACGAATACTTGGGCCAATTCTTCCCAACATCACTGAGTGTGTCAGCCTCTTTAAATCCCAATGTTGCTCCCCTCCGTTTCTTCCATTTCAACCGTTCCCACGGCCGACAGCCCTGGACTGATGGGACGCTGGCCCACAGCAGTGGAGTTACCGCTTCTTCTCTGCGCTGGCTGTAAGCCTGGGCAGCCACTGCTCCGGGCCGGTGTCCCGTCAGTTCAGGGTCCCCCCAGACATCTCTGGCCGCCCCCGGACAGGGATGGGACACTCGGGAGGGGACGGGGACGGTCCAGTAGCAATTCAACAGCGCTCCCAAGTGTTCCGATCCGTCCTGACGCCGGAGTTTCGATCATCCTGATGCGAGGGCTTGAACATCGGACCGTCGGCTGTATGTGGCATTTTATGTGGCTGTATGTATTGTTGCTTTTCACTTAGTATGACTGCATGGTAACTCAAATTTCACTGTACCTTAATTGGTTAAGTGACAATAAACTCAAACTTGAACTTGAACTTCCTTTAAATTACCCTCACTGTGTTAGCCTTATTTCCCATCATACCTCTCCAGCGTGTAAGGTTCATAGGCGAACCATATTACAAACTTGCTTAGTTTTCTTACAGTTTTGGGGAATTGCTATAGCAGACTCCAACTAATGCAGTGCTTTTCCTTTGACTTCAATTTTATACAATGCCCTGATGCCACATTTGGTCAAATGCTGCCTCAATGTTAAGGACAGTCACTCTCAGCATACCTCTGGATATCAGCTCCTTGAGCTGTGTTTGGAACAAAGCTGTGAGAAAGTCTGAAGATGAGTGGTTCTGGCTAAACACAAACTAGGCATGGGTGAGTAGGTGCCCTGCAATTTAAGAGCAGGGTTAATGACATCTTCATCACTTTGCCAATCACTGATTAGGTGGTAATTAGTCAATTTGGATTTGTAGAAGGGTTTCGACCCGAAATGTTGCCTATTTCCTTCGCTCCATAGATGCTGCCTCACCCGTTGAGTTTCTTCAACATTTTTGTTTACCTTCAATTTGGATTTGTTCTGAGTTTTGTGAACTGGACACAACTGGACATGTACCACATTGGTAGGTGGCGTTTCAGGTCGAGACCCTTCTTCAGAATGAAGGAATAAGTCTGAGGAAGGGTCCCAACCTGAAGACACAGTCTGAAGTAGGGTCCCAACTGGAAACGATTCCTATCCATGTTCTGCCAGAGATGCTGCCTGAACCGCTGAATTACTCCAGCAATTAGAGGATTTTATTGTAAACCAGCATCTGCATTTCCTTGTGTTTTCAAGTTTCCATATTGTTTGGTTGTTGACACCACTGCAACTCTACTGGAGCATCTTGGCTTGAGGCAGAGCTGGCCCAGGAGTGTAAATTAGTGGGCAGAATTAGGGCACATGGTATTGGGGGTAGAGTGCTGACATGGATAGAAAATTGGTTGGCAGACAGGAAACAAAGAGTAGGGATAAACAGGTCACTTTCAGAACGGCAGGCAGTAACTAGCTATTTACAATATATATTAATGATTTAGATGAAGGGATTACAAGTAACATTAGCAAATTAGCAGTTGACATAAAGCTGGGTGGCAGTGTGAACTGTGTGGAGGTTGCTATGAGAATGCAGGGTGACTTGGACAAGTTGGGTGAGTGGGCAGATGCATGGCAGATGCAGTTTAATGTGGATAAATGTGAGGTTATAAATGTTGAGGGAGTTCAGAACCAGGGGCCACAGTTTAAGATTAAGGGGTACACCATTGAGAATAGAGAGGAGGAAACACTTTTACACACAGAGAGTTGCGAGTCTGTGGAATTCTCTGCCTCAGAGGGCGGTGGAGGCCGGTTCTCTGGATACTTTCAAGAGAGAGCTAGATAGGGCTCTTGAAGATAGCGGAGTCAGGGTATATGGGGAGAAGGCAGATACGGGTATTGATTGTGGATGATCAGCCATGATCACATTGAATGGCGGTGCTGGCTTGAAGGGCCGAATGGCCTACTCCTGCATCTATTGTCTATTGTAAATATTATAGTATGTGAATGACAGCTCCATCCAAGACCGCAAGGTATTTATAGAATTGTGGACGCAGCCCAGACGAACCTCCCTTCCATTGACTCCATTGACACCTCACATTGCCTTGGCAAGGCCACCAGCATAATCAAGGACGGGTTGCACACCAGCAACTCCCTTTTCTTCCCTCTCCCATTGGGTAAAAGGAATCGAAGTGTGAAAGAATATACCTCCAGATTTACGATCAGTTTCTTCACAGCTGTTTTCAAACAACTGAACCATCCTACCAACAACTAGAGCAGCCCTGAACTATTATCTACCTCATTGGAGACACTCAGACTATCTTTGATCGGACTTTAACTTGCACCAAATGATATTCACATTACATCCTTTATCATGTATCTGTATAGTGTGGACGACTCAATCGTAATCATGTATTATGTTTCCGCTGACTGGTTAGCACGCAACAAAAACTTTTCACTGTACCCTGGTACAAGTGGCAATAAACTAAACTCAAAGCAAGGGAATAGCAAGGGAAAGCAAGCCATCCTTTGCCGCACAGTCTCAAATCCCAGTATCATTCTACTTAACCCAAAAGGTCCACATTGATTAGTATGCGTGTCAGGGGTTATGGGGAGAAGGCAGAATGAGGTTAGGAGGGAGAGATAGATCAGCCATGATTGAATGGCGCAGTAGACTTGATGGGCTGAATGGCCTCATTCTGCTCCTATCACTTATGACTGTATTGCTGATTAGAGCAAGGTGACAACTTCATCTTCCTCCTGCACATAAGTAACTTCCTCATTCCAAAAACATCACTATGACAAAAAACGTACAATGGGGAAGCATTGAGACCGGGACAGAAGTTGTAACATTGTCATCTTCAACCATGTCACTTGGTTGCCATTTAAATGTGCTGCATAATTCTTATAAATCTGGGTCATAGAATTGTGTAAGAATGATAACAATATATTGTTTTCTTATGATTGTAGGTGGTGCCAAAGCCTGCAAGGGTGGAGAGGGGCCGGCACAGCAACATGACCCTCCTCTGATTTTCAACTTGTTGAATGATAGAGCTGAAGGTCAACCTCTAGATCCGCTCGATGCTGAGTACCGCGCCGTCTTCCCACAGATACAGAGGGCCCTGGACAACATCATCCGCGACATGTCTACAGACAACACCTCAATGGCTGATTATTCACACGATCCCGCTGTAATTCCATGCTGCCAACCAAAGCACGTAGTGTGTAGGTGTGAGAATATGACCTGATTTATATCATATTTTAATTATTGTGTTCACCCGGCTGTTGGTGGAATGACTGTAGGTTCCAATGTAGTGTAGAGAATAACTGTAAACAATAGCAGCTAAAGAGGTGTTGGTAGGAAGTACAGTGCCTAAGGTACCAAAAATACCTCGGGTAGATTTAAAATAATTGTAATCTTCCAAATAAGAAAAGAAACTGTGGCAGTCCTGAAACCAGAATGGTTTAGATCATGCAAGGAACAGCATGACACAAAATACCATTGTCTCAGCCTAAGGTGTTCTTTAACAAGAAGCTGAAAGGCAAGATCATAATCATAAACATAATCATAATAATCATAATCATAATCATACTTTATTAGCCAAGTATGTTTTGCAACATACGAGGAATTTGATTTGCCATACAGTCATACTAATAAAAAGCAACAGAACACACACAATAATTTTAACATAAACATCCACCCCAGTGATGCCTCCACATTCCTCACTGTGATGGAAGGCGAAAAAAAGTTCAATCTCTTCCCTTATTTGTCCTCCAGCGGTCGGAGGAGTCTAACCTTCTGTTGATGGGACGATCTTACTCCCGTAGACAGCTCATTGGGGCCTCCTCATTGGGGCGATCAAGCTTCTGCATCGGGGGGAAATCTCAGTTCCCCCGCGCCGGGCGATCTACCCTGGGTCGGGACTAGTTGAACGTCGTGCGGTTTTGGTGCTTCCCGACTCGGTCTCTCCCGAGACAGCGAGCTCCTTGATGTTAAAGTCAAGGCAAGGAATCGGCTCCGATGGTAAGTCCACGTCCTGCAGTGGGGCTCAAAGTCAGACCCGAGCAAGGCTGCCATCTCCACGATGTAGGCCGCAGAGCGACTGGAGATACGACCCGGAAAACAATCGCATCTCCGGCATGGTAAGAGATTGAAAAAAAGTTTCCCTGACCCCACCCGCCCACCCCCCACATAAAACAAACCGGAGAACAATAACACAAACTTTTTGAACACATTAAAAATAACAACATTTGAGACCGCATTTAGAATATTGTGTTCAGATCGGGGCACCATGTAATAGGAAATATATTGTCAAGCTTGAAAGGGTTCAGAAAATATTTACAAGGATGTTGCTAGGATTAGAGGGTGTGAGCTATAGGGAGAGGTTGAGTAGGCTGGGTCTCTATTCCATGGAGCGTAGGAGGATGGGAGATCTTATAGAGGTATACAAGAGGAATAGATCGGGTAGATGCACAGAGTATTTTACCCAAGTAGGGGAATCGAGGACCAGAGGACATAGGTTCAAGGTGAAGGGGAAAAGATTTAATAGGAATCCGAGGGGTAAGTTTTTCACACAGAGGGTGGTGGGTGTATGGAACAAGCTGCCAGAGGAGGTAGTCGAGGCTGAGGCTATCCCATCGTTTAAGAAACAGTTGGACAGGTACATTGATAGGACAGGTTTGAAGGGTTATGGACCAAGTGCAGGCAAGACTAGGGTAGCTGGGACATTGTTGGTCGGTGTGGGGAGTTGGGCTGAAGGGTCTGTTTCCACACTGTATTACTCTATGACTCTTAAAAAAAAAGATGAAAAGGACAGATAGACTGTAGGCGAGGCTGCCATTGAAGCGCCACCTGGTTGTCATCATAGAGAGAGTAATTGTCATACAGCATGGAAACAGGCCCTTCGGCCTAACTCATTCATGCCAACTAAGATGCCCCATCTAAGCTAGTCCCATTTGCCTGTTTAAGGCCTATGTTCCTCTAAACGTTTCCTATCCATGTACCTGTTCAAGTGACTTGTGCCAGCCTCAACTATATCCTCTGATAGCTCATTCCATATATCCACCACCCTCCCTGCGTAAAAGTTGCATCTCGGTTTCTTATTTAATCTTTCCCTTCTCACTTCTACTTTCATTGACAAAATGGAATTGGCTTACTTCTCAATGTGGAGTTTTGAAAAAAATGTAATGGAAAAAAAAGGGAGTGAATGGAAAAATTGAACTTAGATCTGCTCGATGTATTACACAGTGTGGATTTTGTTCGTTTTTTTTCTGTGATTTTGGGCAAGCTTTTTGTTTCCTCTTCCTGCTGTGTGCTTATTTACCGAGGCTGGACGTTTACTAAATTCATAGCAAGACTGTCTTGACCTCGTACATTCAGGCACAATACATCTTGTGATGTGGTGTTCATCTAATTAAAAGGAAATGGTTGTTTAATGGAATCTACAGCACCCTGGAAACACTAGGCACAGCATAATAAAATCTAACATGATTTTGGAGTATGACTATCTTGGACCAGAAGTCAGCGAATAAACAAAACAAATTATGGGAGAAAGTTCAAGGACATTTCAGCACAGTAAGTGTGGAACATATTTAGAGGTTGAACATGTAGTCTGATTATAGAATGCGCAGGTTCAGTAAAAAAAAGTGAGGCAAGAAACGTGAACTTTTTAAATTCTATAGGAGGAAAGAGAATGATAAAATATATTAATCGTTGATTGAAGCAACAAAGATGGATCTCGAGAAATAGCATAAAAAAGAGGGTCAAGGAAGTCCTTTCCATACTACAACAGTTATCACAGAAGAAGGCCTAGGTAGAGTGCATGTGGAGCGGATGTTTCCTGTAGTGAGAGAGTCTAGGATCAGAGGGCACAGCCTCTGCATAAAAGGATGTATCTTTGGAATGAAGTTGAGGAAGGATTTCTTTAGCCAGAGGGTGGTAAATCTGTGGAATTCATTCCCACAGATAGCGGTGGAGAGCAAGTCATTGGGTATTATTAAAGCGGAGATTGATCGGTTCTTGATTAGAAAGGCATCAAAGGTTATGGGGAGAAGGCAGGAGAATGGGGTTGAGAGGAGAAATAAATCAGCTATGATTGAATGGCAGAGCAGACTCAATGGGCCGAATTACGTAATTCTGCTCCCATGTCTTATGATCTAATGAGCTTATGATCTTATAAGGGGAATTAATGGGCAGAAACAAAGAACTGCGGGTGCTGACTTACAAAAGATACAGCATGTTGGAGTAAGTCAGCAGGGCATGCAGCATCTCTGGAAAACATGGATAGATGGCGTGTACTTGAGATGAGTTGTGGTTGAGGATGTGGTTAGTATTTCCAGGATGCAGCACATTCCATTAATACACACGTGAGTTTTAGGAGCAGCACAAAGCCCTAAATACCCTGATTTGCTATTTCTCCTGAATATTCACATGATAGGATACCTTTTGTGGAAAAGCTGTCCAAATAAAATAATTGAATTTGAATCACTTGGAAGTGACAAGATTTGTAAATGATACAAGAGTGAAAGATTTGAGGGAATAAAGACACTGCTCGAAAACAGAAATGCTTCTGCAAATTATATGTAGACATAATAAACTTACGAAGATAAGAATCACATAACTTAAAAGTTTATCTACTTATTCCATGAATGGTTTTATAATAGGTGAGGATGAATGTGATAGAGATCTAGGAGTGCCGGTGGCCAACACATCTAACTAATGCAGAGCAGCAATCAGAACGGTCATAATATATTGAACAGTTTGGTTAAGAGAGTATAATATAAATCAGAAGAGATAGCGATCAAACTTTATGGTATTCAGATAAAATGTATCCTCGTTTCAGGAGGTTGGTAATAAGTGAACAGGTTAGACACCATCGCAAAGTTAAACACAAAGTGCTGGAGTAACTCAGTGGGTCAGACAGCATCCCTGGAGAAAAAGGATGGATGACGTTTCTGGATTGGACCCTTCTTCTGACTGAAAGTAGGGGTGGCAGGTGGCGGAGGGGTGTGGAGGCGAGAAAAGCCCAAGATCTAAAGCATCTCCCATTCCTTGTTTCTACAGTTTCGCTAGACACCATAGTAGTTGTATATCTTTTTTTTAATCTATTACACATAGCATCTGGACTTTGTTGATCTCATCATTTCATGTTTATTCCAAAATGCTGTTTACCTAAGTAGTTCATCAAATTCAATTAATTGTCAAATGACCAATAGAGTGTTATTGCTTATTGTAAGGGGAATTGAATGCCAGCATGCAGTTATTCTTCAGTTATATGGGGCACTGATGGGACCAAATCTGGACCACTCTGTACAATGTTGATCGCCTAATTTAAGAAAGGATATTAAAAGCATTTCGGAGAAAATTTGCTGGACAATTGCAAATAATGGGTGGGTTGTTGTATGATTAAAGCTCATATGTCAATCACTAGGCTTGTATGTGCTGCAGTTGATAAGTGTCAGGGTGACTTGATTGAAAAGTAGATGATCCTGAGAGGTGTTGACAAGATAGATGTGGGGAGGATGTGTAAAACTAGAACCAAGCTTGATGGAAGTTAAAAAAAAAACACAAATCGAAAATAAAAAGTCCTGGGAAAACTCAGCAAGTCAGGCGGTATCTGGGGAAAGAGAAATATTGGAGGTTATTAATGGGAGGGAGACGGTTCATAAGTTCACAAGCGTTAGGAGCGGAATTAAGCCATTTGGCCCATTAAGTCTACTCTGCCATTCAATCATGGAATATCTTTTCCATCTCAACTCCATTCTCCTGCCTTCTCCCCACAACTCCTGACACCTGCACAAATCAAGAACGGGTCGGTTGGTCTGGCCAGGAACACCATCAGGGTCAGATGCCTTCAAGGGATTTTCTGACATTGGTCTTGGCGACTGAGATTACAGTGTTGCAGGGTGCAATGGGGGCCCCGAGAAGTCAAATTTGATATTCTCTGGTTCGAAGTCAGCGTAGGGAGCATTGAGCGCATCAAGGAGTGATGCAACATGAGCTACAATTTGTTTCACCTTCTGGGAAGTGATGTTATGCAAGCCCTGCCACAGTTGCTGAACGTCCGTCTCATTGAGGTTTGTCAGATGAGCCATGATCTTATTGAACAGCAGAACAGACTTAAAGGGGCTGAATGGCCAAATATTTCTCACAATTTGTATGTTCATGTGGTAGTTCAAAAGTTTATTTAGTTAATCACATTCAAATGTTCTAATTACCATTGTTGGATATGATCTTCTGTCTCTGGATCATCTGTGCAGGTCTCTCAAGTGATAGTTTATGTTGTTTCTTTACATCATCAATAAATATCGGTAACAATATCTCAAGAGGGGATCTTATTGAAACATAAGATTGTTAAGGGTTTGGACACGCTAGAGGCAGGAGACATGTTCCCGATGTCGGGGTAGTTCAGAACCAGGGGCCTCAGTTTAAGAATAAGGGGTATGCCATTTAGAACGGAGACGAGGAAACACTTTTTCACACAGAGAGTTGAGTCTCTGGAATTCTCTGCCTCAGAGGGCAGTGGAGGCCGGTTCTCTGGATACTTTTAAGAGAGAGCTAGATAGGGCTCTTAAAGATAGCGGAGTCATGGGGATTTGGGGAGAAGGCAGGAACGGGGTACTGATTGGGGATGATCAGCCATAATCACATTGAATGGCAGTGCTGGCTCGAAGGGCCGAATAGCCTACTCCTGCACCTATTGTCTATTGCCTATTGTCTAAATGGTAGTTTATGTTGTTTCTTTAAATCATTAATAAATAGCTTTCTTCTTGTGATTTATATTTTTATTTTCTGTTATAAATAGATTTCTGTTTGTGTTAAATTAAGCCGCAAATGAAAATGGGATGAATTATTTAGGATATTCCGCGTGGCGCAGCTGGTAGACCTGCAGTCTCACAGCACTAGAGACCCAGGTTCGATCCTGACCTCGTGTGCTGTCTGTGTAGAGTTTGCTTATTATCTTTGTGAACGCGTGGGTTTTCTCCGGATGCTCTGGTTTCATCCTACATCGCAAAGATGTGTGGATTGCAGGTTAAGTAGCCCATGTAAATCGCTCCTGGTGTGTACGGAGCGGATGAGAAAGTGGGGTAAAATAGAACTAGTGGGAAAAAGTGGTAGGCCGAGGGACCTGTTTCCATGCTGTAACTCTAAACTAATTTGCTCAATCATATAAATAATTAATTTCCATGTTTAAAGGTCATATCACACAGGATCTGTTCAGTACTCCAGTTTCATAATTGGTTAGTTGCAATAATAATACTGTAAATGGGGGGAAAAAAATGGTGGAGTTCCTGTTTTAATAAAAACTGAGTCTCTGGTGACGCTTTCATTGCAGTGTGAAATGTGATCACATATTACAGCTCATCATGTGGTTTGTGGAAAATCTGAGAGCGATCATGTTGACTTCCTGCTCCATAAAAGTATCCTGGATTAACAAAATATTTCAAGCCAGTCTTTTGAGTTTTGCCAAGATCTTGAGATGTGAGAATCCGTGTTTCAGGAAGTCAGTTTTATTTTGAATTCTGGAAGTCTAATTTTGTGTTACGTTAAGTAAGCAAGAAAACTCGCTGGAACATGACTAAGTACTTCCTCATCCCCTGAACACTTGATGTGCTGCAATGAGAACTTCATCTCACAGGAAATTGTTAGTATAAGGATGTGACTTGAAGGATATTTAATGCGTCAGAAACTGGACCGCACATGTAAATCCATCCGTACACTAAGGCAGATCCCAGCCCAAGGCTTGTTCACAAAATTCCTGGACCATTTATTAGGGAACAGTTGTTGAGATTGGTTCCCATTGTCTTTCACCTTTTAGTTGGCTAAAAAGCCCCACCTACCCTTTACAATGGAGGCAGGACAACACGTACAACCATTGATCCCACAAGTGTGTTTGCAGAACATCAATCCGGTACTTCAAAACCAACTTTTTATCTTTGTTTACCAAGGCAAGAGGTACAGAAGTGTGAAAACACACACCTCCAGATTCAGGGACAGTTTCATCCCAGCTGTTATCAGGCAACTGAACCATTCTATCACCAACTAGAGACAGATTCTGTCCTAACATCTACCTCATTGGAGACCCACGGCCTAACTTTATTCGGACTTTGCTGGACTTTGTCATCCACTAAACGTTATTCCCTTTATCCTGGATTTGTACACTGTGGATTTCTTAGTTGTAATCATGTATAGTCTTTTTATTGACTGGATAGCACACAACAACAAAAAGCTTTTTACTGTATCACAGTACACATGCCACTAGTGGGTAGATGAATGGAAGAATCAGGGAGAAGTTAATGGGAAGACATAAAGTGCTGAAGTAACTCAGCAGGTCAGGAGAATACTGCGTCCCTGGAGAATACAGATAGATTATGTTTTGGGTCAGGACCCTTCTTCAGACTCAGACCCAGTCTGAGGAAGGGTCCCTTCTGGAAACATCACTTATTCCTGTTCCCCAGGGATGTCTCGACCTAAAACGTCATCTATTCCTCTGCTCCAAAGATGCTGCCTGACCTGCTGAGTTACTCCAGATTTTTGTGTCTATCTTCGGATTAAACAGCATCTGCAGTTCCTTCCTACACATGCTGCCTGACTCGTTGAGCTACTCCAGCATTTTGTCTCTTTCCTGGTAAACCAGGCTTTTAGAAGTTAATGGAAATGTGGGGAGTATCAGTTACAGGGAAAATTACTGGGGAACGACTCCGTGTACCAGCATAGACTCGATAAGCCAAAACACCTTCTCTCTGTGACATATGGAAATGTGAAACTCAATAAGATCACCACTGAAATGTTACACTGCTAATCAAGGAAGAGGAAGAGGGAAAATTGTCTGGTTTATTAAGGAGGGATAGAATTAGAACATAAAAAATGTAGCATGATAAGGCAACGTCAACATATGACTCTAAGAAAGGGAAATCCTGTGTTGCAAATTTATTAGGAGTTCTTAAGTAACAGGGCAGAGAAAGGGGACGCCAATGGGCATATCATATTTGGATTTCTGTAAAGCATTCAATGGAGTAAGAAAGAACTGCTGGTTTAAATCAAAGGTAGACACAAAATGCTGGAGTGTCCAAGCATTCAATGGAGTTACATTTAAGAAGGTTATACACACGTTCATGGAAATCAAAATAATATGTTAGCATGGATAGAAGATTTGGTAACAAACGGAAAACAGTGTGGCTAAGTAAATTACTTTAAGTTTTACAGACACAAACTATTGGGGAGCTCACACTTCGGTGAAGCAGCCTTAGGCATTTACAATCAAAATTAACCATGTAGAGGTCTCGATCTCAACCAATTCACTTTATTCACTTGTAGGAACAAGGAACTGCAGATACTGGTTTATAAAAACAATGACTTAGAGTGCTGGATTAACTCAGTGGGTCCGGCAACATCTCGGGAGAATGTGGATAGGTGAAGTTTCGGGTGTGAAGAAGGGCCCCGACCTGAAATGGCACCCATCCATGTCCTTCAGAGATGCTGCTTTGACCCGCTGAGTTACTCCAGTCTTTTTTTTCCTGTTATGCATTTCATTGCCACTCCAGTGGTCTGGGTCTCTCTTTGTCAACATCCTTAGCTTGACTATGATCCCTCTCCCACTTCCCACTTGCCAAAATGCAACATTGTGATATTTTTATCTTTAGCCTGCCTGTCAAAGCATGGAGGTCCAATGCTTCTGGTCTTCCCTCCACCAGCAAAGGTGTAGGACCATCTCTCCTTCACTCCGACTGCCAAAGCACAGGGCTCCAGTCCTTCCCTACTCCCATCCACCACCACATTACAGAGGCAATACAGTCTACATCCATCAGCTAACCTGTCGCCCCAGGCATAGTCATGGATCCAGATTCCAGTCAGCACGTTTTCAACAACTGAGGTCTGTCATATACCACAAAATGAGTTTCAACCATGCTTTTGGGCCTGTGCAGCTATCTACGTATGTGAAGCTCAGTGTGATGATAATTTTCAACTTCTTATGTAAGTTGAATTTAGTTTATTGTCACTTGTACCGAGGTACAGTGAAAAGCTTTTGTTGCATGCTAACCAGTCAGCAGAAAGGCAATACATGGTTATAATCGAACCATACCCGGTGTGAGATACATGATAAAGGGGATAACATGAATAATGTTTAGTGCAAGAAAAAGTACAGTGGGGTGGGAGGGTGGGGGGAAGAAAGAGAGGGTTTTTGGGAAGAACGGGGAGGAGGACGGGAGGTGTAGTTAGATGTTACTTAAAATTGGAGAATTCAAAGTTCATACCATTGGATTGTAAGCTACCCAGATGGAATATGACGCTGTTCCTTCAGTGTGTGTGTGTGTTCTCACTATGGCAATGGCTCAGGACAGAAAGGTCAGTGTGGGATTGGGAAGGGAAGCGAAAATGGTTAGCAACCAGGAGATCCAGTAGGCATTGGCAGACAGAGCGAAGATGTTCGGTGAAACAGTCGCCTAGTCTACGTTTGGTCAAGTTTGGAGATTTGGGAAGAGTCAACTTTGGAGGCGACAAACGCATAAACGTACAGAGTCATACAGCACGGAAACAAACCCTTCAGCCTAACTCACCCATACTGACCAAGATACCCATCTACGCCTGTTCCATTTGCCCATCTTGACCTAAGGGATATGGGGAGAAGGCAGGAACAGGGTACCGATTGTGGATGATCAGCTATGATCACAGTGAATGGCAGTGCTGGCACGAAGGGCCGAATGGCCTACTCCTACACCGATTGTCTATTGTCCTCTAAACCTTTCCTACCCATACAGATATGAATATACATGAACGTACATTTCAGCAGCTGATGCGCTCCCTGTGGCAGGAGCCAGGCAACTGTGGAAGGGGAGATGGCAATAGTGGAAGGGGAGATGGAAAGAATTTGGAATACAAACTTAACCCAGGGTTAAATATATCACCAAGGTTGCACGAGGCCTAATTTAATTTTAGATCATTGACAGGAAAAGGGATGGAGTCAGCATCTGGGGAATGGTGTGAGTGACCCAATATTTTATTACCATTTACGATCTACCCTTTGGAGTGTCACTAAACTGCACATTAGGTCCTGAAGACGCAGTACTGCTTCTGATTTTTGCTACCTTAGTTGTGTTCCGCTATATTCCACAAAAAGAAAGCCTTCCTTGCACTGATTCAGTCATAGAGTCACACAACGTCATACAGTCCAACTTGCCCATGCTGACCAGTATGCCCCATCTATACTGGTCCCACCTTCCTGCATTTGGCCCACATCCCTCTAAACCTATCCTATCCATGTATCTATCCAAATGCCTCAACTACCTCCTCTGGCAACTTGTTCTATATTCCTACCACCCTTTGTGTAAAAAAGTTGCCCCTCAGGTTCCTATTGAAATCTTTCCCTCCTTGCCTTAAACATTTGTCCTCTGATTCACGATTGCCCTACTCTGGGTAAAATACTGCATTTACCCAATCTGTTCCTATCATGATCTCATACACTTCAATAGGATCACCCTCATCCTCCTCTGCTCCCAGGAATAAACCCTAGCCTGTTCAACCTCCCCCCTACAGCTCAGGCCCTCGGGTCCTGGCAAAATCCTTATAAAGAATGGTCATCACAAAGTGTGCGATCTGTCACTCCATCCTTTGTGTAGTAATCCAATTCCTCCCTTTTTATGTTTTCAACCCACCCATAGAGTCCTCGAAAAGACCAACACAATAGTTAAAATCACACCACGTGAAATGTTATTTGCAGCCTTGTTGATGAGTTCCAGCCTCCACAACCATCACATCAGGCAAAGTCTCAGTGCCTATTCCAAACTGAGCAGTGTTTAAAGTTAAGAAGCATGGATCTGCTTTTCCATTGTTAGTGGTAGGCCCAAGTGTGTTTTCAAGCTAATATTAGGCAACTGAATAATTTTCGGCATGCTATGTCTCTGTCCAGAAAAAACCATGAAGGTTCACATTTGAAATGATAGAAAGAACAAATTCTACCCAGCTATGTCGAAATTCCTCTGTTATTTTTAATGGATCAGTTGAATGCTGGATAGCCCTACTGCTATTTGATGCTACTGTTAGAACACATTTTCATCTTCCTGAGTAACAAATATATTTTGCAATGCTTTGGTAATTTTTTCCCCTGATGTAAAGATATTAAAGGTTCACTGGGGAACAACAAAGGAAGATAAGAAATATTACTCTCAAATTGTTCACAGGAAGTGACACCCCATGGCAACTGAGGTAAAATTTAGGATGTTGTAAACATAGATTTAATTTGGTATAATAAAGTACAAATGTTGCCAGTTAAACTCAAAATCCAAGTACAAATAGGAATTTAGTTTGCCAGTGAAAAATAATAGGTTCTTGCTTCAGAATGAATTACTCCAGTTATTTATCTACCGGTAATTAAAATGCTGAGTTACTCCAGCATTTTGTGTCTTTATTTGTACACTGGCATATGCAGTTCCTTGTGTCTCCAGTATATCTCGGAGATCAGCAAATGTGACCCAAAACTACGTCTTATATTGTACAAACGACTTTGATATAAAATATCAGACACAGGAAGGAAAATAGGCTGTAACATTTCCTTAATAAATGGCACTGAGGTTGAGGTTAAAAATAAATCTTTGGATTTTAGGCACAGTCCAAGCAATGCAGGCAGCAAACAATAAGGCAATAGGAAGTTGAAGTGCATGACCAAAGAATGAGAAATCATAATGAAGATGTGCATTTCCCTGGTTAACCTGTGCAGGCCAATCTCCAGGTTAAATAAGGGCTTGTTTCTGGGAATGATCCATCAGCCAATTATTCTTTGTCAGAAACATCTACTTATTGTAGCTATTTGCATTGTATCATCCTACATATAGTTGTTATCATTCTGTAGTTTCATTGAATAATCATTTTTACAGTATCCACACTTAAAATATTGGAATACATACTGCATCCTATTATTAAAGAATACCATGAAATTTTATTATAATAACCAGCTTGTTACAAATGTATGGGAGAATATTTGTGAAGTTAGACGTCCACAAGTCAGGTCTTCCATAGCCCAGGCTGTCTCTTTGTATCGAGGTAGAGCAGTGCTCAGCCATAAAATTAACACCTGGCCTGTAAGCAACCAATCCACAGTCGATCTGAACCCGATACTTGAGAACCTTTTCAGGTGGAACAAAAAAGCCTTTCTTAACTTTATTAGTGATCAGAAACAGAGAACATATGAGGCAACGTAAAACAAGCCAGCATGACCAGGTTATACTGCTGAAGCAGGTTAGCGCGACATTACTCGACCTAAACCTGAAGGTTTTGTCAGGATATATTCCTGAACTGTATCTTCAGGTCTGATACAAGATACAAGATACATTTATTTGTCACATGTACCAATTGGTACAGTGAAATGTGTGGTCGCCATACAGCCATACTAATAATAAGAGCATAGAACACGAAAGTCTTTAACACAGACATCCCCACACAGCAGGGTCAACATTTCCCACTGTGAGGGAAGGCTCCAAAAATTCAGTCATTCTCTTCCGTTGTCCTCCCGTGGTCGGGGGCCTCACGAACCCACCACTTGTCGCCGCTACGGGCGGCTCGATGTTCAGGACCGCTCGCCGGGATGATGGAGGTCCGACATCGGGACTGGAGGACATCCTCAGCGGCTTGGACATCCGAATTGGCCACCTCCTACCGGAGTCCCAAAGTCCACAGGCTGGGCGGAGATTCAACGCTGGTGGCCCTCGGCAAAGGGCCAGGACTCCGCGAAGTTGGTCAGCGCTGCCCGTGCTGGGAGCTCCGTGAACCACAGCTCCGCGATGTTGGAGCAGCAGCCAATACTCCGGAGCTTCAAACGGCGATCGCCCCGCTCCGCAGTGAATCCAGCGCTGTGCCGCCGCTGCTGAATCTCTGGTCCGGGTCGCCGGCAGGAAAGGCCGCTCCAATCCAGGTGGTAGGCCGCGAGGAGGGGGGCGAGGACGCGACTCAGAGAATAGTCGCATCCTCGCCAGGAAGTGACTGGGAAACGGTTTCCCCCTTAACCTACCCCCCTCCCACACATAGAAAAGCTAAAGAATCCCCAAAACAAACTTTTAAAACTGACTAAAATTTTTTTTAAATACAGAAAAACAGACAGACTGTAGGCAGAGGCTGCCATCAATGCGGCGCCCCTTGTGACCCGATGTTCGGGCCCTAGTGACCTGATGTTCAGGTCTGGTATTACAGAGTCAAATAGGAAGTCCAGGTATGACCTCGATCAAGCCATCAGAAAAACAAGGAGACTCTTTTGGTCTAAACTGGAGGATGAGACAGACGTTCGACAATTGTGGCACAGTTTGCACAACATTATTTCTTAGAAGGTGAAAGCAAGTAGTCACTCAAGTAGTATTAATGCTCAATGCTCCCTATGCTGACTTTGAAAGGGAAAATATCAATGTGACTTCTCATGGGCCCCCATTGCACCCTATGACACTGTAATCTCAGTCGCCAAGACCAATGTCAGAAGATCCCTCATGAGGATAAATCCTTGGAAGGCATCTGGCCCTGATGGTGTACCTGACCAGACCAACCGACCCATTCTTGATTAGTTTGGGAGTCAGGGGTTATGGGGAGAAGACAGGAGAATGTTGTTGAGAGGGAAAGATAGATCATCCATGATTGAATGGCAGAGTAGACTTGATGGGCCGAATGGCCTAATGCTGCTCCTATTGCTTGTGAACTTATGAACTGGCTGGAGGTTTTGCGGACGTATTCAACCTCCCATTATTAACCTCCAAGGTTCCCACCTGCTTTAAAAGGATATCAATAATAATGGTGCCCAAGAAGAGCAAGGTGACATGCATCAGTGACTACAACCTGGAGGAACCATCGTCCATGGTGGTGAAATGCTTTGACAGGTTGGTTTCGATGCAGATCGACTCCTACCTTGGTAAGAACCTGGATCCACTGCACTTCGCCTCAGGTACAGCAGATCAACAGCAGAGGTGATCTCGCTGGCTCTCCACTCTGCACTGGTCTTCTTGGACAATAAGAGCACGTACCTCAGGCTGTTCATCAAATACAGCTCAATGTTCAACCATCATCCCCTCAAAACACGTTATGGAGCTCAGGGAACTGGGTATTGATGGCAGCAGCAAAATGAGTGCATGACAATGTCATTGCTTCATCAACTTCCTCATCGGCAAACCACAGTCAGTACAAATTGGCAGCAACACTTCCTCCTCGATAACCATCAACTCACAATGACAGGTGCAGCTCATGGCAGTGTGCTCAATCCCCTGCTCTACCATCTCTATACCCGTACGTCTACAGCTAGACGCAGCTCCAATGCCTTCTTTATGTTCTCCAATGATACCACCATTGTTGGACGAATAACAGGTAATGCTGAGTCAGAATACGAGAGAGATTGAAAATCTGATTGAATGGAGCCAGAACACCAATCTTACCCTCAATGTCAGCAAGACCTAGTTGATTGTTGACTACATGAGGGGAAATGCAATGGAGAGAGTCAGCTTCATGTTCATGAGCATGCACATCTTGGAGAATCTGTCCTGGGCCCAGCACATCAACACAATCGCAAAGGAAACTCATTAACGCCTCTACTTCCTTCTATGGCAGCTTAAAGATACAGATAATGGATATAGTACAGCACAATTGATGCTGTGATAATATTGTCATTTTCTAGGTGAGCACACTGCAGATCTGTGCTCTTGCTTAGCCGCATCTGGTTTCCATTTCCGAGATGATATTGGTGCTCTTACGTGTATGCTCATTGTTATGCCCACCAGCAGAGCTCTGTGGCTCTCATTACACAATAGCCAATTTCTATACAAAGCACGAGTGGGCCTGGCTTCCTTTATATGGCATTCTATCAATTACATTCACTGATGTTGCAATGCTTTATCATGCAATTGATTCAAGTAAAGATGGAGAATTTAGGCATTATCAGGTAGCAGCTGAGCAATGCAGGCCCACAAACTACATGTTCTGAAGAAGAGTGCCAACTTGAAACATCACCCTTTATGTTCTCCAGAGATGCTGCTTGACTGGCAGAGTTACTCCAGCACGTGGGTCTTTTTAAAAAATAAACTAGCAACTGCAGTTCCTTGTTTCCAAACCTCACGTTTTAAGCCTCATGTCAACGCACACCTCCAGATTCAGGGACAGTTTCTTTCCAGCTGTTATCAGGCAACTGAATCATCCTACCACAACCAGAGAGCAGTGCTGTTCTACTGCCTATCTCTTTGGTGACTCTCGGATTATCCATGATCGGACTTTGCTGGCTTTACCTTGCACTAAGCATTATTCCCTTATCATGCGTCTATAGACTGTAAATGGCTCGATTGTAATCATGTATTGTCTTTCTGCTGACTGGACAGCACGCAACAAAACCTTTTCACTACCTCGGTAAACTAAACGGAACGGAAACTGAACTAAACTGAACTGTTCTTATTCTGGTCTAAGTAGTTGGTCAGAATCATGGGGTTATAAGAGGACCATGAATCAGGGCCATTCAGAAGCTTTGCAAAGAACTGGACGCTTTAACGTGACAAAGCTGGGGACGATCCTTTGCTGATTGTCCAAGTTTTTCTCAGCAATTCTAAAGCATGTGGTCATGGTATCATGCACAGCCACACCAGTCAGGTCCTTTTCACAAGTCAACATGGTTGTCCATAGGTGAACCGGATACATTCAGGGCTATGGAGAATTCTGGGCCCAGTCCAATCCTATACCTGAAAAAAAAATTGGAAAGGAATGATATAGCTGAAAGGAAAAAAAAATGTCAGTCTCTTTGTTATTTGATTTTGCTACATCTGGCATGTTCACCCAGTTATATAATAATGAGTCAACAGCCACATCACGCAAGGCATGTATGTAGAACGATTTGTGCTTTTCCTCTTGGCATTTTGGATTTCCCTTCAGTAAAAACACATGTTTGAGAATCACGCATTCTTGCCATGCATTAATGAATAATACACCAAAATGCTAGCAGGAATCATTGTTTCCATTTACAAACAATGTTTTCTTCTTTGTAGTAGCATTTGCATGCAGTACGTGTAATTCACTTTGAAAGATCACTTTAAATGCACGTTATTGCATGTTTTAGATGTCTCATGTGATTCTCTTCTATACTGAGTGGTTTAAACCTGCACGCATTGAACTGGTGATGTGTTTTCTCTACCCTTGGAGGTGTAATGTGATGTCCAATCTTTGAATTCTTCTGGATATTCTACAATTAAGAATTTATTTTTGTACCTGGGTATATTATACTGTACTCTGAGGTGATAAAGGTTCTCTCAAAGCAGCTCACCAATATCTGTCGAATATCTAACATGTAGGGGCAATCAGTCGGCATCCAATTTATTTTAGGCCATTTGGTACATATGCGATACTGTATATGTTGTTTCCCCACAGATCTAATTTCCTTCTGGAATAGGGTCACCCACTAATCCCTACACGCCTACCCCCTTACTCCTTCACTCACCAAAGTGCACCACTATCCTAAATGATCAAATCATTTAATTTGTATCTTGCAGCTTCGAACCCTTCCCCAATGAAATAATTTATCCTTAAATTGATCATAAAATCTCTTCTTCAAGAGTTCTGACCATTTGCCAGACCTGCACTACAGTCAGATGGTCAATATGTGTAAGTTTGCCCTTCAAGCTGCTACTAATAAGATCATGCATGGTTGAGACTTGTAACCCCCAACTAACCAAACCGTGGGAGTCCTCTCAGCAGGTCTCACTTTGCCCATGTAATCTCCTTAGGACGTTTCATTCATTCTGCAGGGTGATGTAGTAATATTTGTGTGACTAGGGTTATGCATGATAGTTCAAGAGCCTGTTGGTTGTTGAGAAGAATTGGAAAGGTCACGGATCTCAAATTCTGTACCTTCATCCTGATGGTAGCAGCGACACGAGAGTGGGCTGGGGTGATGTGGTTCTTTGATGATATGAGCTGCTTTTTTGAGCCAGTGCCTCTTGCAGATCTCTTCAATGGCGGGGAGATCAGTACCCATGATGTACCGTGCAATGTCTACCACTTTGTTCCTGGGTGTTCAATGTTCACATGCAACCAGCCAGTATGCTCTCTAGACCAGGATTAGTTGCATTACTACCGTTTACCATCCTTTTTATATTCGAATCTCAAACAGGACTTTACCAGCTTGTACCAGCTCAACATTTTTTCTTTTTATCCTGAGTTAAAATAAAGCTATGCATTTTCTTCATTCGGATGCAAAAACAATGTTTACAACCTTTATTTTTGTGCACAAACTGGAATTAGCAACCACTGCCGAATAGGTAGCGACCTGCATGCACATTATTTTTGGTGGACACCATAAACCTTGAGAGCAGCTGAACTAAATCTATTGTAACGGGACAGGCAGCATCTCTGGAGAGAAAGAATGGGCGACCTTTCGGATCGAGATCCTGCTTCAGACTCCTTCTGATGAAGGGTCTTAACCCCAAAAAACATCACCCATTCCTTCTCTCCAGAGATGCTGCCTGACCCGCTGAGTTACTCCAGCATTTTGTGTCTATCTTGGGTGTAAGCCAGCTTCTGCATTTCCTACAATAATCCATTTTAACTTGGCAGTGAGAGAGCACAAACTATGGCTTGGTGCCAGAGTAGGTACATCAACTGCTTGGAACATCATTAAGAAGAAAAAGAGCACTGGTGAGCTTGCTAATCGCAAAGGGACTGGAAGGTCAAGGAAGACCTCCACAGCTGATGACAGAAGAATTCTCTCTATAATAAAGAAAAATCCCCAAACACCTGTCCGACAGATCAGAAACACTTCAGGAGTCAGGTGTGAATTTGTCAATGACCATTGTCCGCAGAAGACTTCATGAACAGAAATACAGAGGCTACACTGCAAGATGTAAACCACTGGTTAACCGCAAACATAGGATGGCCAGGTTAGTTTGCCAAGTACTTAAAAGAGTTCTGGAAAAAGGTCTTGTGGACAGATGAGACGAAGATTAACATATCAGAGTGATGGCAAGAGCAAAGTATGGAGGAGAGAAGGAACTGCCCAAGATCTGAAGCATACCACCTCATCTGTGAAACATGGTGGTGGGAGTATTATGGCCTGGGCATGTATGGCTGCTGAAGGTACTGGCTCGCTTATCTTCATTTATGAAACAACTGCTGATGGTAGTAGCATAATGAATTCTGACGTGTATAGATACATCTGCTCAAGTTCAAACAAATGCCTCAAAACACATTGGCCGGCGGTTCATTCTATAACAAGACAATGATCCCAAACACACTTCTGAAACAACAAAGAGGTTTTTTAAAGCTAAAAAAAAATTATAAATTCTAGAGTGACCAAGTCAATCACCTGATCTGAACCCAATTGAGCATGCTTTTAATATGCTGAAGAGAAATCTGAAGGGGACCAGCCCCCAAAACAAGCATAAGTTAAAGATGGCTGCACTACAGGCGTGGCAGAGAAGACACCCAGCAACTGGTGATGTCCATGAATCGCAGACTTCAAGCAGTCATTGCATGCAAAGGATATGCAACAAAATATTAAACATGACTATTTGCATTTATATAACATTGCTGTGTCCCAAACATTATGGTGCCCTGAAATGGGGGGACTACGTATAAACACTGCTTTATTTTCTACATGGTGAAACATGCGAACATGTGATTCTGTTTGTAGTTTGTTGGTTGTTTGTTTGTTTGTTTTTTGCACAATGTCCGCGGGCACGGCCACTTTTCATTTCACTGCACATCCCGTATGTGTATGTGACGAATAAACTTGACTTGGCTTGAAATGTGTAAAAATGGCTTTTTATTAAAATGTGACAATGTGCACTTTAACGGCATGTGATTTTTTTCTACTACAAATCTCAAATTGTGGAGTACAGAGGCAAATAAATAAATGATGGGTCTTTGTCCCAAACATTATGGAGGGCACTGCATAATGAAAACTTAATGCCATTGCTGCATGGACGTTGGGTCAAGGTTGATCAGGATTCCTGCCAAAAAAGATCCAATACATGAGCTAGTTTTGTTCAAAATGGGTGCATTCTTTCATCAGCCTTTTCCCTTGCTATACATCACTGACAAAAACTCTTCCTTGCACACATTGCAGCAATTTCAACAATTAGTTTTTCTTTTGGTTTTGCTAAATAATCGTGCTTCTGTTAACTGCTTTCCTCAGGAAGTAAGATGAATTAACTCACCCAATGTAAAAACACAAGGCAAACTTTAAAATAAAAAGTTATATATTGGTTCAGCATTTTAATATGACTGCCTTTTGCAGTTGTACAATTTTGTTTCCATGGCATTTGTTTGTGCAAGTGGTAGATCAAAGGCATTAATAAGCTGCCTGTTTAACAGTGAAGTTATTAGACTTTGAGTTTGGAAACTGTGTGTGTGTGTGTGTGTGTGCGCGCGTTAACCCTCATTTTAATATGTGAGAAAAACATACACCAACTCTTTTTAGGTAGACAAAAAGGCTGGAGAAACTCAGCGGGTGAGGCAGCATCTATGGAGCGAAGGAATAGGCGACGTTTTGGGTCGAGACCCTTCTTCAGACTCTTTTTAGTTTGGTTTAGAGATACAGCAGGGAAACAGGCCCTTCAGCCTGCGAGTCCGCACCGACCAGCGATCCCCGTACATTAACACTAACCTGCACACACTAGGGAAAATTTTAGATTTATACCAAGCCAATTAACCTACAAATCTGTACTTCTTTGGAGTGTGTGAGGAAACCAAAGATCTCGGATAAAACCCACGCAGGTCACGGGAATGGACAAACTCTGTACCAACAAGCACCTGTAGTCAGGATTGAACCCGGGTCTCTGTTGCTGCAAGGCAGTTGCTCTACCTATATGCCACCGTGCGTCCCACTATGGACTCTAACCATTGCTTCCAGTGAGTTCTACTACTGACAATTGGTGATGATCAGACGGTCAGCTTGATTGCACCTGTTAAATTTAAGGTCTTCACATCACAAAGTGACGTAAACCATCATTCTGTTTGCATACAATTTTCCTATTTTTGTTGTAACTCCCTCAGCTCCAACTACAAGAAGCATTATGTTCTGTGAGGGATTTACTTTTGTGACATTTCAAAGCATATGCTTTAAAACATCTAATGATGTTCATCGAAGGTAGAAACAAAATGCTGCAGTAACTCAGCGGGTCAGGCAGCATCCCTGGAGTAATGGAATATGTCCTGCTGACCCGCTGAGTTATTCCAACATTTCGTGTCTATCTTCGGTATAAACCAGCAGTTCCTTCCTACACATAATGATGTTAATCGTTGTGCAACCTTTTCCAAAATAAATGGGAGATCACACCCAAAAAAGGTGCAATCATATTTCAAGGCATTCAAAGGTGATAGTTTTAAAGGGGGGGGGGGGGGGAGAATTAATCAGGATGGAAAAAAGTGTAGTCCAGGGAAAGAGCATGGGAATGGGACTGACTGGACTTTGTGGCACAAACTAGAACAAGTCCATGTTCCAAATTTAAAAATATTGGCATGAACAGGATGAACTGAATGGTCTCAGTCTGAAGAAGGGTCTTGACCTGAAACCTCACCCATTCCTTCTCTCCAGAGATGCTGCCAGTCCCACTGAGTTACTCCAGCATGTTGTGTTTATCTTCGGTTTAAACCAGCATCTGCAGTTCCTTCCTACACATTTGAATTGAATGGTCTTCTTTTTGCTTCATTGGGTTTTGAAATATACAGTGGTCATGTAAAGTGTTTAATTGTTTCTAATCAAGTCTTGTTTACTAAATTTCAGCTCTTGGCTCGCGGTTTTCATTGGAGAAAAATGTCCTTGTGCTTTAATAGACATGTGGAGCTTTAGTACTTAGAAAGTAAATTGCACAGTTAACAAAGTGGTGTTAATAAAATGTAACTATCTCCAAACAGACAAACATCCATTATTTCCTGATGATTGAAAGTGGGTAGGAAGAGGCCAGATTTTAATTGTTCTGCTTGGTGGGAGCAGGGCGTCTCCAGTCAATTTATCACATTGTTAGGTGGACTGCAACAACTGTACTGAAACAGCTTGACCAGACATGCAGCTGGTTCTGGAGCAAGGGTCTTCAGTAGGGAATGGAGGGGTATGGTCTGAGTGCAGGTAGATGGGACTAGGGGAAAACAAATGGTCGGCACGGACTGGAAGGGCCGAGAGGGCCTGTTTCCGTGCTGTAATTGTTATATGGTTATATGGTTACTACAGCATGAAGGTTCTCTGTTCCTATAGCCTTTGCCATGTCCACTGCTTTGACATCTGGTAGAGAAATCACACTGGCTGAAGCCTTTTCTTTTTTGACAGTGGAAACCTCAAGATAAATGAACCAATGCCACCGTCCTCTGGTAAATTAATAAGCATTAAGTTGGCTCTGATGGAAAAACCATATACTTTGCATGTCCAGAACCAACCACTCCATTCTGAGCTCCGGCATGGTAAGATGTTACAGAGGAAATATCCCAAGGATGACTTCAAAGCCCTTTTGAAAATACGTAACATCTACACCAACTTATGGGAATTCCTGGCCACAACCTCTCAAAATGCAGAAGGAGCATTTGTGGATCTTAAGTTGCAAAGCGGCATTCGCTTTGGTGTTGTAGCATAAAGTAGATCTAAAATGTAACATGAATGATCGTATAAAACAATTATTTGCAACCTCTGAAATGTAAGCTCATCTTAAAAAATGAGTGCATTAAGTTGATGGAGTAAAGAGAGACAATGTATATTGCAATACTTTATTATGGCTATTACTACATTATTTGGTGAACATTACAGTTTTGTGCAACTTCATTCAACATGTTAACATTTTTCGACCACCATTCTGGGCAGCTTGCTTGGCTGTGAGACAACATCGCCTGAGTAGACTAATTGCTATATTTATATGTGTTTAAGATATATACATAATAAAATACATGCTGGACGACATTTTCAAAAGTAAATGCTGTGTTATAAAACTTTTTATAATAATAACTTTAAATACCCATACTAAGAGAGAGAGAGAGAATGTTTCTTTACAGTTTGGCATTGCTAATCTTGATTAGTTCAGTCATGTGCTCTTCCTTGCAACATACCCATTCTGGCTCCTCTACAGTAACTAAAGCTGGTGACAGACGCAAGGTTAAAACGTTGGAATTTTGTTTTGCTCTTTTTTTTTTAAACAAAATTTTAAATGCAGACTATTAGTGTGAATCCAATTCATGCGTACCAATTTCAGGCTCTTCGTTCTTCAAATCGTGCTGTTTATAATCTCTATCTTCACTCACGAAACTAATTCTGTTTTTTTCAGGCTCACAATTTCTTCGTCTTTTCACTCTGGCTTCCCCCGGCATGAATAAATCTACCAAAACCAAAACATATCCTTAATTTCTATTATAGGAGTATAGGAGAGTGTGTTATGAACAAGCTGTTGCACATGCACAGTGGGAAGCTGCAGCAAGAACTGGGCTTTGGCGCTTATTAATTATTGGTGGTCACTATTAGTTTAGTGTATTTAGAAATAGAGCGTGGAAACAGACCCTTCGGCCCACCGAGTCCGCGCCGACCAACAATCACCCGTACACTAGTTCTATCCTGCACACGAGGGGAAATTTACAGAAGCCGATTAACCTACAAACCCACACGTCTTTGGAATGTGAGGGGAAACCAGAGCATCCGGAGGAATCCCTCGCAGTCACGGGGAGAACGTACAAACTCCGTACAGATAGCACCCGTAGTCAGGATCGAACCCGGGTCTCTGGTGCTGTACCTATTGTTATCATTAATAATTAGTAACATCCAAAGCCCAAGGTAAAAGTGTGAATCAACATGTGAAAATTCTTTACAGGTGAAATTATTTTCAGTTTCACCTTTAACAAACTTCCACAGAGTAATTTTGTTAAATGTTGATCAAAGATTTGACACCAATGTGCGAATTAAAATGTTACTCAGCAGAATTTCAAGCTGACATTATTTCATGTTTAAGTGTTGTACAGCTCCCAATTACACATTAGTTTCCTTGCAATCCCTTGGACTGGAACTACAAAATGTATACATGGTTGAGAGAGGCCATCTGAGCCAGGCATTCCATCACCAGGATCCTTGGTGTTCATATGCAAGGATCCCTGATAGAAGCTGCTTAGGTAGGTTAGGTGGCTAAGAAGGTATACAAGCTACTTGCCTTCATTAGCCTTCAAGCTTTAATCCGCAACACCACTTCTAGTGATATGTATAGACAAAACAGATAGGATGGTTCTGAAGTTCAGCACATGGGAATAGCAAGTCTCCTACTCGGAAGGTGGCTGGCACTCACACTCCATCTACATTGCATACTATCTTACAATAGGATGTAATCATATTATGTTTATGTTATAATTCTAAGAAGGGATCAACAATTGTTTCCAAATCCACGATTAAATATTACTCTTATCCTGGAAAAATATTAAAATACATTTTGCATATATTATATTTTCAATCGAGCATCAAATACCAGTGCGTTTGCATTTTCCAATGTGTTAAAATTACATTACTGAAATATTCCTGCTCTTGCACATAAATATTCTGTGAGTAAAACAGAGGCTGGGTATCCTATGGCAAATAACTCATTTCTCAACTCACCAAAGCCTTTCCCACAATGTATAAGGCACAGATTGTGAGTAAGACCAAACAATCTACAACTGCTTGGATAAATTGATTAACTGTCTGCTGTAAATTGCTTCTATTCTCTTGCAGAATGATAAAATCTGGAAGGAGTTTGTGGGAAAGTGGGGAGAATAAAATGGGATTAACGTACGATAAATGTTAATAGGTCGTTCATACCTGGTACGTATGGTGAAGGTAAATGGGTAGTTCATAGCTGGTACAGACTCAGTGGGCCGAAGGGCCTGTTTCCATGCCCTAAGACTCCAAGGACATCTAGTCATTTTCAAAAAGCTCAAAATTGTCCAGAATAAAGTGTCCTGCTGGACAGGAACTGCCTTAAACATTGACTCCCTTCTAAAACTGACACATAATAGCTGCAATGTCCATTATCTACAAAATGCACTGCAGCAACTTGCTAAGGCTGCCAAACACATATAACCTCTAACAACAAGGACAAGGGTTAACGCATGGATTTACCATGTCTTATAAATATCCATTCAAGTCACATGTGATCTTGACTTGGAAATATATCACCATTCCTTGCTTGGTTAAAATCCTGTTAAGTCCTTACTCAACATTTAACTGTTTGGAGTAACCATGTGGACTGCAGAGGTGCAAGGAAGCAGACCACCACTACTTCTCAAGTGTGATAATTGATGAGGAATAAACACTGGCCTCCATCCACCTTAAATTGAAATACAAAGTTCTTCATTCTTTCCACAGGAATGATAATTGTGATTAATAATTAATGTAATTAATTGTGATTGGGCGGCAGAGGTAAAGATGGTGTCTTTCAGCGTTTACAACGCGAGACCCGGGTTCAATCCCGTCTGTACGGAGTTTGCATGTTCTCCCCTTGACCGCGTGGGTTTTCTCGGAGACCTTCAATTTCCTCCCACACTCTAAAGATGTACAAGTTTGTAGGCTAATTGGCTTGGGTTTGTACACTTGGTATAAGTGCAAAAAAACATGTCCCTAGCGTGGGTACACAAAAAGCTGGAGAAACTCAGCGGGTGCAGCAGCATCTAAGGAGCGAAGGAGATAGGCGACGTTTCGGGTCCCTAGCGTGTGCAGGCTTGCGTTAATGTGCGGGTCGGTGGGCTGAAAGGCCTGTTTCCGAGCTGTATCTTGAAACTGAACTAAACAGTTGTCCAGTAATTCTCATAAACAAGCTCTTATTAATCAGCCTGTAACAGACCCAGGCAAGTGGGGCAAATGACTATAACACAGCAATATCTATTTCTACAGATCTATCACACCCTGGTGACTCTGCAATCACTTGCAGTGCAGTAATGCTCCAATATATGAAATACAGCAGGTAATGTCAATTCCAATAGTGTACATTGGGAGACAGACGGGTGATTCGTCATCAGTCCTTTTCCAAATATCCATGAGATACTCACAAGCAACCAATATGGTGGATGGGACCTCAATCCAATAATTCATCACACTCTGGCAGAGAAACACTCGGCAAGAAGTAGACTGGTCAACTTGGGGCAAGTGGCTTGTTTGTGGGCTTCAATGAGCCACAGGATGAGCATGAAGGCTGTGAGAAATGTGAACTTACTAATGGGCACAGTCAAACAGTTCATACCGGGAGCTGCATGATGACACAAAGGCTGCAAATGACATAACCTGTGAATTGAAAGAGCACAACATCCTTGTCAAAACATTGTCTGCAGAGTAGCAAGGCTGGGTATGGACTATGTTCTTGTGAATGGCACAAGAACAGTGAATTTGCATTAGATGTTGCTGACTGGAATGGATTGGGATAATTTCAACGCCGTCATGCTGTCTATACAACCACTGGAATGCCCTAAAGGTACTGTAGGACATTGCATTCTAACTTGGAATGGTGACAAGACACTTTACTCCCACTGCTGAGCTGGTGACAATCAGGCCTGCTAAGGATGTGCCAAAGACATAGAAATGAAGAGCAAGGAGTTATTGAGATACTCTCATCCATCTCATTACACTTGGCACACACACAACATAAGTCTCGGAACAAGTGATCCACCTCGGCTCAAAGCTGTGCAGCGTAAATGGCCCGAGATGCCTTTGGGGAAATATTGCTGGCTCTAAATATCAAACACACATTGTTCTTTTGTGGGTAAAAACACCTCACCCTCTGAAAGCAAATGCCATCCCGAGTAATATGATCCAAACGTGCCCTCTAGTAACGAGTAGCAATGAGGTGATCAAAAGCAAAATACTACGGGGAGCAGCAAATCATAATGCAATACAGGAAATGTCCGTTGTCGATTTAAATGCTGGAATTGCTCTGCAGGTCAGGTAGCATCCATGGAGAGCGAAAGAGAGTTAAGGGCCTGTCCCACTTGGGCGACCTAAGCTGCGAGTTTAGAAGAGTTTGCCCTGGACTCAAACTCACAGCATGCTCGACACGAGGTCCTAGATCGTATGAGGTGGCTGGAACTCTCCATCATACTCGAGGGAAGTTCCTGCCTACACGCGGTCGCAGCTAGATCGTAGAAAATTTTTTCGGAATATTGAAAAATTTCCGCGAGTAAAATTTGGTTGGCATGGGTCTTTTTCACTCGTAGTGCAGTGGAGTGGGGTCGCTCTTTATTTACAGGCACTCAAGGGCAGCCGTAGGCCATCTCCTTCGCTGACCGGCCATTTTGATTGGCTCATTGGAGTTTCACGACCTAGGAAGACCTACCGGTAGGTAAAATGCCTCTTAACTTTACAAAACTTCTTAAAAGTGTCTCCACTCCTTCGCCCCCTCCCCTTCTGTCTCTCTTCTTCCCCCCCCCCCCCCCACCCCCACTAAGCACTCTCTAAAGGACTTACGGTACTCTGTGGCAGCCGTTTACTTTCCTCTTCATCGCGCAGACGGCGCTCCTCTGCTTTCCCTGGCCCCCACCTTCGCGATGTGTTTGTGTGTGTGTGTGGTCGGTAGATGCAGCTCGCGGTTCGGTCGATCCAGCTCATGGTTTCAACGCGGCCGGTCGATCCAGCTCGAGCTTTTCCAGGAGAGAGCCCTCGAGCTTGAGCTCGCGGATTAGGTCGCCCAAGTGGGACAGGCCCTTTAAGGTTACCACTTGATAATACAGGGACACAGGATGTATTCATACAGGAATAGCACATAAGGGACATTATGGCCGAGACGTTTTTAAAAGTCCAATTAATCAATCACCAGTGGAGATTAAAATCCACTATCTTATATTTTTGTTTATATATTGTTACATCTTATAACTATTAAAACTCTCTTCGTTTCTTTGCAGTCATTTTCAGTCAGTAATATCTTCTCCAAAACCCGACACGGTAATGGAGAAATGTTTACATATTCCGGTAGAGATTTTCCTCGTGAATTCAAAAATCTCCTCATTTGAAAATTCGGTTAATTATTTCCCCAGTTTTTAAATAAAAATTCATCACAAAATCTAACTTTTTTTTCAAATCATGCGCCTTTGCTCATGCCCCAGCCCTGCTCCCCCCCGCCTCTGTGTTGAAGCCCGTCAACACGTGATCAAGTCGTCCAGCGCTTCAACAACATGGCGGCCGTTGCGCCCCACTCCACCCACAACCCAGGTATTAAACATGCCTTAACAGGTACTAAACCAGAGCGAGGCCCTCTGCTGCTTTTTAACAGTCCTCAGAGCGCTGCGGGCCTCGCTCTGGTCAACGACGCGGGCAGCCTACCTCGGGCCCTGCGTTTGTTCAGCGGCGAGTCTCAAGCCTTCTCTTTTCAAACCGCCGAGCTCCACTGGGGAGATGGAGAGGGCCACTCTCCCCCTTCCCCTCTCTCCCCCTCCGCCCCCCGGATTGAACCGAATATCACTCAAGTGATGACGTCACTCACTCGAGAACGTCCGTCCCTAGCACCCCCCCCCCCCCCCAAACAGCATTGAACCAAACGTCACCCGAGTGAGGACGTTGCAAAGATCGGCATTTCTTTTCGAGAACTTTCTTCACAGCCCTGCGCTGCCCGCTGGGAATCCTATTCGAGAACTTTCTTCACAGCCCCGCGCTGCCCGCTGGAAATGCTATTAACACGCGGTTCCCTTTCACCAACTGTCCATTCTCACTTTGTTTCTCAACAATGAAATACGGATTCCCACAGCACTTACTATACAGTACGATTGCACCGCTGGTTTTCTGCTTTTGTTTTACATTAGACAAGTGAGTTTTTAAGGGGGATTTCTTTATTTATTTCGATTTACACCATTTTGAACAGGTAATTGCTTTTCTGTTTCAAAACTTTGCGGTTATTTGATCTGCTGATTTAGACAAGTGATAATTTTATTTCATCTGCCGATTTTCATTGCTTTTCTTTAATTTACAGTAGGCAAGTAATTTTTAAAAATCCGTTAAAATTTTTTTTTTTAAATCCGCTTTTTAAAATTGCTCTTTATTTTGATTTACTGCTTTTTTTTTTAACAGTTTTAAGAGTTCTCCGTTATTTGCTCCGCCAAATTAACACACTCAACCCCTCCCCCCCCCCGTTTTTTTAAAAATTCTCTTTTTTTTTTCAATGGACTCCATTTTGAACAGGTAATTGCATTTCTGTTTTAAATCTTCACGGTTATTTTCTTTGCCGATTTCCACAGCCTTTTTTTCCAATTTTTAATCTTTATTTCAATGTAAAAGGAACCAATGAATAAAATTAAATATAATATCAAGCGGGGTGGTTAGTTTGGGTGTGTGTGTTGGGGGGGGGTGTGGTTAGTGTGTGTGTGACGCCGCAGGCGGTACCCCCCCCCCCCCCCGGCGTTGAGGGGACAGGACCCAACGGGTCCCCCTTGGTCTAGTATCTAATATAATACATATAGCACAGACATCTTGTATGATAGTTCTGAAATTGAGCAGTTTATTCTTCAATGGTGAACATATTTGGCTGCCTGACAAACTGAGTTACTCATATCTAAATCTTTATCCATTGGGAGTTTCTGCTGTCTAATTAAATTGGACCCAATTTAAATTTATGATATATTATGATGTGATATTACAGATAGTATTATTTCTACACTAAATTAATTTAAACTATCTAAAATGATTCTTGTTTTTCATAATTTTTCAGCATACTAATTATTGGACAGTGATCAACAATAATTATTGCCCTATCTTTAAAACTTGAGTGATTCAGGTTAACTCGTTTGCTGGGGAATCTCTTCAGCCGGTCAACTTGGGTCGAATGATCTGTCTGTGTGCTGTATATTCAGTGAGCCACAGGATGAGTTGGAAGACAGCGAGAAAGGTGAACGAATAAAGACATTCCGCTCAAACCCGTAGCTGTGGGATACAAAGGCCGCAAAGGGTTTGACTGCGGAAGGGTATAAAATCCTTGTTAATATACTGCCCTCACAAACTGCAGACTCTTTAATTCCTGTCCCTGCCGTTATCGCTCATTAGAAAATTCTGACTCTTGCCAGGAGATCATGACCATATCCTTGATGCTGGCGGGTGGGTATCAAACTTGTGGGAGTTTAGGTCACTGCCAGAGATCAAAAGAAATGTTCTCAGACAGGATAAAGGAATTGCAATTCAAGAGTGTACATCTGGTGCTCTCTTGTGGGTGGAAGATGTCTTTGAAAAAAGCTTTAAGGATATAGGTTGCAGAAGAGAAGACATCAGTAGAAGAGTTCTGACCTGAAATGTCACCTATCCATGTTCTGATGCTGCCTGACCTGCTGAGTTACTCCAGCACTGTGTTTTTTTTCTAAAGGAGACCAGTAATTGTTCTTGCACTCCAGGGAGATCACCAAGGGGTGAGTGGATTTAATGAAGGAGAATGCAGGAATGATTGTACTGTATCAATCCAATACAATCATTGCCTTCAATGGATATTGTATGGAACATAATATCCATCATCAAACCTGGATGATGGATATTATTATGCCTGCAGAAAGGTGCCAGTGTTATACGCTTGTGTGTATCTTTGTTATTTGGAAAAAAAAAACAACAAAAACTGTGAATGAGCCATAATTTTGCTCAGATGAATCTAAACTTTTTATTGATTGCTGTTCATAAGATCATAAGTGATAGGAGCAGAATTAGGCCATCGGCCCATCAAGTCTACTCCACCATTCAATCATGGCTGACCTATCTCTTCCTCCTAACCCTATTCTCCTGCCTTCTCAAAATAAATATATATATTTAACAGAATATTTTCACTAATTTTCCGTCAACCTCTCCATCAATCACTGGAAATATCCCGTGCTACTTCTGCTACCACCGTCATCTATTGCAACAAGTGATGGCTCCCACTGATTTTCGCCGGAAGCTTGCATCCTTTTTAGGACGGACGATGACAACGATGTCAACATTTGAAATATGGAAGATGGACACGAAAGAAGAAGTGACTGTACTGCATTATCATCACTATCGACGTAAAGTCTATTTTGCGCAGTAATGACTAATCAATGGTCAACAAGTTGATGAACCACAAAAGTTCATGTGATGTGGATAAAAGCTCAAAAAGTCTTCAAGAAATTGTCTGGTAGAAAAATGTAGAATACAAGCAGCTTCTGCACAAGAGGAGGATAGAAAGTTTGTAGCAGGGGCCTTTAAACACGTTTTTAAAGGTTGAAATCTGGTTTTTAAATGTAGGCACTATAGCACTTATTGCATTTGCGTATTTAAAATCCAGGAAGGAAAATTGTGCCAATTATTTCTGAACACAACGTTTAAAATGACACATCTTTGTGAATAATCTGGGATAGGGATTTTTGTCTGTACTGTGACATGATGGGCAGCGGAAACATCCTGCTCTTAATGTCGCTAGTCATCTTGCCCATCTCCTGAGGCTCTACTCATAGATGACCACTTTGGCTCCTGAGGGGCACTATTCTCACTCTAATTACCACTGATATATACATAAAATCTCTTTCGGTTCTCCTTAATCTTATGTGACAGAGCTATCTCATTCCCCTTTTGGCCCTCCTGATTTCCTTCTTAAATTCCTCAATACATCTATACTCCTCCAGGGGTACCCTTGATCCCAGCTGCCGATACCCGAGGCAAGTCTAGGGAGCTGGGAGTGGGAGTGGGGTCAGTGGGTTGAGAGTTGAGTTACATGTTGAATTGGCGCAGCAGATCAATAGATGACAGGCGGAAAAAGGGAATGTAAGCACCGTGAACTTGGAGAAGGATGGGGATTTGTTTGTCAACCTGAGGTAAGCGAGGAGTGGAGGTTAATAAGAACTAGAAAGGACCTAATTAAAGATAGCACAACTGAGGTGCGCTTCCAGAACCATCCTTGACCCATCTCTGTAAATGGTGGTTGGTTCTGAATGAGCAGGCTTTGGACAGTGCAGCTTTTCAGTTGAGAGAACTGACTTTAGGTTAGAGATACTGCGCAGAAACAGGCCCTTTGATTCACCAAGTCCACGCTGACCAGCGATCCCTGCACACCAGCACTATCCTACACACACTAGGGACAATCTCCAATTTTACCAAGCCGGTTAGCCTACAAACCTATAAGTCTTTAGAATGAGGGAGGAATTCAGAGTTCCCGGAGAAAAGCCCACACAGGTCACGCGGTGAACGTACAAGCTCTGTACAGACAGCACTTGTAGTCAGGATCGAACCCGGGTCTCTGGCACTGTAAAGCAGCAACGCAACCATTGCACCACCGTACCGCTGCCTGCGTGAAGGCTTGGATTGAAAATTAAGTACTTTATGCAACTTGGATGAAGTTCTCACCCTTTCAATTACATTTTACCTCCTATAAACTAATAGAATCACACCAATGAAACTTACAATTGTTACAGTTCTAGAGTTTTAGAATCCTAGTTTATGTCCTAATTGTTTACAAGTGTTCCTCCTTCAATGAAAGACTCCAGCGATAATTGAAAGAACTACCTGAATATTTGGAGCCAAGATGAAAAGTTATTGCAACAAGTGGCCCAAGACTTGTTGCAGTAAAATGAACAAACATGGAACTGTAGATGCTGGTTTACAAATAAAGGCACAAAGTGCTGCAGTGACTCTGTGGGTCAGGCAGCATCTCTGGTGGACATGGAAACATGGTCCATCCATGTCCTCCAGTGATGCTGCTGAGTTGACCTGCTGAGATGTTCGACCACTTTGTTTATTTGTTGCAGCAAGTAACTTTTTCTACGAGTAGCTAAAATGATCGTCTTTATCACCTTTAGAAAGTTGTTTCTATCTTTCCCATTTCTTACTAAATACGCTGACAATAGAGTCCGTTTGAACCATCGGGTGCATTGCAGGTGTGAGATGAAGACGATCGGCGGGTCGAATTTACCCCCCTGTGGCTGAGGCTCTGGAGCTGCAAGCATTAATCCAATTGCAAGAGTTCCAATGCAAAGCCATGATTCCTACTTTAGTGATCTGGCAACAACGTTCACTGTTGTCTACATTTCCTGCACTATTTGTAAACGTACCAGAAATCCAAGTGCTAACAATGCTTCTGAGTACTGAGATTTTATCACTCTCACCCACCCACCCACCCCAAGCGAGGTGCAGTTATAGCAAAAAAGGCCTTTATTCTTTATCCCACACTATGCATATTAAAATAAATATTAATAAAGAAAGCATAACGATGTAAGCAAAAACTACTTGACACTTTGGATCCTGTACTACATTCTTTAAAATGTTAATCCTAACGACAGGTCAGTTTCACTGTCGAATCAAGCTGTGTTTGCTACTGGAGTGCTTTCTTCACGTTTTCAGATTAACACTTGCCCGGGTGCGTGACAAAGCGTTGGCTCAGGCTTTAGTTATTCTGTATGCTCACAGGAGGGAACTCAGTCTCATCATCCAGATGCAATGTTCCAGCAGCAAACTCATGCTCAGGAATGATCTCGCCGCGCAGGGCGCCACCTTCTTCGGAATATCCTGGAGGAACAGATTAAACATCAGCGTGTCACGTGCACCCCATATCTGAGGAAAGATGTGCTGGCATTGAGGGAGGGTCTAGAGAAGGTCATGAGTATGACCCCGGGGATGATTAGGTTAACCTATGAGGAACTGGCTCGGGGCCTGCACTCGCATATCTTATTGAAACCAACCGAATAATGAAAGACCTAGATAGAATGGATGTGGAGAGGACGTTTCCAGTGGTAGGAGACCAGGACTGGAGGCACAGACTCAGAATAAAAGGATAAATCAAATGATTTTGATTAGTACGAGTGTCTGGGGTTATGGGGAGAAGGCAGGAGAATGGGGTTTGGAGGGAGAGATCAGCCATGATTGAATGGCAGAGTAGACTTGATGGGCCGAATGGCCTAATTCAGCTCCTATAATTTATGACCTTATGATATACCCTTAGAATGGACGGGGGGGGGGGGGGGGGGGGGGGAAAGTTCTTTAGCCAGAGGGTGGTGAATCTGTGGAACTCATTGCAACAGACAGCTGTGGAGGTCAATTCATTGGGTAGTTTTGAAGTGGAGTTTGATGGCTCTTGATCAGTAAGGGTGTCAAAGGTTATGGGGAGAAGGCAGAGAATGGGGTTAAGCGGGAAAAATAGATCAGTCATGACCGAATGGCAGAGCAGACTTGATGGGCCGAATGGCGTATTTCTGCTCCTGCCTTGTGATTGCATTGTACTGTAAATATCAGAGAGCTTATCTGCTCATAAAATAAAAAAACAGTAAACTCGAAATACTTATCTGATCAGGCAGCATCCGTGAAGAGAGAACCAAAGGTAAAATTCAGGTCAACAACTATTCATAACTTTTAGACTTTAGAGATACAGCGCGGAAACAGAACCTTCAGCCTACCAAGTTCACACCGACCAGCGATCGTCCCGTGCGCTAGCACTATCCTACACACTAAGGACAATTTACAATTGTACCAAAGCCAATTAACCTACAAACCTGGGGTACACAAAAAGCTGGAGAAACTCAGTGGGTGCAGCAGCATCTAAGGAGCGAAGGAGATAGGCAACGTTTCGGGCCGAAACCCTTCTTTGCTCCTTAGATGCTGCTGCACCCGCTGAGTTTCTCCAGCTTTTTGTGTACTCTCGAATTTCCAGCATCTGCAGTTCCTTCTTTAACAACCTACTTTGTTTTTGGAGTGAGGGAGGAAAACGGAGCACCCAGAGAAAACCTACACGGTCACAGGGAGAGCATACAAACTCCGTACAGACAGCACCTGTCGCTGGGATCAAACCCGGGTCTCCCACACCAAAGACGTACAGATTGGTAGGTGAATTTGGCTCCGATAAAAATTGTTAATTGTCCCTAGTGTGTATGATAGCGTACGGGGATCACTGGTTGCCGCGGACTCGGTGGGCCGAAGGGCCTGTTTTGGTACAGTGTCTCTAAACTAAACTAAAAATATGTGGTTGGGAACATTGACAACTTTGGGAGAATGGAAACGATAATTATGGAAGAAGAGAGACATCTTTAAGTAGAAAGCAGACAGTTTCATTCCATCTGAAAGTGTTCCCATGAGATCCCACTTACTTCTCTCACTCTGATCTCTACTTCTTTGAACTTACATTGTTTCAACAATGACTTGTGTTTGCTCAAGGAGCAGCACCTCACCTTCTCGACACTTTACAGACTTCTAAACTCAACATGAATTCAACAAATTCAGATATTCAGACTTTTGAGGCTAAATCTCATCTGAAGAAAGGTCACCAATCTGCAACACTAAGACTGTTTCTCTCTCATCACAGATGTTACCCGGGCTGTTGACTGTTTCCAACATTCTCTGCTATTTCAGATTTCCAACAACTGCATTTTTTAGTTGTGGAAACAAGGAACTGCAGATGCTGGTTTATACCACAAATAGACATAACGTGCTGGAGTAACTCAGCAGGTCAGGCAGCATCTCTGAAGAAAAAGGATGGTGAAGTTTTGTGTTGGGACCCTTCTTCAGACGCTTCTGAAGAGGGGTCCCGACCCAAAGCGTTGCCCATCCTTTTTATCCAGAGATGCTGCCTGACACCAGAGTTACTCCAGCACTTTGTTCTTTCATCTTTTTTCCCACTCTGGCTTTATCTTCTTCTACTTACTTTTTCTACGGGTAGATCAGCTGGGAACAACAAGCCTTCATCACCCTCTAGTAGCGGTCGCACCATTTTGTGCCATTGAGTCTCTGCCGAACCACTCCCAGTTCTTGGACTTTTCAACATGTTTGACTTTTTCCCAAATCTGACGAAAGGGCATTGACCTGAAACGTCACCTCTCATTTTCCCTCCGCAGATGCTGCTTGGCCCAATTAACATTTCTAGCCTGTCCTGTTTTTACCCCAGATATTCAGCACCTGGAAGGTTTTTTTTTCCCTCTTAGCTTGCTTTTTGTTATCGTTTGGAATTATTCTACGTGGTCTGAACTCCAGAGAATTCCCTGCACGCTACAAGGTATCGCGTCAGAGATCTGTGTGCGCCAGTGTGCTTCTTATACAGCACCGTTGTGCAATGCCTCATTCAGCTGTTAGAACTCCCTGGATACTTTCCTACTTAGCACGCCGGCAAAATAATCAGGTCACGCAATAATGAGCAACACAAATGGTTAGGTTAAGTGGATACCTGATGCTGTTGATGCTGAAGGCATTGAACTGGTTTTGGCAACAGTTGCTGCATATGTTGGAGAGATGGAAGGTGCCAGGTCAGATTTATCAGAGCCACAGCTGTCATCTTCATTGTGTAGCCTAAACCAGAACAAAAAACATTGAATATTGAGCATCTTTGCTTTAGACATTAGAGATATAGAGCGGAAACGGGCTCCTTGGCCCACCAAGTCCGCGCTGACCAGGGGTCACCCCGTACACTAGCGCTATCCCACACACTGGGGACAATGTACAATTTTACTGAAGCAAATTAACCTCTAAACCTGTATGTTCAAACTTTCGAGTGTGGTAATAAACCCAGAGGAAACCCACGCGGTCACAGGGAGAACATACGAACTCTGGAAGACATCACCCGTAGTCAGGATCGAACTCGGCTCTCTGGTACCGTAGAACCAGCAACTCTACCACTGATCTTCAGTGCCACACCTAGATGTTACATTTTCTGTAGTGCTGATTAATGTTGGTGCTGCATAGGAAACAGATTTCATGAACAGATCTAGAGGCAGCACAGTTGGCACAGCTGGGTAGAGTTGCTGCCTCACTGCGCCAAAGACCCGGGTTCAATTCTAACCTTGGGTGCAGTTTGTGTGGAGTTTGCACGTAGTCCCTGTGACCGCACGGGGGTCCTCTGGGAGCTCTGATTTCCTCCCACATCCTAAAGGTGCGTACCTTTGTAGGTTAATTGGCCTCTGTAATTAACCTAATGCGTGGAGACTTGGTGAGAAAGTGCGATAGAACATTGGCATGGATTCCATGGACGGAAAGCGCAATTCGCTGTAAAATTGTTTACTCAAGCTTTTCCAGAAATGTGGATTTAAATTGACACCCAACTTAGATGCTAGGGACTTAATATCCCATATATATTCAACAAATTCTCTCTCACAACTATCAACTTTCCTTTGGTCACTTACCCACACTAAGGAGTAGTCAATTAGCCTACCAACATGCTTTTGGGATATGGGAGGAAAAGTAAGCTCTCGGTGGAAATCCAAGCAGTCAACAGGAAAATGTGCAAACACCACGACATCCAAGTTCGTAAGTTCTAGGAGCATAAATAGGCCATTCGGCCCATCAAGACTACTCCGCCTTTCAATTATGGCTAATCAATCTTTCCCTCTCAATCCCATTCTCCTGCCATCTCCCTATAACCCCTGACACCCTTACTAATCAAGAATCCATTAATCTCCGCCTTAAAACATATCCATTGACTTGGCCTCCACATCCATCTGTGGCAATGAATCCCACAGATTCATTACCCTCTGGTTAAAGAAATTCCTCCCCAATTCTGATCCAATTTAAACTCAGATCCCTGGAAGTGTGAGGCATTGGCACTAATTGCTGCACCAATTCCAAGTCAGAAGTGAGTCAACTAACCCTGCAAGTTATAGCTCTAATTTGTCTCTGGATATTGATTTGTCACTCACTGAGGTTTTCAAGTTAATATAAATGAACAAATGTTGGATTAATGGCAGTATTTCGATTCTGAGGAAGAAGGGTTAGATCTGAGACCCTTTTCAGAGATCCAGGGTTAGAGGACTTGCGCATTGGTCTGGAATATCGGCTGCAGACCAGTGGGATACTTGGCGTTCAAGATAAGGTTTAGATGGAAAATGAGCTGTTTAGACCTGGCATTCTACCTAGGAAAAATGACCCCAAGAAATATATTTAAATTATGCTCCAGGGTAGAACACAACAGACAGATCTACTACCTGTTGCCTGACATTACTGATTAGAGATTGACTCGAAGTCATTTTGTGCATTAAGCTCTACTGCAGTGAAATATTGAGCAAAGACATTATGTTCCCATTGATGAGGGCATTGGATTATAACTATGAGCACCATTTGAAAAATATCACAAATAAACAATATACCTGTCTCTAAAGCCAGCCATTATTTTGATAGTGGCGACATAGAGAAGTTCTAGTGTTTACTTACAAATGTCTGCCTTTATAGTATTAACAGTGCCCCCCATGTTTGGGACAAAGACCCATCATTTATTTATTTGCCTCCACAATTTGAGATTTGTAATAGAAAAAAAGCACATGCGGTTAAAGTGCAAATTGTCGGATTTAAATAAATGCCAGTTCTATACGATGTAGACTTCAAGTAGTCATTGCATGCAAAGGATATGCAATAAAACACTAAACATGACTACTTTCATTTACATGACATTGCTGTGTCCCAAACATTATGGTGCCCTGAAGTGGGCGGACTATCTATAAACACAGCTGTAATTTCTACATGGTGAAACCAAATGTATAAAAATGGCCTTTATTAAAATCTGACAATGTGTACTTTAACCACATGTGATATTTTCTATTACAAATCTCAAATTGTGGAGTGTAGAGGCAAATAAATAAATGATAGGTCTTTGTCCCAAACATTATGGGGAATATATATATTGGGATTCTTAGGGATTCTTATATTCGCATATGGACACACAAAAAACAAACAATAATAGTGCAATAATAACAATAATTGTTGTAGTTCAGAGTTTGAGGTTGTAGTGTTTAATAGCTGCATGGCTGTAGCCTGGATTAGGGGGTATTAGCTACTGGGAGAGGATGGTCAGTCTTGGATTTTCTGGAGCAGCGGAGATTGAGGAGAGACCGAATAAAAGTACATAAAATGATGAGAGGCACAGATAGGGTAGACACTCAAATCATTTTTCTCAGGATGGAAAAATCAAATACAAGAGGGTTTACCTTAAAGGTGAGAGCGGCAAAGTTTAAAGGAAATTGTGGGAAACTTAAAACACGGAGGGTAGCGAGTGCCTGGAACGAGCAGTCCGAGTCGGTGGTTGAGGCTGATATGACCGTGGCATTTAAGTGATTTTCGGATAGGTAAATGGATATGCAGGGAATGGTGGAATATGGATTATGTGAAGGCAGATAAAAGGTTGTCTTGGTGTCATGTTTGGCGCAAACACTGTGAACCAATGGGCCTGTTCTTGTGCTGTACTGTTCTATGTTCTACAAAGCTAATATCAAGCTCCAACAAGCTATAGACACAAAATGCTAGAGTAACTTAGCAGGACAGGCAGCATCTCTGGAGAGAAGGAATTGGTGATTTCAGTCATTTTAGGTACAGACTACTATCTCGAGAGTATTACTCTTGTGTAGTTCCTACTTTCCATACACCAATGGACAAAACTGGAATTGGGTTTGTACATGGCGGGCAGGGGAGAAGAAATATCCTATCAAGGGTGATCCCTTTAGTTTTTGTTTTAATTAGGGTTTTTGTTTTAATGTCACAAATGAGGGTTATTATATACACGGCTCTTTGAATTCTAGATAAAGTCAGATTTTACCTTCAAGGCACCAGTCCAATTGCCATTTGGAAAAATAATAACCACAAATTAAATGGGGCCAAATTAGGGACATGAGCAAAAAGAGTAAGATGTACTTAGGCAAATATTATTTTCTTGTGTGGCTTGAAACTCCTGCATATGATTGGAATGTAATCAACCACCAATTAATCAAGTCAAAGTGAATTTTTGAACGTGTTGATAATATTATCATAACTGGCTTGCAAAATCAAGAATCCCAATTTTATTCTCTCTACCACTAGTGATTACTTTCACAACTTCTTAAAGATTCTAGCTGTCAGGAAAGACAAAATGAGGAGTTGAGAATGCTGAGGAAATTTTGATCAGGTGATACACAAGCACAGCTGGTAGAGCCGCTGCCACACAGTGCCAGAGACCCAGATTCAATCCTGACCTCGGGTGCTGTCTGTGTGGACATTTACACGCTCACCCTATGACCACGTGGGTTTCTTCTGGGTGCTCCTGTTTCCTTCCACATTCCAAAGACATACGTGTTTGTAGATTAATTGGCCTCTGTAAATTGCCCTAGCAAGTAGAGTGGATGCGGAAGTGGGATAACAAAACTAGTGTGAATGGGTGATCAATGGCCGACATGGACTTGATGGGCCAAAGGGCCTGTTTCCATGCTTTATCTCTCAACTAAACTGAAACACGATAGGAACAGGAAGAGGCTACACAGTTCCTTCAGCTTATTTACTCATTCAGTTTGGAAGTGTCAGACTATTGAAAGCACACAAGATTCTGAGCTTCAAAGACAGTGTACGAGCAAGGATGGAATACTCAGACTTTACCTCAGACAGCAGGACCTATGTCCCCGAGTTGTAAGAACAAGAACTACATTTAGCCTACACCAGCCCTCATGCTGGTCTCACATAAAGGGTTATCAGATGATTTAATTAAAGATAATCAAAATAATGGAAACATTTTATAAAGTAAATAAAGAAGAAACTGATTCCAATCACAGGAGGGCTGGTAACCCCAGGGCATATTCAAAGAGGAATGAGGAAGTTTTTTTTTTAAAGCAGCAACTTCTTTTGATAATAATTGAATAGGCTAAATGATGAAGGAAAAAAAATAAACAGCAATTTTCAAAAAGGAATTGGATAAATGTTCTTAAAGGAAAGCTTTGCAAACCTTTAAGAAACTAAAATGAAAGAGTCATCACACTTTCAATTATAAGCCGAGTGAATGGCTTTATCATGTAGTTGACGTGTATGTATTAGACCATGGCTGATCTAGAACCTTTGCTCTGTGGCGTTATATGTACAGCCACCAAACATTTCCAAACTTAATCGATATATAAAATAGGAACAAGACATGTGGAGCTGGAGCACACTGTACCAATGCAACAGTGAGCAGACAGAGGAGGTATGGGGACTTCCAATACTGGCAGCTGCAGTGTGCCTGAAATTGGTACTGGCTCCTAATAGAGTCATACACAAGGAAACAGGCCATTCGACACAACTTGCCCATGGTGCCCCATGCGCACTGGTCCCACCTGTCTGCGTTTGGCCCATATCCCTCTAAACCTTTCCTATCCATCCATCTGCCCCAATGCCTTTTAAATGTGGTTATAGTTTCTTCCTCAACTACCTCCTCTGGCAGCTCATTCCATATACCCACAGCCCACTATGTGGAAAAAGTTGCCCCTCAGATTCTTATTAAATCTTTTCACTCTCACCTTACGCGATACCTGTTTAGAGGTTTTTTTTGGAAAACTGACCTTGAAATGATCGCAGATTGCAGGCAGTGTTTAGTAGTTAGACTCGTCAGGCATTCTACAGCCTATCTATGGACTTCTAAAAGTCAGTCTATTACATGGAACAAACCCTCACCTATGTTTCTTTATTAGAACGCACTCTCCACCATCATGAGGGTCCAGGTTATAAATGTAGAGGAATCCATCTGAGGCAGCAACAAGCAGCCGAGGTAACTTCTGAATTCTGTTGAGCAAAGCATTACATTCATAAATAATAAATATCCTTACAAATGTATGCTTTTTAATATCCTAATGTCCTTTGGCATATAGTGACCACCAGGCCAATGTAGACAACCTTCATAAGTTTACTCTATGTTCTACTTTCAAATACCGTATTTCCTGGCAATGAAGATGCACCTGCGTCAAAGACACACCCCCATAATGCTAAATTTTGGAAAAAGGCTGGCAGGACAGAATTTCTCACGCTCAAAAAATAAAAATAAAGAAAGTAACAATTCAATTTGCCCAATGCTTCCAGATCTCCTCCATTCTGAATGACGGAATTGGTTGGGGGTGGAGGGTGACGGCAGGTGGAGAGATGGTGGGAAAAACGGGAGCACACCGGGACAAGTTGAATCAGTGTGATCTTATTGAATGAGAATACTAGTTCAAGGGACCAATTGGGGGGGGAGAGTTCTTTTCACTGCCTGTGGGGAGTCTGGCCCAGGTCAGCACAGGCAGGAGCGTTGAGAAGTAGGGCCTCTTGCCAGCAACTCACTCACTCGCCGCTGCCACGGCGCTCCTGACGCGAAGCCACCGCATTGTGGCCTGGGAGGGAAGTAGCTCGGCTGGCTGCGATCGGCCGCCGAGTTCCTGGTTCTTCTTGGCCGGGACCGGACAGCGGAACTGGCCTCCATCTCAGCGCCTTCTGCCGGCCCCCTCTCCTCTGGCAATGCTCTCCGTCTGAACAGTGCTCGCTGGCCTCGCTAATGTCAGCCGCTTCCCGCAAATCCTTAAATTCCAACTGCCGCCGGGAGCAGGACATGGCCCCACTTGCTGCGCTGGGTGACACTGGATGGCATTCACTGCCCAGTCCGTGTCTTTCAATGTAGTGAAGGAACCAGCTCAAGAGCAAAGATCATAGAACGGAGTGGGTCAGCGGGCGATGGATAACAGTGGGCGGTGGAGCTTACTCCTGCGTCAGCACGATCAAGGGACCAATTGAGGTTACTCGCATTGACACAGGAGTAAGCTCCACCTCTTCCCTTCTTTGTTCTCCCACTGTCGGGGGCCTCGAGCCTTCTGTTGACTGTGTGATGTTGCTCCCGTAGCCGGCAGCAGTGGGCCTTTCTCATCGGGGCGATCAAGCTCCTGCATCGGTGGGGAATCTCAGCTCCACCACGCCGGGCGATCTGACCCCAGGACAGGGCTGGGCGATCCTTCTGCATCATTGGGGTCCGGACTTCGGTATCTACCCGAGACTGCAAGCTCCTTGATGGTGAAATCCGCAGGCCGCTGTTGGAGTATTGATCCCAGGCAAGGGATCCCCGCAGTGGGGCTCAAGGTCAGTCCAGAACAAGGCCTCCAGCTTCACGATGTTAGGCCGCAGAGCAACTGGAGATACGATCCGGAAAACAATCGCATCAACGGCAAGGTAACAGGTTGAAAAAAAGTTTCCCCCGACCCCCTCCCTCACATAAAACAAACCAGAGAACATTAACACAAACTTTTAATTTTATGTTAAAACACACAAAAAATAACAAAAAAGACAAAAAGACAGACTGTTGGCGAGGCCGCTAATGTCAGCGCCCCCTGGTGGTGTGCTTTAACCGCAGATGATTTTTTTTCTATTACAAATCTCAAATTGTGGAGTACAGAGGCAAATAAATAAATGTTGGGTCTTTGTCCCAAGTATTATGGAGAGCACTGTAGATGAGCCATAATTGAATGGTGGAATAGATATAATGGGCTGAATGGCCCAATTCAGCTCCAAAAACGTTTGAAATTCTGAAAGGTCTAGACAAGTTAAACTAGCAGGTTGGGAACTACTACTTTCTTAGCAGAAAGATTAATGTCCATGGTAATTGGTGGCATGATTAGAGGTGCATTTAACACATCTTTTCACAAAAGAACTCATCCGTATCTGTTTTTGGCGGCTGGTAGAATGTCAAATAAAATGATCCTACTAAACACTTGACCCTGCAATTGATGAAACCACTTGGAGTAAATACCTTGGCCACAAAATATGTATAGGTTGCAGCCGCAGATGCTGCCGAGAACCAATGGGGGACTCTACAGTGGGGGGGGGGGGGGGGGGGGGGGGAGAGAGAGGACGCGGAGAATGAAGGGTGACCTAGCTGAGGAACGCTTGCTGCCACGTGCAGGGGAAGGGAAAGATAGGTTTGTTCAGCGAACTTGTGTAACTTTGTCGCCGCCAGAAACTTGGCGACACTTGTTTACTGCTCAGGTGAAGTCTGCCGTATGATTTTACCGGATTGTATGCAAACCAAAGCTTTCACTGTACCGAGGTGCATGACAATAATAAGGTATCATTGTATCAGGAACTACCAGTTCAGCTGGTAGCGATCTATTTACTGTAAGTATGCAGCTGTCATGCTACTCACATGGTAAGAGTGCAGATGCTTCTTTGTCCAGAGAAATTGAGACGTACTGTGGCGAATGCTCGATCCTGGTTTATGATATCCGACATTTGGGTAGGGAGGTAGTTGGTGGCTGCCATAAACATCTTCCCCATATATCCACTCCATGATGGAGACTCCTCCTGGGGCCTGGTTCAAATTAACATTGCATTTCAGTGATCAGTGACTTAGCATAATGTGACATGTGTAACCCGAGTAATACTTTTCAACTGAATGCAAAATAATATTTTTTATATGCAAAATTATGAGCGGGGTAGATAGGTTAGATAATATAAAATTTTCTGCCTTGGTATGGATGTCTAAAACAAGAGGGTATGGATGCATGGAGAGAGGTAGGCGTGTTATAACCATATAACAATTACAGCACGGAAACAGGCCCTCTCGGCCCTGCCAGTCCGTGCCGACCATTTATTTTCCCCTAGTCCCATCTACCTGCACTCAGACCATACCCCTCCATTCCCTTCCCGTCCATATACCTATCCACTTTACTTTTAAATGTTAAAATCGATCCTGCCTCCACCACTTGTGCTGGAAGCTCATTCCACAGAGCCACCACTCTCTGAGTAAAGAAGTTCCCCCTCATGTTACCCCTAAACTTCTGTCCCTTAATTCTCATGTCATGCCCTCTTGTTTGAATCTTCCCTACCCTCAATCGGAAAAGCTTATCCACGTCAACTCTGTTTATCCCTTTCATCATTTTAAAGACCTCAATCAAGTCCCCCCCTTAAACTTCTGCGCTCCAAAGAATAAAGACCTAGAGGGCATCTGTGGGTTATTTCTAACATCTAACAGTGTTAGAGGGCATCTGTGGGTTATTTTTTTTGCATAGTGAGTGGTTGGAATGCACTGCCTGACTGAGCAATGGAGGTACGTTCTCTCAGCAATGAATAGCTAGACAGACGCCAGAATCACCAGGGAAATGTGGTTAAATGGGACGTATAAATAAGTACAATGGTCAACATGGACATAATCGGCCGAATGACCTGTATATGTGCTACATGATTCATACAGCGTGGAAACAGGCCCTACGTCCCGACTTTCCCACACTGACCACCATGTTCCTGCTACACTAGTCCCACCTGCCTGCACATGGCCCTTATCCTTCTAAACATGTCCTATCCATGTACACTGCCCAATTGTTTCTTGAACGTTGCGATATGATAAGATGAATCTATTTCAGTGATTGCAACAGACCTACACAATTGGCAAAATAGCAATGAGTTTAATACAACTTGGCATTTTCAACATAGTAGGTAATGAAACTCGTGTATCAATAAAGGGATTAACTGTTCACTTTCTCGTGTTTCCTTTTTTTCCCGATTTTGCAAAGTATAATCACAATCATATCATCAAAAGCAAAAAGGCAGCTTTGAGCAGAGGAAGACGGTTACACATAGGCCAGTGTATTTAACACAACAAGAACACAGTGGATCTATTCAATGATTCTGTACAATCTGTGCTCATTTTGCAGCAGGGGTTTCAAACTTTGATGATTTCAAGTCATCAGTCCAACAGTGTTGTTAGAGAGTTGCCAGGCAACCATCTGATAAACAGACGTTCATATTTCCTCCGAGTTCAGAGTTTACCCGTGTTGCTTCACTTTCCCTGATATTCTCTTTGCTGCCCGCCACAGGGATATGTTCAGCCACAAAGCCAAATGTTATTTGTGCTGCTCGTCTCGACATTCACAATATAGGCTGCATGGTGGCGCACTGGTAGAGTAGCTACCTTAAGGCGCCAGAGATCCGGGTTTGATCCTGACTACGGGTGCTTGTCTGTACTGAGTCTGTACGTTCTCCCTGTGACCTGTGTGGGTTTTCTCCGGGATCTCCAGTTTCCACTCACACTCCAAAGACGTAGGGGTTTGTAGGCTGGTCACTGCGGACTCGGTGGGCTGTAAGGCCTGTTTCTGTGCTGTATCTATAAACTACTGTGCAATTCATATTAAAGATTCAGCACTGTTACAGGATGGGTTAGTCCATCTTATTGATATTGGCCCAGGCTTTACATGTGCAGCACTCATGAGGAAATGAGTGTCATGTGGTGTCTCTAAGTGGTGGAAAAAAGCACTGCGGCAAAAATTGGTCCAGAACTTTGCTCAAGGAAACACCAACTCATGTTGTAAACACAGCTGATTTGAGATGAAGAACTTCTACGATTTTATTTGGAATCGCAGATGCTGCACACAGGGTGGAGGCTGTGGTTCGGCAAACATCAATTATTCCCACTGCTACTTGGAAGCTTATATAATTGGGTTGTTCTTCCACATTTATCCTAATAAAAAAAAATAAAAAAAATTGTATCCTTCAGCTATGTTGGGGGATCCATGGTGGGAATGGGTGTGGGGGAGGTGAGGGGAGGTTGATGAGGGGCAAGGGAAGAGGGGGGAATTTTAAGCCCCCAAAATGGATGTGATCTTAAAACATTGGAAACTTCAAACCTCAAACAGATAGCATCCATCTTGCTCTTATGAAGCAGAACACAAATTTTTTTTTAGTCCTGCCCAAGTTCTGGACCATGTATTTAAATTTAATCCTGGTCACCCCTCTCAGAAAAAAAAAAGTTTAAAATAACTATTTATGGAACAGAGTAGGAAAGAACTGCAGATGCTGGTTTAAATCGAAGATAGACGCAAAATATTGGAGTAACTCATCGGGACAGGCAGCATCTCTGGAGACAAGAAATGGGTGACGTTTCAGGTCGAGACCCTTCTTCAGACTGTCCCGCTGAGTTACCCCAGCATTTTGTGTCTATCTTCAGTCAGAAGAAGGGTCTCGACCCAAAACGTCACCTATTCCTTCTCTCCAGAGATGCTGCCTGTCCCGCTGAGCTACTCCAGCATTTTGTGTCTGTTTATGGAACAGTGCAGCAAAGTGGAGTAAAGTTGGTTGTGAAAGATCTAATCGTGTTCAAAGTTTTAATGTCAAAAAAATGGATCACTAATTGCCACGCCATTTGGGCCACAATATCTGTGCAGAACATGATGCCGAGACCAACTCTTGTGCCTGGACATGATCCTTATCCTTCCATTCCCTGTATATCCATGCGCCTATCCAAAAGCTTCTTAAGTGCCACAATGGTATTTGAAGTAGCAGGTTGTTTATCGATGATTGCTGCACTACTCACCACCTCTGTAATTAGTCCTTTCGCATCCCCTACAGCCACCTTTCCCATTCCTCCTCCCTGTGTGATCCTGGTTGTGCTCTTCAACATTCCACCTTCATATTCAACCCAACCGTTCCACTCTCCCCATCACTCCACCCCACACAATCTCAGGTCTCCACCTTCCTTCCTCCGATGCTCACAGGCTGGCCCGATGCCAGAGGCAAATGGAGATAAAACTTGCTAAATCAGGTTGTGCTGCTTAATGCGGGACAACCCAAAGCCATTCTTTGGAAGAAACCCATTCTTCCTGCCTTGTTAAAATCAAATGTTTCACCACACAAGTGTTTCTCCACACAGTCTGAAGAAGGGTCTCGACCCGCAACGTCGCATATTCCTTCGCTCCATAGAGGCTGCCTCACCCGCTGAGTTTCTCCAGCATTTTTGTCTACCTTTCTCCACACAACCTAATTTCCCCCTGTGAATTTGAGGTCCCATGGCCCTTTAACCACACAGAAGTGTGCAGAGGAACTTTATTAGAATTTTATGGCTGGAAAGGAGCTTCAGTTATGTGGAAATACTGGAAAAGTAAGACTTCTTCTCCGTGGAGTAAAGTTGGTTGTGAAAGATCTAATCGTGTTCAAAGTTTTAATGTCAAAAAAATGGATCACTAATTGCCACGCTTTTGTTTGCTTCACAAGCGTATTATTCGCAAAGGAAAATGTTGGAGTAAATTTTCTTTAGAAATATAGAGCGGAAACAGGCCCTTCGGCCCAGTGAGTCCACGCCAACCACACTCACCCACGTACGAGTTATATCCTACACACGAGGGATAATTTTACAGAGGCCAATTAATCAATAAACCCGCAGGCGTTTGGAATATGGGAGGAAACCAGAGCACTCAGAGAAAAACTACTAAGTCACAGGGAGAACATACAAACTCTCTACTACAGCACCCAACGTCTGGATCGAACCAGAGACTCTGGCGCAGTAAGGCAGCGCCTGTTCCGCTGCGCCACTGTGCCGCCCTTAAGCACAGCCGTTACTGCAAGTTTAAAATACCAATGCATAGAGAAGCCCACAGATGTACAGTGGCGTCTAATGGTATGGATTGGGGTATCATTTCAATGCACGCAGAGTTCACTTATCAAGCCTGCTTTCTTGTTGTTTATGGTGGATTTTCCTGTGCATTGAATTATTTGGAATCCAACTCAAGTAGATCCACCAAGTACAGTTCAATTTAGTTCATTGTCACGTGTACCAAGGTACAGTGAAAAGCTTTTTGTTGCGTGCGAACCAGTCATTGCCTGTTGCTCTGGTTCTCCATTGAATGTCCTAGACACAACTTACCGGTAGTTGTGAACTGCACTACCCACCAACCTGCAGTTCTTGCCAAACCACTTGCTACCCAACTCAACTTACCAATGGGTTACGACAGACCAAAGACCATACCCGCCCTGTTTCTATAGATGCTGGTACATCTTCATTCCCCCACTATCCACTAGACTGTTCATACAACCAGGACGTCTGTTTAAATTTCTGCCTTCGGCAGTAGTAGAGCAGAGGACAGAAAAGCATTTTGGTGTTCGGTCTTTCCTTATACAACACCTTGGCCGTTGTCACTAAATCCTATAATTGTTCTGCAAAGCATTGTTGACATTCTTAGACACAATGCTATTCACTTTGTATAGGAAGTAACTGCAGATGCTGGTTTACACTGAACATAGACACAAAATGCAGGGGTAACTCAGCGGGACAGGCAGCATCTCTGGAGAGAAGGATTGGTGACGTTTCGGGTCGAGATCCGTCTTCAGTCTTTGCATTCACTTTGTATTGTTAAAATATTTTTTATTGAGATGATGGAGGAAAGTCATTTCATTGATAGGAGGGTAGGTAAACAGAATGCACTGATTCAGGATGTTTGGTGTTAAAACCAGGTCAGGAAATGAAGTAGCAAGTTATTATATCTGAAAATGAGGTGGAGAGATTTAATTACAGCTCACAAAACAATAGTACATTATCTACATAGAAAATAGCAGGGCGTAAAGTATGACAATGCACATGAAGCTAATTTGATAGAACTTTCGAACAGGCAGAACTGGTTCAGTAAGCCACGTGGTTTGTTTCTTTGTGGTATGAATCATTTACGTTGCTCCACTGAAGGTTAGGGTTTATGATGATTCATTTTCGGGTATCTTGCCCAAGTAATTTGCAGCATGAAAATTGAGGCTTTGTTGACTTTATGAACATTGATCCAACACGGACAAACCATTTCCATTCTGCGACCACACCCATTTAATTTTGTTTAGTTTAGTTTAGAAATACAGCGCGGAAACAAGCCCTTCGACCCACGAGGTCTGCGCCAACCAGCGATCCCCGCACATTAATAACCGACAATTTTACATTGATACCAAGCCAATTGACCTAAAAATCTTTACAGTCTTTGGAGTGTGGGAGGAAACTGAAGACCTCGGAGAACGTACAAACTCAGTACAGATAAGCACCCATAGTCAGGATCAAACCTGGGTCTCTGATGCTGTAAGGCAGTAGCTCTGCCACTGCGCCACCATGCCGGCCGACCACACCCATTGTCAACAGTTGTGTATGATCAACTGAAGTATGGTAGCAATTAAATAACTAAGGTCGTTGATGTGGTGGAGACGTATCTCCAGTCACTTATGGAAACGTCATTGGATCAGTAGCCATGTAAAGAGAGCAGCAATTGTTGACAGAGGTGGTCGGTCACCTTCTGATGTCTGGTGGGCTGATCTTGATTAGATCTACCTCACCCACACATTGTCACTGTTGGGAAAGATATTCAATATAAATATTCGGCACTTAAGCCATTATTCCCACATATTTTAGTTTAGAGATGCAGCGCAGAAATAGGCCCTTCGGCCCACTGAGTCCGCTCCAACCAGCGATCCCCGTACACTAACGCTAGGGACAATTTACATTTATACCAAGCCAATTTACATACAAACCTGTACGTCTTTGGAGTGTAGGAGGATACTGGAGCACCCGGAGAATACCCACGCAGGTCATGGGGAACAAGTACAAACTCCATACAGATAGCACCCGCAGTCAAGATCAAATCCGGTTGTAAAGCAACAACTCTACTGCTGTGCAACCATGCAACCCTGCTCAATATGTTCAAAGGCCAAATAACTCAAGACTTAGATAGAGCTCCCAAAGATTCATTTTTGCTTAATCTTCCTATTAAGCTAGCATCACATTAATTCCCTGAATGCAGCTATTTCTCGGTTCAAATTGGCCAGATACCCAGACGGAATATTTATGTAGTCTGATAAAATCGATTTTATACCAAGATTGTGATATGGGAAATGTTACTCAAATTTCCAGTCATGGTATAAGCAAGATGACGAAGGAATGAATAAGTCAAATGGAAAATATCTGACCTGATGCAGTGCAGCTTTTGCTGAAAGAATAACATGTTAGCAGTCTGCCCTTAACCCTCTCTGTCTGAAAAAAAAAACCCTTTTATGAACAAATGTCTATTACAGTTTTAGTAGGGATGTTTTAAGAGACTACTGTACCTTTGGCTGGGCTGTTCAAGCTTGAAGATATGAATAGTTTCAGTATTACTCGATGCTGACAAGAACTGTGAATCTTTGCTGAATGCCAGCGAGCCAATATTTACATACCTATTGTCGAAAAATTATAACATGTAAAATATAACAAATATTAAAGCTTAATATAAAGATAAAATGCCTGGAATTGGTGGCGAGTGAAATTATTTATCCTTATCCTCATGCTATCCCGCCAGCCTCATTAAAAAAAATGCATAAAACCCACATTTGAAATGCATCAAAAAAAAACTCGCTTCCAAAATTCTTGCATCAAAATAGAAATCAAGGCACAATGCGTAGGAAGGAACTGCAGATGCTGATTTACACTGAAGATGGACACAAAATGCTGGAGTAACTCAGCGGGTCAGGCAGCATCACTGGAGAAAAGGAATAGGTGGCGTTTCTGGTCTGAAGATGGGTCTCAACCCAAAATGTCACCTATTCCTTTTCTCCAGAGATGCTGACCTTCTGAGAACCTCCAGCATTTTGTGTCTACCTTCAGTTTAAAACAGCATCTGCAGTTCCCTCCTAAACATTAAAATATTTGTTTCCTACCACATAGGGTACAGATCGCGAGGATTTAAGTTAAAAGTTAAGAAGAAATTAATGGACATCTGTTTTACAAACAGCCCTCTGATGAGACCATAATGCTCTCATCATTTGTCCCTCTCCCACCCTAGTCATTGTACTAGTTTCATAGTCGTCCTATTGAGCTTTACTGTCTGTATAACTTGTTATTATCTGACGCACAACCAACAATGCACCATTGTGGGCTCCACCTTTCCTTGATCATTGTTACATTTTTGCATATCTTTCATTCATTTGTTCTATATCTCTCTCTACATCACCGACCCGCTGAATTACTCCAGCTTTATGTGTCTATCTATGGTCTCATCATTTGGTTAACTTCACATCCTCCACATTAAGTTGGATGGGGTGAGCGTGTGTGTCTGCAGAGATTGCTGGGATTCAGTAGCAAGCCCCATCCTGTTTACTGTTACAATACTAGAGTAGAAATATCAGCAGGTGAAAGCTGGCACATCCTATCCCAAGAAATAGAAGTACCAATGATTAAAATTATAAACCTCAAAGACATTAATGTCCATAAACATGCCCCCAAATGTTCTTGTTTTCAATTACTTTCCTTGATAAACCTCATTGGTTCACTGTTCGAGAGGGATGGAACCAGTCCAACATCTACCAGATGTTACAGGTACAGTTTACTGGAAGGCTGGAGGGAGTAGAGGTGTGGTGTATCACTAGTCACTAATCAGACGAGGGGGGCAAGATTAGTATTGCTGTCACAACGTTCCCGTCGCCCGGGTCTAATTCTGACCTGGTGGGTCAGAACAAGTGGGAAGAAATTTAGAACGGAGACGAGGAAACACTTTTTCACACAGAGAGTTGTGAGTCTGTGGAATTCTCTGCCGGTTCTCTGGATACTTTCAAGAGAGAGCTAGATAGGGCTCTTAAAGATAGCGGAGTCAGGGGATATGGGGAGAAGGCAGGAACGGGGTACTGACTGGGGATGATCAGCCATGATCACATTGAATGGCGGTGCTGGCTCAAAGGGCCGAATGGCCTATTCCTGCACCTATTGTCTATTGTTTGCTCGTATGCTCCATTTTCTTCCTAAAGATGAGCTGGTAGGAGAATTGGCACAAAGCTTAGTTTAGCTTATTGTTGTTACGTGTATTGAGATGCAGTGAAAAGCTTTGTTTTGTGCTATCCATTCACTATACATGATTACAATCAAGCCATCCACAGTGTACATATACAGGATAAAAAGAATAATGTTTAGTGCCAGATAAAAACCAGTACAGTCCGATTAAAGATAGTCCGAGTGTCTCCAATGAGTTAGATGGTAGGTCAGGACCACACTCTAGCTGGTGATAGCATGGTTCAGTTGCCTGATAACAGCTGGGGAGAAACTGTACCTGAATCTGGAAGTAAGTGTTTACACAAAAAAAAGATAAATAATTTTGCAGATCTGTAACACACAATAGTTTCTTTACATTCTCATTATGATTAAAAAAACTGTTCCCTGAAGTCATGGGAAAGTGAATTATGGTCACTTTAAATCGGTGGTTCCTCTCTCTAGCAATGCACACGAAACCCAGAACAGATTATTTCTTCCTCAAGAAAGCACAACTCAGGAGGATGGGCTACCTCCAGACTATTTATGAGGAGCATCCGTTGAGGTTAGCTCAGGGCAGTGACGTCAGTAGCTCTGGTCAGCTGCCTGCGGCTCATGAAAAATGCCCACTCCACCAAAATTACACCCAGACAGCATTTATCAATGGGACAAAAATTACAGGAATGAAGTACATTGGGTATGAGGACACGTAACACAATTACCTTTTCATTCCTCTCCTGAATTCATAGAGTTTCTCTCCCTCAGGGGTGGAAAAGACACGAATAACTGTACCCTGCGGAACATTCAGAGGGAGTTAACGAAGGTTTGGAATTTATGGCTCCAGTAAAGGCATAAATCAATGATCTCATTCAGCCATGCTTCAGCCAATGAATCCAAATCTCCTGCCGGAATTATTTTTCTCCCCATCCCACCCATGTCCCGTTGAATTTGTAATTCTATTGTCATCTTATAGTTTCTGATGAGTGCATTATCCATTCACTAATTAACCTGCCCTACAGCAATGTATTTGATGAACCATGGCATTCATACCTATCAACGTAAGGAAAAAAAAAATAGAAGTCGGCCATTTGACTCTTTAAACCATATAACAAACCATATAACAATTACAGCACGGAGACAGGCCCTCTCGGCCCTTCCAGTCCGTGCCGACCATTTGTTTTCCCCTAGTCCCATCTACCTGCACTCAGACCATACCCCTCCATTCCCTTCACGTCCATATACCTATCCACTTTACTTTTAAATGTTAAAATCGATCCTGCCTCCACCACTTCTGCTGGAAGCTGATTCCACACAGCCACCACCCTCTGAGTAAAGAAGTTCCCCCTCACGTTACCCCGAAACTTCTGTCCCTCTTTGTCGGCACTCTGATCAGATCATGGCTGGCCATTTTCCTCAGCACCACTTTCCTGCTTTACCCTCATGTGCCTTAATTTCCTAAACGTTTAAAAAAACCCCAATTGATTTCTGTCCTGAACATATTTAGCAATGGTCTTCTTGGGCTGCAGATTCATTGGCCTTTTGCTGAAGACATTTCTACCCATGTCTATTCTGAGCTGCTGGACCCTGCCACTACACAAGCTCTCTCAGCCACAGAAAACTAAATACCACCAGCCAGAGGAAGGTAAATTGGTGGCTACATTCAAGGGTGACAGTGTACAATGCACGGAAGTAGGATTTGGTACTTTTTCCACCATTAACGGAAAGTATGATATAATGTGAGATGATGGAAAATTACAGAGTGCACGGCCAATTACAGGGCACACATAAATACTGTGGCTGTGAGGGCAAGTCAGATGCTGGCACCCTGTGGCATGACTCACTTCCTAACATCCCAAATCCTTTGTGCCATCTCTAAGGTACAAATCAAGAGTGTGGCGGCACTTGCCTGGACAAGTGTAGCTCTCGAGCAACTTCACATGAATTTAGGATGTGACCACTCAGCTGATTAGCACCTCACCCACTATCCCAAGCAATCGTTCCCTACACTATCAGTGTTCAGCAGCTGTAGGGTGCAGCATCTATGAAATTCATTGCACTGGTTATTTCTTGATTTTAAGGACAACATGGTGGAGTTGCTGCCTTACATCGCCAGGCACCAGGGTTCGATGCCGAGTATGGGCGCTGTCTGTATGGAGTTTGTACGTTCTCCCCGTGACATGTGTGGGTTTTCTCTGGTATCTCCATTTTCCTCCCACACTCCAAAGACGTACAAGTTTGTTGGTTAGTTGGCTTGGTATAATTGTAAATTGTCCCTAGTGTGTGTAGGATAGGGTTAGTGTGCAGGGATCGCATGTTGGCGTGGACTTGGTGGGCCACAGGGACTGTTTCCGCGCAGTTTCTCTAGAACAAAAAACTACAACTACACTTATAAAGAGGGGAGTCATGGTGAGCATACGGCATGGGGAAAAGGCCCTTTGGCCCACCGATTCTGTAATGACCATGTAAACCCATATACTTTAAACCCATATTAATCTGATTTTATTATCCCGATAAGACAACCAACTCCCTCTAGATTTACCACTCACCTACACACTGTGGCAACATACAGTGGACAATTAACCTGCCAACATATCTTTGAGATGTGGGGAGAAACTGGAGGATGCTGGGAAAAGCAATCTGTCAAAGGAATAAAGTGTAAACTGCACACAGACAGCTCTGGAGGTCAGGATTGAACCTGGGTCGTGGGAACTGTGGCAGTGCAGCTCCACTAGGCAGTCCATGGTGTTGCTCCACATTGTCGCAGCCCAAACTACTTGCCTTGGATACACTGACATCTCCATAACCTCTAACCTCTACCACCATGAAGGATGAGTTCATAAACCCACATGTGACAGGAGCAGAATTAGGCCATTCGGTCCACCGAGACTACTCTGCCATTCAATCATGGCTGATCTCTTTTTCCCTCTTAACCCCATTCTCCTGCCTTCTTCCGAAAACCCCTGATACCCACACTAATCCCCCCCCTCCCCCCCCTCGGAAATCAGGGGCCGCTACCGTCTCTGCTCTTCAACAGGGCTCGGTGCCTCTTTATGCAGAGAGGCAGAATCGCTTTGACAAAGGAGCTACCAAATCACGGGTATCCATCTCCATCTTTACTTTGAGGTAGGAATCACTAGATAACAATCAATTGCTGAACATTTAAATTTCCCCTCTGATTGTGATGACCATGCCACACAAGGGACTGAATGTTCGGCTTTCTGACTTCTGTAATGTGTTGGTAGGTTACCCAACTCAACCTCTTAGATCAGCCAGGGAAGAGGGGCTGAATCAACACAGGATTGGGAATACTTGTGGCTCACTGGCACACACAGTCCACCTTCACGCTCAGCAACGTACTGAAGGTGCCGATACAACACAAGCTGGGGGTTCTACTTCAATAAACGCCATCCCGACCTGCAATAGATTCTCCTTTGTTGCTATGTCTAAATCGTCCAGCACCAGCACTGTGGGTCCACATACATCACAAGGATAGCAGCACATCAAGAAAGAAGCTCACCACCAATTTCTTTAAGGTATTAAATGTTAGCCTTCCCGTCGTTACCCAGATCCCGAAAGATAAATAAATAAACATTCCCTCTCTCTACATATTTTAAGAAATGTCCCTCCTGTATTTTTTATGACGCCCCCACAATCTCCAGCATGAGGGGAAATTTTCCCTACAGAGCGACCACTTCCCATTTGCCCATGACGTTGGCTCTAAGTGGCTTCAAAGCTTCATTCACTTTACTGCTGGCCTCAGGCGACTAAAATGTGAAGTGACCACTGAAGGAAAAAAGAATTTGCTTTTGAAAACTATTTCAGGATCATGAAGGTGTTCAGCAAATAGTGGGTTTGGGATTACACGAAATTTATTTTTTTAATTGAATGAGGAAAAGAGTATTTAAAGATCAAAACCCAGACTTGGCACAAAACTCAGTCTACTGGGCAGTGGTATTCTCTGCCCTCCTACATATTTTGATTTCTGTGGCACACCATGATAACCATTACCTGAGGAATAAGGCACAAAGGTAGACACAAAATGCTGGAGTAACTCAGGGTGACAGGCAGCATCTATGGAGAATGGGAGGCAGAACCTTAGGATGTCATTAACGGAGGAGAGAACTAATAATGCAAACTGGAGTGGGAGCCCAGGACAGAACGGTGGAATCTGGAAGTCATTGAGGAGATGAAGAGCGTGCAAAGTGACTTGGACATAGGTAGGGAAGGATTGGACCAGGAGGGGATAGGACGGAGTCGAGGTATGTGGTAATAAATTTGGTGGGACATGACCAAGCAGCAACAATGGGTCTGCCAGGACAGTTCTGTTTGTGGATTTTGGGGAGAAGACAAAATCGGGCCGAGCGGGGCTGGGGAACGATAAGGTTGGAGGCTTCAGAGGGCAGGGAGCCTGAAGTGATGAAAGCAGTAATGGTGTTTGAAATTAAGGCCTGGTGCTCATCTGTGGGGTCATGATCCAAGGATATGTAATATTAAGTACTATTAAGCACATTACACAATCGACTCTCATTAACAAGAAACAAAATCAAACTGCAGCACCGAATTTCACAAGTTAAACGGTGAAACATTTAGAATACCTTTTCTGAGGCACTTGCCAGTTTTGAACCTGAGAAGTTGAACGCCAGTGCCGCAAGTGGCCCATCGTGTGCAGGGATTACAGAAACATTGTGCTGGTGCAAGAAAATATGCATTAAAAATATGTCATGTAAAAGTATCTCAGCAAAAATCTTTATATAACAGCTACTTAAGATAAAGTTTGGACTGCATTAGGTCTTTAACAGGAGACTAATAATGCAAAGTCACTAATACAGATTTATTTTCATAAGAAGATCAAAACAAAACCATCAGTACCTTATGATGCATGAAACACAGTTTGCTCAATTATTTACTTATGCAACTACAGAATAACTATAATACCATTATTCTATCACTACTGTGGCGCAGCTGGTAGAGCTGCTGCCTCACAGCGCCGGGTTCGATCCTGACCTCAGGTGCTATCTGTTTTGCATGTTTTCCCTGGAGCCCCGTGGGCTTCCTCTGGGTGCTCTGCTTTCCTCCCACATCCCAAAGATCTGCAGCATTTGTAGGTTAATGGGCCTCGATATATTGCTCCTAGGGTGTGGCGAGTGTGATGCTGAAATGGGATAACAGAAAACGAGTCAACAGGTGATCAATGGTCGGCATGGGCTTATAGGGCAGAAGGGCCTGTTTCCATGTAGTGTCTCTAGGCTAAGCTACAAATATTCTTCCTCTGGAAGGAACAGCATGGTCCAAAGAAGGTGGCTGGTGATCCTAGGATCGGTGGAAGATCTATCCCAATCCCCTGTGATACAGGTTTGTGCCATCATTCCAAAGTCCTTAACGTGACTATTTTGCTTCAAATAATCGGCATTAATTGTATAAACTGTCTTATAACTTAGCCCGGCCATTCACCAATGCATTCCTTGCCATCTTTGAAGCATCATAATGGTCATGTTGGAGTATTAGTCTCACCTCAAGATCAAATTAACTTAGGATAGAATATGGTTGCAATGGGAAAGCCATCTTATCACACGGTTGAAGAAGGAATAATAGTGGTGGAAAGAAAGTATTCCATCTCTCTCTCTCTCTCTCTCTCTCTCTCTCTCTCTCTCACACACACACACATTTTATTCTATGTTCAAAATAGTCAAGTAAATCGCAATGCTAACATAAATTGTAAACTATGGCCGTCTCCTATTCAAGTGAACACTCACCAGGTTATTTGCATCATAAATCACTATCTCTCCTATTGTGGCATTTCCAGGATATGCCAAGTATGAGTTGGAATGATTGATGGAAAGTGCACAGAGACCTGGGTAGAGGAGACTAGATGTTAGAATGATAGACCAGGATGATGGTTCAGTCATGCTCACAGGGAAATGCAAAAAAAATGTAAAGCTATAAGACCTACATCAGACCACACCGACCTCATCCAAAATACTCAAAAAATAGCTTCCAAATTGCATTGGTTTTTGATGGCAATTGAAATTGCATCGCAAAATTTAAGATATAAATTAGTAGCAATAATGCAATAGAGATAAGGATTCAGTAACAAACTCTTAAAGTAGATTTGGGTGTGGAGTGTGTAGTCTCATCGTGAGAATGAGGTGTATGTGAGCAAAAGGAGCTTGTAGCATTTACAAGAACTTTGATATAATGGGGATTGCAACAAAATGCTTCAAGCATCTCTTCCATCTTCATCTTCAAATAGTTCAAAGGATCTTTCGCATCTAAGCAGTCCAATTAGGTCTTTGTTTAACATCACACCAAAAAGCACCTTGCAGTTTGATTCAGTGAAATGTTAACCTCCTGAGGAAGTCTCAGAATTTCTTCAGAACTAGTCTTGCTCCAAAATATAAGTTGCTAAACAAAATGTCCATTGATTTCATATTTGCCGATGCTTTAAGTTATTGGCATTATGGTGGAGAATCCACCCTCACTCTATTTTCCATCCTCTCTCCATCTCTTTCAGCCCTTTTTAAAAAAGAAATCACAGACTCTTCACCTTTACTTCCCTCTCTATCTTTTCTCCCTTTCTCTCTTGTCCTGCTCTTGTTCCCTCTCCCTTCTTTTGTTTCTACCTGTCTCTCACTTTGCCCCCTCCTTTTGTTCCTCCCCTCCCCCAGCTCTTTACTCTGTGGAACAATGATTGTTATGATCCTTCCACTTAACCTCTCCCATTCTGCCACATTCCCTGTAAACAACTTTCGGAAAGACGAGAAACTGGCTGCCTAACTAACACAGAGATTTGGGCAAAGCCGACACTAAAAAGCATGCTTCACGGGCACGCCATTCTGTAAAGCCTGATAGAAAGAAGAAATGCTAACATCAGAATTATTCTTACATCTTTAGGCTACAATGATAAAACCAAAAGATTGTTTTAACTATGTCTAAATTAATGTATCGTTCTTCTGATGGTTGTGAAGCCGATTTGAGTATAACTGCTGTTGTGACTTAAATTATCGTGTAATTTTTGGCCAAAGGTATGTCTGGAATATTGCAAAACTTTACCTCTCCTTTTGAGAATAACATGAAAAGTGAACACATTTTATTGACACCATTTTGTCCTGCTGGAATGATAGCAGAGTTTGCCTCTCAAAATAATAGCCAAAAGGAGAACATCAACGATTGGTTTAATCTTAATTTATCTTGATTTTCATTCTACTATAGTACAAGAAGCCTGGAGGGTCACAAAGGCACTTCATAGAATTTTCAACCCAGACATTAAGTTTTAAAAGACAGCAGGAGTTAGATTTTTACCCACCTGTGCGGTTTACTGGTATATCTTGAATGGTTTTCAGCAATTTTAAATCCTTGATGTTGTGAATGTAAATGGACTCTTCCAAGCAAACTATCAACCTCTGTGAAGGAAAATAAATTGTCATAATCTGAAGATTCAGACAATTCATGGTCTTGATTAGCGGCAAACTTTAAAGTAACGAATTGTGGTCTCCACTGGAATGTGCAATTGAACTTGAGGCCAATCCCTTTGGCCCACCGAGTCTGCACCAACCAGCGATCCACATACACTAGCACTATCCTACACACTGGGGACTATTTGCCATTTACAGAAGACAATTAACCTACATATCTTAACCTGTATATCTCTGGAGTGTGGGAGGAAACTGGAGAACCCGGAAAAAACCCACACAGTCACGAGGAAAACGTACAAACTCCGTACAGACAGCCCCCATAGTCAGGATTGAACCCGCGTCTCTGGCACTGTAAGGCAGCAACTCTACCGCTGCACCACTGTGCCGCCAGTTCCTTCCACATTCTTTTGCATTCCATCCCAGTTCAAGATGAGACAGATTGGGCTGAATGACCAGTTTCTCTGTTGACATTGCTGGGACTAACATTAAGCACAACAATTAAGCTACTGTAGACACAAAATGCTGGAGTAACTCAGCGGGTCAGGCAGCATCTCTGGAGATAAAGAATGGGTGACGTCTCGGGTCGAGACCCTTCTTTAGGCTGATGTCAGGGGAGGGGGCAGGACAAAGAGAGATAATTAATTATAGCTGTTACTTGATTGCGAGAAACCAATTCCAGCTAAATACCATGAAAACTTAAGTCAATGGGCCAGAAATTCTGCAGCATGAAGAGACATGCTAAAATAACATTATGTGAGAAGTCAGTGCCGGTTTTGTCAGAGATACTCCCCCCCACAACTTCCCTCTACTGATCGGATAGTGATATTCTATTATTCATAAGGCCCAAGTGTCATGTACTATAGAAAGGGACTTGTACGCACAAAACCTTCCTCCAGTTCTGCAATTGCAGATTGAACAAAGGGAGCCAGGTCGGACAGGGTTCATGGCAGGGGTGGAAGTGGAGATAGAGAAAGTGATGAGCTCAGAGTTAGGGGTGGGGAAGGAGTTGGCAAGATTAAAGGTTAGGGTGGGTCAGTAGGTTTGTAAGTCTGCAAAAGGGTGCCCGTTGGAACATGAGTCAGGAAAGGACAGCAAGAACCTACGCTTGACAGAGTGCAAGAGGTGTTGGTGGGATCAAGAGTTGGTCAGTGGATCACTGGTCTGAGAGTTGACTGGAAGTAGAGAAAAGGGTTTCAATCAGATATGTGACCATGGTCCAAGGCATTTTCTTGAGTAGAAAGGTAGGTCAGACTAGCTCCAAAATTGGGCGTCTTGAGTACATCAGCTGCAGAGGAAGAGGGAGCTTTACCAAATGCTTCTGGAGGCATTAGTTCTTTCATTGTGGCCTGCTTTAGTCTGAATAACCGGCAAGATCTGTGAATACTCTGGAATCTTACGTTAATAATTTCAGAAGAAGTGTTAAGCCCCTGCCCACTTAGGAGACCTAAACAGCAACCTCTGGTGACCTTGCCCACCACCCAAAAAAAAAAATCAAGGTCGAGGTGACCTGCAACCTCCCACACATATGTTGAAAACCTTCTTCGACGATGAAGAAAACCGGCTTCGACTAGACCTGCGACTAGAAAATTATCGCTTTTTATAACGGCAACCTATTTTTAGTCGAGGACAGTTTTAATCATGATGAAAAAATAACAGCAACCTAGATGAAGACTCGACCACACGGAAACCACTTTCGACCATTAGGGAGAGTGACCAAAACCTCCGGTGACCTCATGGAAACCTTGGGTGGCGGACAAGGTCACCAGAGGTTGCTGTTTAGGTCTCCTAAATGGGACAGGGGCTTTACATGTCATTGACACGGGTGACCCCTGTGCCTTTGTGTGTTACGGGCACAGAGAATCAGGAACAAACCTATGTGAGTGCTCTAACTGCACACGATGTTCAATTGGGTTTTTAGTGAAATTAAATTGCAGAGTTATTATAATTTTTAAGCCATTATCTTTGGTCTCTTTTACCAACGCAGCAACCTAACCACAGATTTCCTCTTCTTACAATCAATTGTGTAAGGCTAACTCAACGCTTTGCAACCTTGTCATGTTTGACTGAATAAAATGGGCTATTGGCCACATATCGATGCCTTTAATTAAGGTTGACTGCCTCCATAACAAGCCAACTCTACGCTGCCCTTTATCTGTACACTGGATAGATTGATTGTAATCATGTATTGTCTTTCCACTGACTGGTTAGCACGCAACAAAAGGTTTTCACTGTACCTTGGTACACGTGACAATAAACTAAATTTAATGCTGCCAATAATCTCACCCTGGTCTCTCACCACTCAACATGACATTCCTGGTCAATCTCCCATCTTCCATAACATCCTCCCACATTCTGATGCCTTTATTCTAATTCACACAAGGCCCTGTTGCTAATTGTTGCTGTATTTAGCGACTAACACTAGCTCCCCAATATCAAACCTTCCACACTTAAATTGTTTCCAAATACTTTGATCGTCTTGATTTGAATGACTCGTCCTTCTTCAATGTCAGTCTTGGTTCTTATAACTCCCTCTATAAACCTCTCCCAACCAAAGTTCCTAAAGCGGAGCAAGATAGACTACTCCTGCTAAATGCAACGGGCTGACGTGTAGTACGCAACGGAGCGGAACGTGGGCCTTTTTTTTCATCCATTTCAGTAACACGACCCGACCCGACTCGCGGTGTAATCAATGTTGCGGGGGAACAGTTTGTGTTAATAAATTATAATCCTGAAAATGAGGAGAAGATTTTTACCAAATAACTTTTATTTTTACGAGGATGTTTCCGTAACCGGCTTCCGTCTCCGCACTAGTATCTTTGCTCCGCTATGGGATCTTTGGTGCGGAGACGAAAGCCGGTTACGGAAATGGGGCCAGAAATTACCCATGAATCTGCCCATGACCGTACTAGGTCTTTTTCGTCGAGTGGGCTATCTTGCTTGCTATAGGATCTTTGGTACCAACCTTCTCTCCTATCCTTAAACCCTACCACATTCACCAAGCTGTTGGTCATGTGCTACATACATCGTTATGTGCCTTTGGGGCACCAATCTCATTAACATGACTGTTAAATAGCTTAGGATGTGTTGTGACAGTAACAGCATTTTATAAATTCAAGTTGTTTTGTTGTTGACCTCACTGAAGGACTAGCAGAAACGGGGGACATTTCTTCAATGGTCATAGAGGCATTAAGAGATATAGCACAGAAATAGGCTCCACACCTCAAGTCCATGCCGACCATCAACTACCTATATATGCTAATCATACGTTAATCCTGTTTACAATAGTTTATCTACCAATCTTCTGTCAATTAATGTCGGAAATTAGCTGAATCCCCACCAATAGAAGGAGATGGGATGGATAGAAACGGGTTCAGAGGGATATGGGCCAAACACAGGAAAGTGAGACTAGTGTAGATGGGACATGTTGGTCGCTGAGGGCAAGTTGGGCCTAAGGTCCTGTTTCCACACTGCATGACTATTATAGAAGTGACACATTAAACCAGTTTATTTAGTTGTAAATAAAATAAACAGCAGATGTCAATGTGTACCAAGATCAACTAAAATTAATCAATCTTTACCAATAGCAGACGTGTAGAATTTGTCCTTAGATTGATAATCTAACAGCATTTAAAGGGCAGGTATTTGGACAGGTACATGGGTGGGAAAGGTTTGGAGGGATAGAGGCCAAACGCAAGCAAATATGTAGGAAGGAATTGCAGATGCTGGTTTACAATGAAGATGGACACAAAAATAACTCAGCGGGTCAGGCAGCATCTCTGGAGAAATGTGTGTGCCTAGCTTAGATGGGGGAACCTTGGGCAGCATGAACGAGCTGGGCTGAGGGGCCTGTTTATGTGCTGGGTGACTCTAGAAAGACACACAATTACACTATTCTGTTCACAACCTTGCTGCCCTGTCCCAACCGGGTTTGTGGTTATTACAACCAACACTGGGTGAGCTGTGACCTCCCTCCCCCCCCCCTTACCTGTCGGTTGAGCCTAACGGTGAGGATGGTGTTGGAATAGCTGTAATTGCAAATCTCTGTGCCTTTCTTGAAATGATAGACATTCATCCTGCGTGGTGTGGAGAGGCTGACGATGACCACCAGGCTGCTGGAGAACAGCCGCTCCACGATGTACACGTCGGGCGTGTCCGCTGCAAGTGGAGACGGGGGAGATAAACAAGTACGTCGTTACACACTTAGAGAGGCCGCACGGTGGAGCAGTGGTAGAGTCGCTGCCTTCCAGCGCCAGAGACCCAGGTTCAATCCTGACTACGGGTGCTGCCTGTACGGAGTTTGTACGTTATCCCCGTGACCAAGTGGATTTCCTTTGGGAGCTCCGGTTTCCTCCCACACTCCAAAGATGTACAGCTTTGTAGGTTAATTGGTTTTGTTAAAAATTGGAAATTGTCCCTAGAGCATTGGATAGTGCTAGTGTACAGGGACCGCTGGTCAGCGCAGGCTCGGTGGGCCAAAGGGCCTGTTTCCGCACTGTATCTCTAAACAAAACTTAACCAAAAACATTTTCACCCAAACTTGACGACAGAGAAGAAAATCACCTAACTATTACAAACCTGTGCAGAAACAAGGAACTGCAAATGCTAGTTTACAAAAAGAAACATAAAGCACTGGAGTAACTCAGCGGGTCAGGAGGCATCCCTGGAGAACATGGATAGGTGACGTTTCGGGTCGGAACTCTTCCTTAAAACCCTGTCCCACGGTACGAATTCATTCCAAGAGCTCTCCCGAGTTTGCCCTGATTCGAACTCGGAGATTTACGTTAATGGCCACCCGTCGGTACTAGGGGCTCTAGTGGACATTCTTCCTGTGCTTACCTGCCGTCAGCGAGTCTTCCCGAGTACCTGCCGTTAGCGCTAAGAGACATCCCTGAGCACCGATGTACCCACTACGTACATTCTCCGTGCTTACCACGAGTTTGATTTTATTTAAACACGGGCGAGCTCTTGGAATGAACTCGTCCCGTGGGACAGGACTATTAGACGCATCAGCAGGAAACAGAGGAGAGCAGTAAGGGAGGGTCTCACAGAACTCCTGCTCAAAGCAGGTGTACCTTGAGGATATTTTGCAGTAGAGTAGTCAAAATATTAAAAAAAAGGGAACTGAAGGTGCTGGTTTAGTTTATTGTCACGTGTTCCAAGGTACAGTGAAAAGCTTTTGTTGCGTGCATACTAGTCAGCAGAAAGAAAATACATGATTCCAATTGAGTCATCCACTGCGTAGATACAGGATAAAAGGAATAACGTGAATAACGTTTAGTGCAAGGTAAAGACCAGGTAAGTTCGATGGTCTCCAATGAGGTAGATAGTAGCTTAGGACTGCTCTCTAGTTGTTGGAGGGATGGTTCAGTTGTCAGATAACAGTAAATAAAGTACACAAAATGTTGTAGTAACTCAGCGGTTCAGGCAGCATCCATGGAGCAGAGCTGAGCTATAGTTATTAACAGAGGTGGATTCTCTCAATGCTCAGTTGACATCAAGAGTTAACTAGTGAGCAATACAACAGAGGGGTGTTTCCAGATTCAGTTCGGAGCACCTAACATCGCTATATTCTGTTGGAATTGGTTAAAATGATAGTAAGTATTTGTGTTCTTAATATTCTCCAGAGATGCTGCCTGACCCGCAGAGTTGCTCCAGCAATGAGTCATTTTTTGTAAACAGGCATCTGCAGTTCTTTGTGTCTATGTCAAGCATTTGTGTAAATCCTTTAATAACTGGACAGTAGTTTAGTAGGACAGCATGGAAGCGGGTCGTTCGGCCTGCCAAGATCACGATGATCACATTATGTGTTATCCCACTTTCCCATCCACTCGCTACACATTAGGGGCAATTTACAGAGACCAGTTAACCTACAGACCCACATGTCTTTGAGACGTGAGAGGAAAGGGGAGGGCTCGGAAAGAAACCAACTTAGTCACAGGGAGAACGTGCGAACTCCACAGACAGCACCACAGGCCTAAAAATTGAACTGGGTTCATATGTTCATAAGTGATATATCACTCATATCATGTGAAAGCAGCAGAATTCGGCCCATCAAGTCTACTCCACCATTCAATCATGGCTAATCTATCTTTCCCTCTCAACCCCATTCTGGGGTGGAAGATTGGAACCTTCACGAAGTCCGCCCTGTTTCGACTAATGCAATCAACTCGACGTGCACAAACGGAAGATCAAATAGAACAAGTTGTCCAACAACTTTAAGCTGTGCACGCCACACAAAAGAAGAAGAAGAAGAAGAACCCCATCCTCCTGCCTTCTCCCCATAACCTCTGACACCTGTCCGAATCAAGCGAATGGTATGTTAGCTTTCATAGCAAAAGGATTTGAGTACAGGAGCAGGGAGGTTCTACTTCAGTTGTACAGGGTCTTGGTGAGACCACACCTGGAGTATTGCGTACAGTTTTGGTCTCCAAATCTGAGGAAGGACATTATTGCCATAGAGGGAGTGCAGAGAAGGTTCACCAGACTGATTCCTGGGATGTCAGGACTGTCTTATGAAGAAAGACTGGATAGACTCGGTTTATACTCTCTGAAATTTAGGAGATTGAGAGGGGATCTTATAGAAACTTACAAAATTCTTAAGGGGTTGGACAGGCTAGATGCAGGAAGATTGTTCCCGATGTTGGGGAAGTCCAGGACAAGGGGTCACAGCTTAAGGATAAGGGGGAAATCCTTTAAGACCGAGATGAGAAAGACTTTTTTCACACAGAGAGTGGTGAGTCTCTGGAACTCTCTGCCACAGAGGGTAGTTGAGGCCAGTTCATTGGCTATATTTAAGAGTGAGTTGGATGTGGCCCTTGTGGCTAAGGGGATCAGAGGGTATGGAGAGAAGGCAGGTACGGGATACCGAGTTGGATGATCAGCCATGATCATATTGAATGGCGGTGCAGGCTCGAAGGGCTGAATGGCCTACTCCTGCACCTAATTTCTATGTTTCTATGTTTCTATCAAGAATCTATCTATCTCTGCCTTAAATACATCCAGACTTGGCCTCCAGATTCCACAGATTCACCACCCTCTGACAAAATAAATTCCTCCTCATCTCCTTCCTAAAGGAACGTCCTTTAATTCTGAGGCTAAGGCCTCTGGTCCTAGACTCTCCCACTAGTGGAAACATCCTCTCCACATCCACTCTATCGCGGCCTTTCACTGGGTCTCTGGTGCTGCGAGGCAGTGACTCTACCAGATTTGCCACTGCGCCGCCCTGTTGCTTCTTACTGTTGCTTCTTGGACATATGTGGTATTCAATCTATATAAAGCACAATTTCACAGACTGCCCAGAGAGAAGCACGGAAGCTCGTCTGGTGAATTTAGTTAAGGTATAAATATTGACAAGTCCTCCAGTAGGGCATAGATTCCCTTCCAGCACTGTTATGACATATTTCATGCCTGCAGTTGAAGCAACGGGCCAACAACCCAGAATGTAACTTTGTTTGTCTTTTCAGAGTTGCAAGTGACCTGCTGAATATTTATAGCTTAGTTCTGTTTATATCCTTTACGCCAATCTGAATCAGCCAAAACTTGGCTCAATGTTTCACCCATGTTTTGCACAACTTGCAGCACTCAGCAAGGCATTTCCTGCTAACAGTCACTCTTCAACCATGATATGATCAATGCACTGTTGTTGCTCTGAAGCACGTCATTCCCTGTGCAATGGGTCAAAAGGATTTAAAAGAATTTGGATTGCTTACCTACAGTGTTGGGCCACACCTCCGTGCATTGAAATGATTCTCCCTCCATTAATATGTCCCTCCATTAATCTCTCTCCAGATGTGGAGAGGGTGTTTCCACTAGTGGGAGAGTCTAGGACTAGAGGTCATAGCTTCACAATTAAATTACATTTTTTCAGGAAGGAGATGAGGAGGAATTTATTTTGTCAGAGGGTGGTGAATCTGTGGAGGCCAAGTCTGGATATATTTAAGGCAGAGATAGATAGATTCTTGATTCAGACAGGTATCAAAGGTTATGGGGAGAAGGCAGGGGAATGGGGTTAGGATGGAGAGATTGATCAGCCATGATTGAATGGCGGATTAGACTCGATGGGACAAATGGCCTAATCCTGCACCTATCAATTATGATCAACCCTCCTAGATCTGCACTCGATTCGAGTCTCCGCACCCCACATTGGGTGCAAGTCATGAATCCCCCCCCTCCTCCTCACCCCATATAGATTATCATTCTTAAACCCCCACCCCCACATTCCTTGGCCTCCCAATCCACGATTCCCCAATGCACACTAGATTCTTCCTCCCATCTCCCAACATCACACACCCCAGATCCACAAGAGCACTCTGCTGATCTCCGAGTCCCTGACCTCATAGCACCGTGTTTATCTGATTTAAATCTGCAGCTGAAGAGGTGCCAGGGGAGATTTACTAGCAAGAGGAAGATTTAAACTAATGCGCCAGAGACACCAAATGGTAGCTGGAAGAAGAATAGAAACAAGATAGGGTAGATTGGCATAGATAGGGTAGACAGTCAAAACCTTTTCCCCCAGGGTGGAGGGCATAGTCAGTATCGAACCCGGTCTCCGGTGCTGTAAGGCAGCAACTCTACCGCTGCGCCACCATGCCACCCTTGGTGAGGAAGTTGGGAGAAAAAAAAGGTACAGGTAGCTCATCCGTAGGCTATAATCGCCCAAAGTTTCTTGGATAAAGGGCAGGCCGTGGATTGAAGGTTTGCAAATACACCTTTTTGCAAAAGAAGAGGGAGACAGATAAACATTGTGAGATGGTTCAATGCAATTGTAGAAGCTTTTTAGAAACAATAGAATCAAATAACCAGCCAGGTGTTCAGAATAGATTTGTAGAGGAAAGTTGTCACTAGCAGTCTGTTAGGAAAAACTGTGATTGAATAAACCGACTGAGCAATTAGAATAACAGAGAGGTTGAATGAGGACACAGTGGTTGATTACTGAGTTGGACACAGCGGACCAGACTGTTGTGGATTAGACCCAGTGCTCAGTACTGCTACCCACATCGGACATGCGCTCGACCACCTGGGCCAGATCTGGAGAGTCTACCTCATTGGCCTGAAGTCGTACAGCGGTGAGGGCGAGACCCTCTGTGCCAAACACACCTGAACAGGTTTTGACAGGACAAAATCAGGGAATTTCTATCAGAACAATCAAGGGTTTTTGAATATCCTCAACATTCACAGCAACAAAAACAATAAACCTTTAAATTAATTAAAATATGTTACACAAAAGCCAACTCGTTCAAATAAAATGGACATTGCTTTTTTCTTCCTACTCAATGAGATTTTGTGTCCCACACCAGATTTGATTGGGCACAGGATCTCAGGGGCAATTCCTCAGTAATAAACAGGACTGGGCCCAACCATCAGGTTTCACGAGGACTCCAGCAGTAAAGGGAACTGAGATTTAACCTCCCAAGTCCATTGACAATTCCTGGATTCACAGCCCAAATGTGCTATATTCAGGACATATTCCAATTTGAAAGTCTGAAAACCAGAGGTTCTGAACAGGCAGATTTGAACTTATTGAACTTCTTGCACCAAAAGTTGGTCATCAACATGGTGCTTTTTCTGGTTTAAACTGCGGGAAAGGTTGAACGCCATGGGAAGGTGTGTGGGGATGAAATTTAAATTTGCAGTCTCTCTGAAATAGTCATTTTTCATTTTCAAATATGAACAGCAGGTTTTTAGAGAGAACATTTTTATCAAAGGATAAAGGAGGGAATTTATGCTTAGAGTCAGAGGATGTAGGCAAGGTACGGAATGGATACTTTGCCTCTGTATTCACTGAGAAGGACATTGAGGACAGGGAGATCAGCATGAGGACTACTATTCTACAAGAGCAGTTTGAAATGTAGAAAGAGGTGGTGTTGGGTCTCTTGAAAAGCATGAAGGTGGTTGATCCCCAGGGCATGATGGAATCTATCCCAGGTTATTGAGAGAGGCAAGAGGGGAGATTGCAGTGGCCTTGACGAAGATCTTTGTATCCACTCCAGCCACAGGTGAAGATCTAGAGGGCTGGACAATAGCCAATATTCTACCTTTGGTAAAGAAGGGAAGTAGAGATAATCCAGTAAATTATAAGACGGTGAACTTCAAGTTAGAGATAAGGAAGCTATTAGAGAGGATTCTTTGGGATAGGACTTACATTTGGAAGAGAATTGAATAATTTGGGATAGTCTGCATGGCCGGGGCGGAAATCCCGGGGGGGCCAGGGGACACACCTTCCCCCCCCCCCCCCTGTTTTGAGAGGTGGGGGACGATCCCCACCCCATTTTTTGTAATCCGGATTTTAAAACTCGGTGACATCTCCGCTTTCCGCTAGACAGTGGAGGTGGGACTCCTGACCGAGGGCGCCGATTGGACGAGAGACACGTCAGTGGGGTGGCCAGAGACGTCGGGAGCTGTGCTGTGTGTGTGTGTGCATGCGTGTGTGCAAAGAAATTCTGTCCCCCCCCCAGGAGGTGAAGGCGGCAAATGATGAGGGCAAGGCATTCAATATTGTCCTCACAGATTTAAGGCATTTGATAAAGACCTCGTGGTAGATAGATACAGATGATTAAGATTCATGGGATCCTGACCCTTCTTCAGACTGGTCAGGGATCAGGGAAACAAGAGATATAGACAGTGATGTGGAGAGATAAAGAACAATGAATGAAAGATATGCAAAAAAGTATCGATGATAAAGGGAACAAGCCATTGTAAGCTGTTTGTGGTGTGAAAATGAGAAGCTAGTGCGACTAGGGTGGGGGAGGGAGATAGAGATAGAGGGAATTCTAGGGCCCGAGGGCTGAGGGAGAGGTGAGAAGGGGAGGAGACAGCAAGGGTTAACAGAATTGAGAAAATTCAATGTTCAAGCCCAAATGATGCAGACTCCCCAAGCGGAATATGAGGTGCTGTTCCTCCAACTTGCGGTGTTGCTCACTCTTGTCGTTGTTGGGGATGTGTGACCAGTGCAGTTCTGTAGGGATCTGTGCTTTTTGTAATATATAAATGACTTAGAGGTAACTGTAGATGGATTAGTTAGTAGGTTTACAGACAACGCCAAAATTGGTGGTGTTCTGTTTAGTAAGAAAGACTGGATATAGATAAGTGGCAGATATGGTGGAGAAATGGCTAAGAGTTTAATTTGTGCAAGTGTGAAGTACTGCACTTTGGGAGATCAAATGTAAGGGGAAAGTGTACAGTTAATGACAAGAGCCCTAACAACATTGACGTATAGAAGGACCTTGGACTCCATGTCCAAAGTTCCCTGAAAGTGGCAACGCAAGTAAGTAGAGTGGTGAAGGAGGTGTATGGTATGCTTGCCTTCACAGATCGAGACATTGAGTATAAGTCAGGAAGTCTCGTCGCAGCTTTATGAAAATTAGCTTAAGCTGCATTTGGAGTATTGCATGCAATTTTGGTCACCCCACTACAGGAAAGATTTGGAGTCTCTGGAAGTGGTGCAGACGCGGTTTACCAGAAACATGCCTGGATTAGAGAGTATTAGCTAAAAGATGTAGGACAAACTTCAATTGGTTTCTCTGGAGTGTCGGAGGTTGAGAGGAGATCTGAAAGAAGTATATAAAATTATGGAGGGTATAGATAGGGCAGACAGACTTAACCCCCCCCCCCAGGTGGAAATGTCAAAGACTTAGCTTTTAGGTTAGAGGGAAAAGTTTGAAGGAGATGTGCAGGGCAAGAGTTTTACCACAGTGAGTGGTGCTTGCCTGAAATGCACTGCACTTCTGGGATGGAAGTAGAAGTGGCATTTAAGAGGCTTATGGATAGACACATTGATTTGCAAGGAATCAAGGCATATGGATCACACGTAAGCAGAGGAAATTAACTTGGCTTCATATAAGGCACAGACATTGCGGTCAAAGTACCTGTTCCTCCTGTTCTATAATCTATGAGGTCCATTCAGATTGCTCTATCATTCAAATAGATTAGGTCAATGTGATCTTCCCTTTGTAGACCTCCTTAATCGACTCATCTATGTGCAAATTGTCAGTAGCTTTGCGCACAGATTCCAGTCACTAACCACAGCATACTTAGTTTCTATTATTTTCTCCTCTTAATGAGTGATTTTTGCAGTTTGGTATTCCAAAAAGAACAATTCCTGAATCTTGAGTGTTCTGGAAAATCATGGCTAATGGTTTGCAATTTCCACAACTATCTATTTTAATGCTCTTGGATGGAAACCATCACATCCAGAAGATTTGTCTGTCACAAGTACTTACTTAACAAGCGTGCCGCCCTTCTTTTGGCTGTTATTATCTCGCCTGCATCTGTTTTTTTTAATAGGCATGCATTCAACTCCAGTCTTTTCCGGTGTTATTGCCTAAAAAAGCAGCACTGTGGTGCCATACAGCGCTGGAGAACCAGGTTGCATCCCAACTACGGGCGCTGGCGGTTTGTACGTTCTCCCCGTGACCTCGTGGGTTTTCTCCGAGATCTTCGGTTTCTTCCCACACTCCAATGACGTACAGGTTTGTAGGTTAATTGGCTTGGTAAATGTGTAAATTCTCCCTCGTGTGAGCAAGATAGTGTCAATGTGCGGGGATCGATGGTCGGCGCGGACTCAGTGGGCCAAAAGGCCCGTTTCCGCACTGTATCTCTAAACTAAACTGGTTTTCGTCAGTTTGGCATCTCAAAGGCTAAAGGGATTAGGGGGTATGGAGAGAAGGCAGGTACAGGATACTGAGTTGGATGATCAGCCATGATCATATTGAATGGCGGTGCCGGCTCAAAGGGCCGAATGGCCTACTCCTGCACCTATTTTCCATGTTTCTATGTTTCAAGACATTGTGTGCAGTTCCCAGGCTAAATCTGGTTCCCCTCCCTTCTGGAAAATTGGCGGATGACAAGCATGCAAGTGTTTGTGTCTTATCCATCCAGCATGGAATGCTAAAACACTACTTGTTTGGTTCCCAAACCCGCCTGCCTAAATTCAAACCAGCTGGCACCTTTGCTGGGCAGCAACCAAGGAATAGCATCACTCTTACAGTCTCATGCTCCATATTAGCCCAACAACAGATATACACACTGTAGCTGCCATGGAGCAGAGAGATATTTAGGGCAGGGGCAGGGAGCTACCAGATTTTCACAGAGGGACAATGAAGTGATTATTCTAATGGAAATACAATCCAGGACCACTACAAACACTGTTACTTCAGTGACCTACACACTGAGAATTGCACACCTACTTCATTTTCTCCACATCCCTAATTGTATCCATCTTCACCCCTCATGCATGTTTGTTTGCCCATATCCAACACACATCAAACCGCTGAAGGGTCCCAACCCAAAGCATCACCCATCCTTTGTCTCCAGAATTGCTGCCTGACCTGCTGAGTTACTCCGGCACTTTGTGTCTATCTCTGGTATAAACCAACATCTGCAGTTCCTTGTTTCTACACATATCAAACCTCCAAATGTAGCTCGTTGAAACAATGAGAAACAAAAAGGAAGATAATTTGGGATGGGGTGGAGTCATTTAGAGTACTGAGCCTCTGGGCAGTACTAAGGCTGGAGGAGAGGTGGTTTACGAGAATAATCCCAGGAATGATTGGGTTAACATATGATGAGCATTTGACGTCACTGGGCCGTACTTGCTGGAGTTTAGAAGGATGAGGGTGGATCTCATTGAAAATTACCGAATAATGAAAGGCTTGGATAGAGTGGATGTGGAGAGGATGTTTCCACTAGTGGGAGAGTCTAGGGCCAGAGGCCATATCCTCAGAATAAGAGGAGGTACTTTTAGGAAATAGATGAAGAGGAATTTCTTTAGGTCAGAGGGTGGTGAATCTGTGGAATTCATTGCCACGGAAGGCTGTGGAGGCCAAGTCAAAGGATATTTTTAAGGCAGAAATAGATAGATTCTTGATCAGCCATGATTGAATGGCAGAGTAGACTTGATGGGTCGAATGGCCTAATTCTGCTCCTATCATTTGTGAGCTTCTGAGAGGGTCCCCCTCCTTATGCGTGGAGGGGTAATTGAGGCGGAGAGGCTCCCGGGTATATAATCTATCAGGCATGTTCATGACCAATGTCTTGGTGTAATTAGTACATTAGTACACTTTGATACACAGTATATACATTTATTAGCACATGTGACAGTGCCTTCAACATAAAGATGACTTTAGTGCAGGTCAATGGAGCCGCATGGAACTGCAGATGCAGAAATCTTAAGTAGAAAACAAAGTGCTGAAGTAACTCAGCAGGCCAGGCAGTAACTGCGGGGCCCTTCTTCAGACTGTTGAGCAGTAGCACACATGATGATGAAGGTCATTAAATCATCACTTAATGTTGATTGACTGATTCTGCATGGAAAGATGCCTTTCAGCCCACCAAGTCCATGCCCTCAATCACCTGTTCACAGTGGTTCTATGTTATCCCACTTTCCCCAGACACTCCCTCCACACTAGGGGCAATTTACAAAGACAAATTAACCTGCAACTCTGCTCATCTTTGGGATTTGGGTGGAAACTGGGGCACCTGGAGGGAACCCATACGGTCACAGGAAGAACAAGCACGCGAGGTCAGGATCAAACAACATGAGAGGAGAGGGACGTCGGTTCGCAGGAACTGCCCTGGTACATTGAGTGCACTTTGTACTTTGTAAATGGCATCAAAAATGGTGGCGCCCGCACGTGTGTATATATGCAAAATGAACTTCACTGTGCAGTTGCATAGATGACAAATAAAAGGCCTGTCCCACTGCACTAGGTAATTCAAGAGGTCTCCCGAGTTTCCCCTGATTCGAACTCAGAGAATTACGGCAATAGTCGTTCGTTTGGTACTCCGGCTCTCGTGGACATTTTTCACAGTGCTGACAAAACTTCACGAGTTACCGCGTTTCCCAAGTACCTGCCGTTAGCATTACGAGCCGCTACGGGACATCCACGAGCTCCAACGTAGCCGCTACGTACATTCTACGTACTTACCACAAATTTGATTTTTTCTTTTAAACTCGGGGGAGCTCATGAATTACCTCGTACAGTGGGACTGGCCCTTAAAGCATTATTGTCTATTGAGTATTGAACCCAGGTTCCTGGCGCAGTGAGGCAGCAGCTCAAATAGCAGTGATACTGTGCCCCCTTCAAAAGAGAAAAGATAGACTTTCTAAAAGGACATCTCAGTCAAATGATCAATTTCCATATTGTTACGATTTCATTCAGGAATGATTATCAATGCAAGTTACTTGAATTGAAATACACCTTGGATTTTGTGTGGCACTGACTGGTAAAGTAGTGCTGTTATCTAATTTCCAGACATGTATTTTTAACATGCTGACGCCTGGGTTGGATTTGTATTCTTGCATTGAAGTGAACCCTTCCTTGGTGCTGCGCAGCTGGGTGGGATCAGCAGAAGCTGAGATGGATTTCCAGGTCAAAGCTCAATGTTGTTGCTCTAACATTACTGTGTCTAATTGTTAATGTGGAAGGAATTCTGCCCTAAATACCGATAGGATGAAGATATTTTCAAACCCAACCACACTTTCAAACAACATATTTTGACCCAAAATGTTCACAATTCGTTTCGGCCACGGTTGCAATTTGACCCATTCAGTACCTTCAGTAGCGTGATCATTGCTTTAAAATAGACACAAAATGCATGAGCAACTCAACAGGTCAGACGGCATCTCTGGAGAGAAAGAATGGATGACGTTTTGGGTCAGGACCCTTCTTCCTGATCTTTGGTACAAACCAGCATCTGCAGTTCTTTGTTTCTACATTGGTCTAAAAAAGCACTGATTTGGCCAGTAGTCTGTTATATCAAAATGAATATCTTGAAATGTGTTACTTCTCCTTAAGACTTTGTTCTACGGTTAAAACTTGTTTTTGAAATTCACCCTTTAACTAGTCACTAAGATATTACCGTACAGCATGGAAACAGGCCTTTTGGCCTAACGGATCCAATCCATCCAAGTTGCTAACCTAAGCTAATACTGCATTTGGTCCGTATCCCTCTAAACTTGTTCTATCCATGTACCTTGTACACTGCAACTATCCATCTCTACCACTTTCTGTGACAGCTTATTTCATGGTCCCATGACTCTCCCCTCTTTCTTTCCCCCCCTCACCTTGAATCTATGCCCTCTAGTTTTAGACATCTCTACCCTGGGAAAAATACTGTGGCCATTCACCTTATCTATGCTCCTCATGATTTTACACACCTCTATAAGGACCGCTCAGCCTCCTACACTCTAGGAAAAAAAGCCCCAATCTTTCAAGTCTCTCATAACTCAACCCATCCAAACTCAACATCATTGTGAAACCTTTCTGCATCTTTCCCAGCATAATGACATGCTTCCTGTAGCTAGGCAACTAGAACTGCAACACAACCACATTTTTTTTAATTCTCTGTTGATTCTTAGCTTATGAATATTAAATGAACTTTGGAAAAATCTCCATTTGAAACGAGGCAAAAATAAAAAAAGACATTTTGATTGTGGGCTTCTTAATCTGTTAACAGAACTTCAGAGATTTCCTTTATCGAATAAACAAACTTGTCCCAATTGAACGCTCTGCCAGTGCCTGAATTAATTTGAATATATATTCGATTCTTTATTCTTCGAGCTGCAGAGACAAAAACTTATTTTCCTTTATTGGATTATAAATTAGTCCAAACTGAACATTCTACCAGAGCCTGAATTAATATGAATATATAATTGATCCTGTGTTCCATTGTACAGAGGGAGTCAAGTCTGTGTGTTATTCAATACCACAGACCACAACACTAATGAATTTCAGTTTACTCATATTTTATTTAATATTTAAATTTGATCTAATATAATATTTAATATTTTCATATTTGACATCTTTGTCATGATTCTAGGTGGAAATTTCACTGGGCATGTGTGATTGAAGTATGATTGCACAGCTGTTTCTCTTTAGACTTTAGAGATACAGCATGGAAAAAGGCCCTCTGGCTCATCGAATCCACACCGACCAGCGATCGCCACCCGTACACCAACACTATGCTACACACTAGGGACAATTTACAATTTTTACCAAAGCTAATTAACCTACACACCTGTACATCTTTGGAGTGTGGGGGAGGAAGCCAGAGAACCCGGAGGAAGCACACTGTCACAGCGAGAATGTACAAATCCCGTACGGACAGCACCCATAGTCAGGATCGAATCTGGGTCTCTGTCAAAGGGCCTGTCCCACTTTCACGATCTAATTCACGACCTCTGCTGAGTTTGCCCTTGACTCGTACTCGCAGCATGGTCGTCACCAGGTCGTAGGAGGTCGTAGCAGGTCATGACGCTAGTCGTAGGTACAAGTGGCATCAAGTAGGTCGTGGCGTTTTTTCAACATGATGAAAAATGTCCACGTGTAAAAAAGGTTGGGAATTAGGTCGTGAAAGTGGGACAGGCCCTTTAGACAGCAACTCTACTTCTGCGCCATTATGTAGCCCCTAAATGTTAAAAAATTATAAAATAAAGCTAAACTAACAGGAGGAGCATGCAACATTGAGCTTTAATAATGCACGATACTCTGTGGTGCAAAACAATGGGCTTGTGTTAAAGACGGGAATTTTTTTGACAGGTAAATTTCTGAAAAGGCTTGTCTGCCAGAGGGAAACGTTTCTGATTGGAACAGCGATAACAGGGAAAGAAAAGTAAATTCACAAGGAATTAAAGTAAACATGCTGGAAACACTCAGCAGGTCAAGCAGCTGCCTGACTACCAATGATTGCAGCATTTTCTATTAGATTCTTATGTTAGGTTTTCAGCATCTGCAGTTTTTTCATTTCCTGATTGTCTTATATTTGGAGTTGGGAAAAGTAAAGTGATTTACAGTACAGGAGACGACCATTCAGCCCATCTTCTTTTTGCTAGTCCTCAATTCCACAAGGCAAAGAGCATTGATGAAGTTAAGGGGAATCTGAATTTGTACCCGAGAGATGTGAAGATGAGGTATAGAAACTCTGATGAAGGTTTTGCACTCGATCTGAAACCTCACCCATTACATCTCTCCAGAGATGCTGCCGGTCCCGCTGAGTTACTCCAGCATTTTGTATCTATCTACAATCGTCTTGGCCCCGCTCTGGGAGTAGGAGTGGGGGCAGATCCGGATCCGCAATGGCCATGATCCCCAGGCCGAGCAAATGCTTCTGCTGCTGTTGGAGGTGAGACGTTGCGCCACGCCAGGGTCTTGGGCCGTCAGTTACGGGACAGGCCGGTGGCTCGTGAAGATTTGGTGCACCACGAAGTCCACACTCCTCCACGCCACTCCATGCGCCCATCCCGCGCCACCCACACGCTAGCAGGTCACGTAAATGGCGCGCCAATGACGGCCAAGTGGGACAGGCCCTTAAGTGGAATAGCAGGTATTTAAAAAAAACTGAAGGGAAAATTTCAGCAGCTGCGCCATCATTGGAATTTTGGCCATTGCTTTGAGGAGATAGAATTGTATGAGTGATGTACGTTGACTCCACGTGTAGTCCACCCATGCCTGCCACCCCAATTTCAACTCCTCACAGTCCAGGCTCATACACCGAGATACAGGATGGGATGAGGAGCCATCTAGCATCTGCAAAATCATGTTTGGACGTGAAACAGCCCGTAAAGTACAAAATAACAATAAAATCTTTGCACGCAATTTAAAACACTGGAGCACAGTTAATAAAGATACATAACAGTTACATTCCGATACACAATTAAACATGTTAAGACTTCTCTAATCTACTTGGGTTTGCCAATTGCTGCAGTATCATTGCAGTCAACAGGACCAAATGTTCAAAGTGCAAGACAATGTCCAGCCAGTACTACAATGGACATTTGTCGTACTTGACTTAGGATGAACATCTTACCCAGCAACAGTGATGAGGTCAGCAGAAGATTATAACGTTACTCTGGTAAACAAACCGTGGAAACAAACTGGCCCACTGTTCATGTTCAATAAAATAATCTCAAAGCCTTATTTTCAGATGATTATTAATTTCAGCAATGTGTATACTCCCTAAAATGAGTCTTTGGAATTTAGTAGGTGGCACAGTGTCGCTGCTGGTAGACTTGCTGCCTCACAGCGCCAGAGACCCGGGTTCGATCCTGAACTCGGTGCTGTCCATGCGGAGTTTGCATGTCCTCCCGGTACTCACATGGGTTTTCTCCAGGTGCACTGGTTTCCTCCCACGTCCAAAAGACGTGTGGATTTGTGGGTTAATTGGCCCTCTGTAAATTGTCCCTAGTGTGTAGGGGAGTGTTTGCGACATGTAAAGACAGTGCAAGTTAATGTACTGAAGATGTGATCTGCACTCACATTTATCCGTATTGTAGTGGCAGAGTCATATCTTGATGCAGGTCAATCACTGCAAAAGCTCTTCAGTTTGTTTGCATTAGACATAGCCACCTTCAGCTGTTTTGTTAAAAATATTCCTTCATCATAGGATTAGAAGTGTTTTTGTTTACGATGATTATGCCACAAAGTTCAATCCCATTTACCACTCCCCAGAAAACAAAGCAGTCCACACCTGTAGATAGTAAAGTCTCGACAACACTTGAGCATCTTGCAATAAGGCCTCGCCACTCAAAATTGCCTTGATGGCTTTTGACAGTCACCATTGTCTATACTGCAATCCAATTGATGATGAACTCGACCACCACGCCTTAGCCTGCCCAACATGCCCTAGCCTGATCAGTACGCCCTAGCCTGCCCACCACGCCCTAGCCTGCCCACCACGCCCTAGCCTATCCACTGTACTTTAGCCTGACCATTATGCCCCAGCCCCCCAGTCTCCTGCTGGCTGCTTACCTTGTCACCTAACCCAGGTCTCAATGAACCTCATGAGGGATATGAGGAGAAGGCAGGCACGGGTTATTGATAGTGGACGATCAGCCATGATCATATTGAATGGTGGTGCTGGCTCGAAGGGCCGAATGGCCTCCTCCTGCACCTATTTTCTATGAGCCTTCAACCACCAGCGCTCATTAGACATTGGAGCAGAATTAGGCCATTCAGCCCATCGAGTCCGCTCTGTCATTCGATCATGGCTGACCACTCTTTCTCGTCCACCCCATCTTCTATACCAAACGGCATATGCTCAGTCATGCCTGTGCCCTTTGGTTGCTGCTGAAGTATGCATCGCGAGGACTGTAGGCAATATACTAAGCAGCTGCACTGCACTGCTAGGCACTTGATACCATCTTGAACACGGATGGTTAGTGTGGACTCAATGGGCCGAAGGACCCGTTTCTATGCTGCATCTTTCAATCAATGAATGAAATTGAGCCCCGGAGCAGGTCCTTCAGCCCACAGCATCTGTACCACACAAGGCGCTGAGCTAAACTAATCTCATCTGCCTGCCTCCTCGTCTATTAGTTGTATTGATTTGAAATAACCCTGTTCATCGACTTCCCAATGTTTGCAAGTCCACAGATGAAAATGTTACATCTACTATGTCCATTCCTCAACTCTCGTCAAATAGTACGGCTGGGTAGCACATCACTTATCCTGAAATCAATGTCCTGAAATTCCTGCACCTCTTTTTCTAATCTCTATTGTTCCTGATCACTTGGTATACAGGATTATTTCAAAAACACATCACAGAAAAAGAAAATGTTGTGAACAATCAGGCATCAAGGTTGGATTAAGAAACAGAGATAACGGTTTCAGATGACGTGATTCTGATGAAAGTTCAGTGTCAGGAAAGACTAAAGCCCCTGTCCCACTTACGTGTCCTTGGCACGCTAATTACGCGACCTCATGGTCGCTGTTGAGGCGCGACTGTCCTGCGCGACTTGATGCGTCCGCACAGCCGTCTGCAGCGAGTGACGTCATTTGAAGATGGACACAAAATTCAGAAGTAACTCAGCGGGACCGACAGCATCTCTGGAGAGAAGCAATGGGTCATGTTTCTGGTCGAGACCCTTCTTCAGTCTGAAAGAAGGGTCTTGACCCGAAACGTCATCCGTTCCTTCTCTCCAGAGATGCTACCGGTCCCGCTGAGTTACTCCTGCATTTTGTGTCTATCTTCAAATGACGTCACGCGCTGCAGACAGTAGAAGTGGGGGCGGATCCGGACCGCAACGGCCGTGAGTCCCAGGCCGAGCTCGGCGATCGTTTGCCTGCTTCTGCTGTTGTTGGAGGTGAGCATTTGCGTCGAGCCAGGGTCTTGGGCCTGTCCCACTTTGGCTGTCAGTTATGCGACAGGCCGGTGGCGCGCAAAGATTTTGTTCGCTACAAAATTTTGGCGCGCCGCGTAATATCGCGCACAACTCCACGCTCTTCAGTGGGACCTGCCCCGTGCGGCCACACGATGCCCATGCGCCTCAACGCGACGACGAGGTCGCGTAATTCGCGTGCCAAGGACATGTAAGTGGGACAGGCCCTTAACTGTGTTTCCCTCCTTGATCCTGAACATTTACACAATCAATGTTTTTTTACTTCAATGTTTCAGCTTTAGCATTAAGAACCCATTCCTGGCTCTGCTTGCATCAGTAATCTGTTAATACATCATCTTTGTAATCCCATGTGACAATTTGTGCCTACAGCTCTATAAATTCATTAATTACACTACAAACATTGACGTGTATGGAGTTTAATGCATTCAGTCCGCTTAGTATTTCCCTTGACTGATTTACCATACATCTGAAAAACTAGACACAAACTCTCGCTAAATCACACAGCAGAGTACACAGCTGTATTTTAAAAAGAGGGGGAAAAAAAAAATCATGTTTTAACCATTTTAATGAAACGAAATTGTGTAAGTCTCTGGCAATATTAACTACAGCTGTGAGAAACACATTTCCATTCATGCCAGCAAAATAGCGAGGAATCAAACATCTGTGGCAGAACCCCTGAAGAAGGAGATGAACCATTTCACTCCTCGAAATTTTGCATTTCCAAAGATGAGGATATATAGGGTAAGATATCTACCTATGGCCTCCACAGAACCATTAAAGGTGCCAAGAGAAAATTCTGGATCAAGTTTGAATCTCGAGGCAATGACATGGACACCTGCAGACCGTGGCAAGGCTTGCCGCTATAACGGGCTACAGAGCAAAGTTGGGCAGTTTCCATGGTAACAATGGGTTCCTGTCCATTAACTGAATGCATTCTACGCCCACTTTGAATAAAAGGTCGGTGGAGGAAGTCACCCGCCCAGCTAGTCTCGAGTGTGCTTGTACCAGCGGTTACTGTGGCAGACATAAGATAGGCCTTCATGAGAGCTAATCTGCGGAAAGCAACTGGCCTGGATGAAGTCCTCTAGCTGTCGACATAACCTGTGCAGACCAGTTGGCAGAGATATTCAGACATTTTTAACCTCTCACTACTCCATTCTGAAGTTTTCACCCGTTTCAAAAAGACCATTATCATCCCGGTGCCAAGGAAACGTAAGGTAGCGTGCCTTACTGACTAGAAGCTCTGACATCCACCATCATGTAGTGCTTTGACAGACTGGTTAATGGCATACATTAACTCCAGCCTCCCAGTCCGCCTCGATCAACTACAGTTTTTCCGATCATCGCAACAGATCGACAGCAGATGCCATCTCACTGGCCCTAAACTCATCTCTGGATCACCAAGACAATAAGTGACAATAGGCCTAGTGAGTATTCTATTCATCGTCTATAGCGCCACCTTCAATAACATAATCCCATCTAAACGCATCTCCAGTCTATTGGATTTAGGAATCAGACCCCTCTCTGCCACTGGATCCTCAACTTTCTGACCCACAAACCACATATGGCAACACCTCTTCTACAATAAAGCTTTGCACTCTTTCCACAGCCCTTCGCACACATTTCCCTTTAACACTGCGGGTCTCTGCTCAGAGCTCAATATCAGCCAAATTATAAGGTTACAGATTAGCGTTCTGATTTTGCAGACATAATGCTGGTTTACAAACAAAAAACACAAAGTGCTGGAGTAAACTCAATGGGTCAGGAAGCATCACTGGAGGTCATAGATAAGTGACATTTCCATTCTGGACCCTACGTCAGATTCGTGTTTCGGGTCAGGGAATCTGAAGAAGAGACCCAACCTGAAAATTTGTCAATCCATGTCCTCCAGGGATGCTGCCTGATTAATCTACAAGTCCCCATAACTTATAGATGTGGGATGAATCTGGAGCACCCGGGGGAAACCCACGCAGACACAGGGAGAACGTGCAAACTCCACACGGAGGGCAGGATCACACCCGGGTCTCTGGTGCTGCGAGACAGCAGCCCTACCAGCTCCGCCACTGTGCCGCCAATAGCAGAGAAGCCAAACAAGTCCTGTGGCAAATTAGGCAACTGACCTGAAATGTTCAGAGTGAAAGAAAAGCCAAAGGAAATAAGAAGGCTTGGAAAGTGGGGGATACTAAAATGAATTGACTGCGTAACAGTTACCGTGCATCACAAAGTAAATTAAGTGAAGTGCTTCAGAACATTTCTGGAGACCTAAGAAGGCAATGTATGAATACAAGCTACTCCTTAACCTAGTGAGAATGCAGGAACGAAAAAGTATATGGGCTGGAATAGATGGAGCTCAAGAATTCTGGCAGATGTGTCATACTGATGGGAAAACAAAACGCAAGTACATGCATCACTGTATAAATTAAGATGCCGCAGATTATGGTGTCTCTTGTTACTTGGCATTGAAATAGACATTTAGTGTTCCCTATAAGGATGCTGAGCAATTCTGACTCAATCGCCTAAAAATGGACAAAGTATTCAACTGTAATCAAGCCTGTTTCTCTCCCTAAATTGCTTACAATTAACCTGTGTCCATTTTGCTTTGAATGTATATGCGAGTCATATTTTAATTGCTTCCTATGCAAAGGCAGCAGTGGTTGAAGGATGTAGAATCACAAAGATATGGCTACAATGTAGTGGCACTTTCTCAATCCTACTTGCATCCATAAAAATTCTTTGTAGCTTTTAAAAACATTTTCATTGAACTTTTCAGATGCCAAACCAATGATGGCTTTAAAATATGGTCACCGCTATGACTAAACGTGGGCTGGCCACAGACATTGAACATGATTCAAAACGAAGTCAAGAGAATGCCTTTCAAGTCCCTTTTCTTCTTGGATGTTCAATTAAACATGAGGAAACGTGTCAGTGGGAGTCCAACAAGCAGAACAAACAGTTTGGTGGGCGAGAAATTATTCTTATGGACGTGGGGGGGTGGGGGGGGGGGGGGGGGGTGTGGGGGGAGAGAGGTAAAAGACACAAAGCAGTGGAGTAACTCAGAGGGTCGGGCAGGTCAGGACTGGGACTTGGCTTTTTCCTACATTTTTAATGGATTATTATAGGCAGCCGTCTAACAAAGCACCTGCCTCATCAGCCTTCTTCGGAAATAGCTGTGGTAATCAGGCACACAACGCAGATTAGTCATGGAAGTGAGATTCCATTGCAAGGCTGTGATTATACTGATATACTAAGGACATAACTGTAGTCTGAAGCTGAGCAGGACTGCCCCCACCTGGTTCTATTCCTATGCGCCCAGATATAGCCAGAATAAAATCTCTTGAAATAGCATCTTCTGGCATGCCCTGCATGTTCCCGCTGTGCTGAAGGTCAATAACCATAAAGTTGCACTGCTTGCGGAAATCCTGAGAGTGGTGACAGCCGTGCACTGCAGAACGATGAACATCAAACACGCCCAGCTGCATCTATGCACATGCGCAACAAGTTAGAGTCCTAGCTTGTGGAAAAAAGGCCCATCGGCCCTACCTAAACCAAATTAAACTTGCCCACGTCAACCAACATGCCCCATCTACCCCCGATCCACCTGCCTGCGGCGCAAACTTTAAATCTCCGACCACGGCTTACACCAGCCTGAAGCCGCTGTCTCCGGTGGGGAGGCACCGATTCAGGACTTACCTGGACTTTTTACCTTGTCTACACATCTGGACGCCCGCAGCGATGGCTGCGGAGGGTGAAGATCCCGACCACGGGAAAAATGGAGGAGGACTGGCCAATTTTTGTGCCTTCCACCACAGTGATGCAATGCTGTGGTGGATGTTTGTGTTCTTTATCATTGTACCGCTGCTGGCAAATTCATTTCACTTGCACTTTATACGCAACGTGACGAATAAAACCGTATTGTATCATATTGCTTTTGGCCTATATCCGCCTGAAAACACATGAAAATCCACACGTTTGCACAACCGGGGTTCAATTCAAATGTAATTGAGCAATCCAACAGAATTTCTCAGATTTAGAATGAAATTGACAGTTTATAAGGTTAAATAACTGGTGCATATTTTACTTTGCTTTAAAAATTTTGGTCCCAATGTGAAACTGAGTTTCATTATAGTTTGTTCAGGCCCAGTGTATCTAGTGTCATTGAGCAGAGATGAGAGTAATGATAAAGAAATGTGACTTTTCAGCCTCATTTCCATGCTAACCAAACTTAGAAAAATATTTTTTCCTTGTGGATTTTAAATGTACATCCAAGTACTGTTTTTGCAAAGAGGATTTCTGCTTCTGTCATAGTCGTAGGATCGTACAGCATGGAAACAGGCCCTTCAGCCCAACTTGCCTATGCCCTCCCAAGGCGTCATTCCCTTGTTATTCCTCCAGATTGTGGGTGGGAGAAAAAAGGTTCTTCTCTACTCCACAGTAAGCCCTCTATTAAGTACTTTAAATCTATGCTCTGGTGGTCCTAATGTGAAACTAAATTTCAGAAGCACAATAGGACGTTCGGGCCCTGCGCATCTAATGTGATGGACCAGAGATTAAAGTTATAATTCAGAATGAAGCTTTTCAGCCTCATCTATGACCCTCAGCACAGAGCCTTGGGGCATCTCCTGTGTCTTATCCATTTGCTATGTGTTGCAATATCAATGGGAGACGCATACATGGAAGCTACTGACATATCTTGATGGACTTGTCATTTCACTGCTCCTCTGCACTGCCAGTGTTGCCAAACTATTTGATTTTGAACGAGCCACAATTTCCTCAACTGACTATCATCCTTCCAATTCCAGAACAATAATTTAATTACCCCCCCTGATCCCCTCCCCATCATTATCACATGTATAACTTGTCTACACACTCTGTTGGCTTACTCGAGGAGAGCTTCCAACCTCTGTGGTTTCACCAATACAGAAGCTTCTCCAACAGCACCCCTCAGTTAATCTGAAACTTTCATCCAAATGTGACTTTTCCAATGGATTATTTCATCCAAATCTGACTATTCCAATTTCTCCCAATCTACTACATACCGAGCTTTGCATTATGATGGAGACAAAGACCCATCATTTATTCATTTGCCTCTGTACTCTGCAATTTGAGATTTGTAATTGAAAAAAATCACCTGTGGTTAAAGTGCACATTGTCAGATTTTATTAAAGACCATTTTTATACATTTTGGTTTCATCGTGTAGAAATTACAGCAGTGGTTATACATAGTCCCGCCATTACAGGGCACCATAATGTTTAGGACACAGCAATGTAATGTAAATGAAAGTAGTCGTGTTTAGTATTTTGTTGCATATCCTTTGCATTACATTGACTGTTTGAAATCTGCGATTCATGGACATCACCAGTTGCTGGATGTCTTTTCTGGTGATGTTCTGCCACACCTGTATTGCAGCCATCTTTAACTTATGCTTGTTTAGGGGTCTAGTCCCCTTCAGTTTTCTCTTCAGCATATAAAAGGCATGCTCAATTGGGTTCAGATCAGGTGATTGACTTGGCCACTCAAGAATTGACCATTTTCTAGCATTGAAAATCTCCTTTGTTGCTTTAGCAGTATGTTTGGGATCATTGCTGTAGAATGAACCGCCGGCCAATGAATTTTGAGGCATTTGTTTGAACTTGAGCAGATAGGATGTGTCTATACACTTCAAAATTCATTTTGCTACTACCATCATCAACGAAGATAAGTGAGCCTGTAACTTCAGTAGCCATACATGCCCAGGCCATAACACCCCCACCACTGGTGAGGTGATATGCTTTGGATCTTGGGCAGTTCTTTCTCTCCTCCATACTTTGCTCTTGCCATCACTCTGATATAAGTTAATCTTAGTCTCATCTGTCCACAAGACCTTTTTCAGAGCATCTTGCAATGTAGCCTCTATATTTCTGTTCATAAAGTCTTCTGCGGACAGTGGTCATTGACAAATCCACACCCGACTCCTGAAGAGTGTTTCTGATCTGTCGATAGGTGTTTGGGGTTTTTCTTTATTATAGAATTCTGTCATCAGCTGTGGAGGTCTTCCTTAGCCTGCCAGTCGCTTTGCGATTAGTAAGCTCACAAATGCTCTCTTTCTTCTTAATGAAGTTGCAAACAGTTGATTTTGGTAAGCCTAAGGTTTGGCGGATGTCTCTAACAGTTTTATTCTTGTTTCTCAGTTTCATAATGGCTTCTTTGACTATCATTGGCACGACTTTGGACCTTGTGTTGATAAACAGCAATAAAAGTTTCCAAAGTTGATGGAAAGACTAGGTGTTGAGAGCTCTCTTATACCTGCATTAAGGAGGCGATTAAACACACCTGAGCAATTACAAACACCTGTGAAGCCATGTGTCCCAGACATTATGGTGCCCTGAAATGTGAGGGGGGGGGGGGCTATTTATAAACACAGCTGTAATTTCTACATGGTGAAACCAAAATGTATAAAAATACCCTTTAATAAAATCTGACAATGTGCACTTTAACCACATGTGATTTTTCTTCTATTACAAATCTCAAATAGTGGAGTACAGAGGCAAATAAATAAATGATGGGTCTTTGTCCCAAACATTATGGAGGGCACTGTAGAACAGTGTAGCACAGGAACAAGCCTTTCAGCCCACAATGTTTGTGCTGAACACGATGCCATGTTAAACTGATCTCATCTACCTGCACGTGATCCATATCTTCTATTCTCTGGACTTCCATGTGTCTACCTAAAAGCCACTTAAATGCCACTATCATATCTGCCTTCCCACTGCCCCTGGTAGTGCATTCCAGGCCCCTATAACTCTGTATAAAAACCTTGCCCCGCACATCTCCATTAAACTTCCCCCTCGCACCTTATAGTTATGCATTCTCATGTTGGGCATTTCTAACTTGGTAAAAAGCATTCTATCTTATCTAAGCATCACATACTTTTCTATACTTATATCAAGTCTCCCCTCAACCTCAGATGTTCCACAGAAAACAATCCAAGTCTATCCAACCACTCCCTGTAGCTGAAATTATCTAATTGAGTTAGCATTCTGCACCCTCTCCAAAGCCTCCAGATCTTTTCTGTAATGAGGCCACCAGAACTGCACGTAAAACTCCAAATGCGGCCTAACCAAAGTCCTAACTGTTCTCCAACTTCCATAAACTGTAGCTTATGGTCACCTAATTACAACAAACCATGTTTGTCCTGCTAACTGCCTCATCTATCTACATAACTAAAACTCTGATCTTGTGCTCTTCCGGTTTGCGGGGTTTGTCTATTTGCGCAAAAATGGTATGCGATAGCGCTACGATTTATTGCCAGGTTACTCACCGTTCTCCTATGCTACGAGTGCAACAAGTTTCGTTCCGATCGGTAGTATATTGTAAAAGTTATTGAAGCTTTAAAAATCTTAAAAAACACACAGATTGGTCTCTTCTCCTGTCAGTCAATGCCACGGCCGAGATGGCGACGCCCCTTCCTGCCGCGCCCTGTCCCGCCTCACTCACAAACTCCCTCTCCCCTCCTCACAGTAACTTGTCTCCCCCACCACCAGGGAGTGTTCAGTGGAGGCCCAGGTCCCGTCTCTCTCCCCCTCATCACTCACCCCTCTTCCCTGCCCGTCCAATGGCGGTTCTGTTTAACCGATCCCCGGGTCCGTCTCCTCCACCGCCGCCGTTGCGGTGACTCCATCCCCCCCACCCTCCCAAGGCAGCGAGCAGGCAGGCAGGCAGGTGGGGACGGGTCGAGCGGCAGCAGCCTGCCGTCGGACAGGGACAGGCCGAGCGGCGGCTGAGCCGGAGTGGGCAGAGGGAGGGAGAGTCGGCTTGCAGGGTGGTCGAGCAGTTTGCGCGGAGTTTGACTGACACGCACGCACACACAGCAAACTGCTACAATCATCAAGTCATCGGGAACTAAACCATAGCTAATAGTGAATGTCCTGTGGAGGAAGGAACTGCAGATGCTGCTTTTATGGATGGAGGGAGGGAGTGATTGAGGGTGGGGGAAAGGAGGGAGGGAGAGGTGAGGGAGGGATTGGGGGAGGGGAGAATCCTGGGGGGGAGAGGAAGGGGTAGGGAGGGAGAGGGGGAAAATGGGGGAGGTGAGGATGGTGGGGGAAGAGGAGGAATAGAGGAAGAGCAGGGGGGGAGGGGAGGGGAGGACTGAGGGTAGAGGAAAGGAGAGATGAGGTGAGGGAGAGATTGTGGGAGGGGAGAAGGAGGGAGGAAAGAAGAGGGAGTGTGAAGAGGAGGGGGAGGGAGTGCTGGAGATGAGGGGAAATGAGCTGTACCTGCGCAGTTGGGGGCGATGCGTGAGTGGTGCAATATTGCGTTGGGGGGACGGGTTGCATCGGTGGAAAGGGTTAAGTGGTGGAATATTGCATTGGGGAACGGGTTGTATTGGGGGACCAGGCCTCCTGTGTGACAAGGACCCAACTGGTCCCACTTTGTCTAGTTCTTCATAACTGATTGCAAGTCCAGGACCAGTTTCAATGGTTCTAACTAGAGACTCACATGGTTTCTTTGTTATCACATGTACCAATGTATACAGTTCAGCAAAACTATCACCATACATAACCACAATCTCTTGGTTAGTACACGATGTACAGTACAACCCACTGAGTCTATATGCAAGATACATCATCTCTCCACAGTGTTGCCTCTCCTCCGTCCTCCCAAAAATATTGACGTTCCTCCACTCTGGTGACAGTATGACGGCAAAAAGAATTTAACTCATTCTTCACTGCATTTGTTGTTTGAGATTTTATACAGCAACAAGAAAATGTAGCACTTAAAGCTATCCAGGCTGTTGGGTAAACAGGGATAGGGAAACATTTGAAAAAAAAAATGCAATTTCATGAATAAGTTTTATCATTCGGTAGCCTGGCCCAAGACATAAAACCCACTGGTGTTGAGTAATTTAGCTATTTTAAAACTAGAGATACCAGAGACTGCAGATGTGGGAATCTAGAGCAAAACAGACAAACAGCTGGAGGAATTCAGTGGGTGAAGATGCATCTGTGAAGGTGTGGATGTGGTCGAGGTTTGAGTCGAAACCCTGTACCCCTTTGCCTTCACAGATGCCGCCTGACCCTCTAAGGTTATTCTAGCAGTTCTTATGCTTATTTTTAACCCAGTAAGTTTAGTTTAAATTAGATTATTGTTGTCACGTGTACTATGGTACAGTGAAAAGCTTTTGTTGGTGTGCTATCCAGTCAAGATAAGCAAATCACAATAACATGTTGTTTCTTTTATTTGACTTTGCTTTTGTGAACTGCTTTCCTTAATGTATCCGATTAAAGGTTTGTGAAATAAGAAACACGTAATTTCTCAGTTCATTGAAAAGGTTCGGAATGATTATTTCAGGTGAAAATCAAAAACACAAGGTAGGGTCATTTTTGGCTTCTCGCAGGGATGGAGTGGTCAACACCATGGAATAAATGTGTAGAAAGGAACTGCAGATGCTGGTTTAAACCGAAGATAAGACACACAGAGCTGGAGTAACTCAGCGGGACAGGCAGCATCTCTGGAGAGAAGGAATGGGCTATGTTTTGGGTCGAGACCCTTCCTCAGACTCAGACATGGAATAAATATTCCAATCAAATGCGTCTATGCATGCTTCAGTTAAAAAAAGGGTTAAGTAAGGTGATAGTTACATTAGAAACAAAAGAAAACACAAAGTGCTGGAGTAACTCAGTAGGTCAGGAAGCATCTCTGGAGAACATGGATAAGTGATATTTTGGGTCAGGACCCTTGTTCAGTGATTGTGGGAGGTTGGAGGGGGGGGGGGGGGAGGTCGAGTTGCCTAGATACAAGTTGAAATACATCTTTCAAAGGCTGGTCTCTAAAAGCAGCTTGCTTTTGTTGTTGGCCCAGAAAGTAAACTTTCAGGAAGTGCACGGTGAATTAAAACATTTTCTCCAGTCTATAGAAAAGCTGCGAGTGCTGTGTACTTGAAGTATTGTCCTAAAGTATAATCAGCCCCTTCACTGTCACTGTGCTCCCGGTTTGCTTTCTTTGATGAGTTTCAGATGCACAGGGAAATGCTGTGGATGCAACTTTAAATTTTGAAATGTTGTTGAATTATAGTTCCAATCAAGGGACTTTTTGTTTTAAACATGGTGTTACACAACCTGCCTTCCCCCCCCCCCCCCCCCATGGGACTGTTGGCAAACATTCTCAATTTATAAAGATCAGTTGTTCACACCCTCAAGATCAAACCTTTAACTACTCATTACCCACCCACGTTAAAATGTTCTGCACAAACTCAAGTGTACATGGGCCATATTAGCAACAATTCAACCAAGTATGCTACACCATAACCCTCTTCATAATGAGTAAAGGGGCTTAAGTTGAATCGATGCGTGATAATTCTTTGTGTACTGTCTCTGGAAAAATCTACTTTTCTTTTACACTATATTCATTGCACTCTTTTATTTATGTAGTCACGTCCAGTATGATTGTTGTCATCATTGGATTAGTATAATTGCGGTCATGTACAGTATTTCACTGGATTGTATGCAAATCCAAGCATCTCACTGTAACTAGGTTACATGCAACAATTATAATTGTCGCGTGTAGAGATACAGTATACAGCTTTTGTTTGTGTGCTATCCAGTAAAAAAAGACTATACATGAATACAATCAAGCCGCGCACAGTGCAAAAATAAAAGATAAAGGGTACAACATTTAGTACTTGATATAACGTTGAAGTCTGATAAAGTCCAATTAAAGACAGTTCAAAGGCCTCCAATAAGGCAGATGTGAGGTTGGGGCCATACTCTAGCTGGAGAGAGGACAGTTCAGCTGCTTGATAACAGCTGGAGAGGAACTGTTCCAGAATCAGGAGGTATGTGCTTTCAAACTTCTGTATCCCCTGCCTGATGAGAGAGGGGAGTGACCGGGTGAGACTAATCCTTGATAATGCTATAATCATAAATATAATTACAAGTAAACTGGACTCTTCAAACCATGGTTTTTGATGGTAACTAGATTAACAGGCCACTGACAGTTCCCTGCCTCTACTTCCATAAACCTCTGAAAGTGACTCTTGTCACTCACCTTTGTTATTTTAAAATCAAAAACCATGGAGTTTAATTATTTCTATGCATTTACGTCCTCACACCCTCTGGACCCAGTATCATTTGATGCCAAGGCTCCAAAACACATACCTGCTCTGGTCCCCAGCTTTGACATACAGATGCAGAATAAAATGCCCAATGAGATTAAAATTAGATATGCCTTGTTTACTCCCTTTGTTTTAAACAACCTGCATGCTATAGTTCTAAATGCTTTTTGTCATTATTCCACGAAAACAAGAAATAGCCACATTTCTGAAGAAATACTACTTCACCTGCTAATTTCTACTTGCTGTTATGATAGAAATAAATCTAGCATCGTGTTCATTGTAGGAAGAAAAAACTGCAGATGCTGGTTAATACACAAGAGGAGACAAAGTGCTGGAGTAACTCAGCAGGTCAGGCACCATCTCTGGAGAACATGGATAGGTGAAGTTTCTGGTGAGACCCTTCTTCAGACTGTTCTCCAGAGATGGTGCATCACGTGCTAAGTTACTCGAGCACTCGGTGTCCTTTTCTGCCATAGACCACAAAAATCACGACTTATGTGGGGACATTTTCAAAAACATAGATTTAACAGTGTATGTTTTTTTGGTAATGTTAAGTAATGGAATAAAAGCTGAGACTCACTGCATCTGTAGATTTCTTCTAATCCGTCCACTGAAGCCAGAGAGAAAAGTTTATAACCAGAGTTTGTACCGACTGCCAAAGACCTAGAGAGCAAAAACAAGAAACCTTATCACATATAACCTGACACGCTTTCATTCTATATTAATTTAATTATGAGAAGTGCTGATTTCTCCACTATTGCCTCTGTTGAAGATCAATAGTTCCCAACATGCTGGAGATAGAAATTGCCTTCCTTACTCCCAAACTGCATTTTGGATATTGATCCAGAACCTTTAATCCTCAATATCATGAGGTATAGGTATCTCAAAATTAGCTCATGCGCTGCTGCTTATTTATTGGTCATCAAATGCAAAACCTTTATGCTGTTTCTGAATCATCTTGCTTCATTCCGGATATTTGACCAAGTACCGACCAGCATGTCGCACTTGCACATTTCCCGCTGTTTCTGTGTTCGGTGCACAATTAGTTATGGAGTTTCCACCCTCTCATGGAGCATTGTGAGGAAAATGGTCCAAGGTGTCCTAGGAATGATGCCTGCTGGACACTCCTGAGGCAATTCGATCTTCCCACCTGAGACTGGGAACCGTTCAAGTTAAGTCCTCTGTCCCAGAAACCCCCTACCCATGGTGATTACTGGACAATCTAATCTTGACCTTCTTGACCCTCTAGTCAGACCAGTTGGAGGCTCTGCCATGTCTCAAGTGATTAGGTAAGTGGCCAGTATTGAAAACACAGAGGACGGCAGATGGTGGAATCTTGAGTAGAAAACAAACTGCTGGAGGAAATCATTGGGTCAGGCACCATCTGTGATGGGAAATAAACACATGACATTTCGGGTCGGAAACAGTGTAAGATACTGCCATGCCACCACCTGCAGTCCCCTGTGTTTTCAACCCTGGCCACTCGCCTGATCACTTGATACTTGATTAGTATGGGTGTCAATGGTTTTGAGGAGAAGGCAAGAGAATGGGGTTGAGAGGGAAAGATTGTTCAGCCACGATTGTACGACAGAGTAGACTAAATGTGCCAAATGGCCTAATTCCACTCGTAGTCTTTGGGATGAGGGAGGAAACCGGAGCACCTGGAAGAAACACACGTGGTCACCAGGGAGAACGTGCCAACTCCAGACACATAGCACTCAAGGTAAGGATCAAACCCGGGTCTCTGGCGTTGTGAGGCAACAGCACCTTCAGCAGTACCACCGTCCATATAGTTAAATTACCAATTTGCAGCAATTTAAGAAAAAATCCAGAGATGTTGAAGAACTGGCGTTCTCTGCAAAGCAAATGAAATGAGAGACAAAATCCAGCATACCACCACCTCAAACCTTGAGGGGTTGATGGGGTAGTGTAAATACACTGTGGCATATTGCTTCCAAATGAATTTGCAATAGACACATTGATATAGAAATAGGACTATATTATCCAAGGTTGGCCATGACGGAAATTCATTCTAAAGTTTTTTTGAGATATATACTTAGTAACTTTATTACTTGGATTATTTCTCATGACTTTGTGAAATTTCCTCCGTGACAAACGGACAGGCAAAACCAACCGAGCTCGGCACAAATTCTCTTCCCTGGCCACAAAGCACGCCTCTCTCCCTGATGACTGAACTAAATCATTGACATAAAGTGCTAGAGTAACTCAGCAGCTCAGGCAGCATCTCTAGAGAACACAAATAGATGAAATCTGAAGACGGGTCTGAGGAAAGGTCCTGACCCAAAACTTTACTTATCCATGTTTTCCACAGTTGCTGCCTGACCCACTCAGTTACTCCAGCACTTTGTGCCTCTTTTTGTCAACCAGCGTCTGCAGTTCCTTGTTTCTAAATCATTGAACTGTCTGACTTGTCCCAGAGAAAAGGTTTCAACTACATGCTCACTATAATACAATTCAACATCTCAACAGTTGCAAAGATACACTTACTGCACCCACAGAAAAGCACGGCTGAAATCACATGAGGTCACATTCGAATGACTGGTGCTGACTCACTGGATAGCAAAGTTCCTTTGTTTTAGAAAGCCTAGTCGGAGCGCTCAAGAAAACAAACACTGAACTGAATGAATCGTGCAGCTTCAACTGACGACTGAAGACAACTCATGCACATAATAAACTGTGACAGCACATAATTAATCTGCAGTGTCCTTGACCATTTATGCAAGACAGAAATCTGGTAGCTAATTAGTTATATTGTCAGATTCTCAATACCCATTAACTTTAATAACCTTACTCTTGGGAAATGTCTGTCAAATGCTGTTTTAAAATTTTAGCCAATGGATTAGAAAAAAAAGCAAATATATATTTCTGATAAAAATTCATGCCATTTCCAATTAAGCATAACCTTGGTGTCGTAACTCAGAATTGAATTGAATAAATGTTATTAGCCAAGTATGTATACATACAAGGAATTTGCCTCGGTGCTTTGTTCACAACTATCAACACAATATACAGTAAACAATTAAGAATAAATCATTATAATTTAAACATGTGAAGAATGAAATAAAAATACCAGAGCAAAAAGAGGCTACAGACTTTTGGTTGTTGAGTAGAGCTACTGCTCGTGGAAAAAAAACTGATTTTATGTCTGGCTTTGGTGGCTGTGACAGTCCGGAATCGCTTCCCGAGGGAAGTGCTTCAAAGAGTTTGTGGCCAGGGTGAGAGGGGTCAGAGATGATCTTACCCACTCTTATTATGAAGATGGGGCATCTTGGTCGGCCTGCCGAAGGGCCTGTTTCTGTGCCGTGTGAGTCCATGACATAGAAACAAAAAAACAGAGCATGACTCCATTGAATGTGCGGTTTCACTGTCATGTTAAATAACATCAACTCACATTATATAGCAACTTAAACGTGACCATCCATGAGGTGCTATGAGCCATTCTCAACAGCATGAATGTACTCCTCTTGTACAATGTGTACCCTCGATGCCAGCCATATTCCTAACTCTAGCATTACTATCAATCCAGAGAACCAACCCTGGTTCAATGAGGAGTGCGGGGAGCATGCAATCAGTGGCACCAAGTTTACATAAAAGGAGCATGCTGGAGACAATAAACACAACCAAGGGATCAGCTGAACAGAATAGTGATCGGCAATCAAACAGCTATGGGGAGGGGAAACTCCAAAAACACCTCCATCATCAACAATGGTGAGGCCTAGCATTTGCACACTATAGTCAACCCCGTTCAGCCGGAAGGTCCGATGGGCACATATAGATACACAGAATGACAGATGGGTTCAAACCCGAAACGTCACCTATCCCTTTTCTCCAGAGCTGCTGCCTAATCCAATGAATGACTCCCAGCATTCTGTGTCTATCTGCAGCATAAACCAGCATCTGCAGTTCCTTCCTACACAATTGGCAGATATATTTGTTTTCCGCCTGGAATCCCCATTATCATAGAGGCAACCTCCAACCAATTTGATTCACTCAGTCATATCAAATACAATGTGTGTGTGTGTGTGTGTGTGTGTGTGTGTGTGTGTGTGTGTGTGTGTGTGTGTGTGTGTGTCTGTGTGTGTGTCTGTGTGTGTGTCTGTGTGTGTGTCTGTGTGTGTGTCTGTGTCTGAGTGGTCTCAGTGACTGAGCTGCCAGCCCAAGAATCCATTCGGCCCACAATATCCATACTAGCCCTCTGGAAACCAGTCCCTTCAGCCCACACCATGCTTGCGCACCAGAATGCCCCCAATAAAACTGATCAATTGGTACCCAAATCCCTACCCTACCCCATCTATATGCAACCCACTCTCTCCCCACCAGCCCCATTCAACTCCCTAATGATCCCCTCATTATCTCCTACTCCCCTCTCCATCTCCCACTTCCCCTATTTCCAACACTGTTCCCCTACCCTGTCCACTACCCTCCCCTTTCCCCACTCCTGCACCCAACACCCACTTCTCCATCCATGCCCTCCCATCCTCTCCCCGACCCTACCCTGCCGCCTCCTCCTCTCCCCTGAATAACCACACTTCCCCACATCTGACGCTCTTGAAACCAGCCCCACTCATCCTACTTCCAACATCCATATCCCACCTTCTATCCCATGACCCCTGTCTCTCCACTACCCTCCGCCAATCCCCCAACCCTTTCTTGCCCATAGTCTTTCGCAGAACTGCCAAGCACCCGTGTACCTATGGTTTAACAAGCCCTTTACAAAATTCAAGGCCAGAACCATTGCAAGAAATAAACTGCATGAATTGAAGATTAAATCAATTAATATTACTCTAAATGAAACCGAGTTCAGTGGGTGGCACGGTTGCGCAGTGGTATTGCTGCCTTACAGCGCCAGGGACCCGGGTTCGATCCTGACTACAGGTGCTTGTCTATACAGAGTTTGTATGTTCTCCCCGTGACATGCGTGGTTTTCTCTGGGATCACCAGTTTCCTCCCACATTCCAAAAACGTGCAGGTTTGTAGGTTAATTGGCTTGGTATAATGGTAAATTGACCCTAGTGTGTGTAGGATAGTGTTAGTGTGCAGGGGTCGCTGGTCGGCACGGAATAGGTGGGCCAAAGAGTCTGATTACGCACTGTAACTCTAAATTAAGCAGTGCATCATTGACTTATTTCCTTATTCCTTTCACATGCCTTCCTAACTAAGTTGCACATGACCCTTCTTGAGCTCCATTTCAATTATTTGCAAATGTTATGCAATCAAAAAAAAATCTTATTACTAGACTCACAGAATTACTGACTTCAACTTCAACACGTAATTTTGTTAATGCTACTTCTCCTGTTGCTTCTTCACGTTTCTAGAACATCCATCAGATTGAGTTCAAGAGTTTGGACACCATGTTATAAGATGCTGGAGGGACCACACTTGGAGTATCTTGAGTATAGAGCTACAGCATGGAAACAGGCCCTTAGGCCCAGCGAGTCCAGACTGACTATCGATCATCCGTTCACATCAGTTCTATGTTATCCTACTTTTCCATCCACTCCCTGCACACGTTGGAGCAATTTATAGAAGCCAGTTAGCCTACAAACCTGCATTTCTTTGGGTTATTGGAGAAAACCGTAGCACCCGGAGGAAACCCACATGATCACATGGAGAATGTGCAAACTCCACACAGGTAGCATCCGAGGTCAGGATTGAACCCGGGTCTCTGATGCTGTGACGCAACAGTTTTACTGTGAGATTCTGGTCCTCTGGCTGCATGAAGATGTCATTAAGCTGTTCTGGGGAGGTTACGTTAGAGACTAATTAGGCTCTTTTATTTTTCCTGGGGTAAAGGGTACTGAAGGGTAACCTTAGTTTAGTTTTAAGTTTTAGTTTTTTAGTTTTAGTTTTGGAAATGCAGAGCAGAAACAGGCCCTTCAGCCCACCAAGTCCGTGCCAACCAGCGATCACCACGTACACTAGCACTATCCTACACACTGGCGACAATTTACAATCTTTACCTACAATTTACCTACAAACCTGTACGTCTTTGGAGTGTGGGATGAATGGGAGCACCCGGAGAAAACTCACACAGTCATGAGGGGAACATACGAACTCCGTATAGACAACACCCATAGTCAGGATCGAACCCGGGTCTCTGGTGTAGTAGCTCTACCTCTGCTGCCCTTATAGAGGCATATAAACTCATGAGGGGCATAAGTAAGACAAATACACATACTGGTTTTCTCAGGTTGGGGAATCTAAAATTAGGGGCATATATTTAAGGTGAGAGAGTAAAGGTTTAAAATGGACCCGAGGGCAACTTTTTCACATGGGGAAGGTGGATTTGTGAAAACTGCTGCCAGAACAAGTGAAGGAGGCAGGCATGAACAATACAATTTTTACAAGATATTTGGACAGGTACACGGATAGGTAATGTTTAAAGGGAGATGGGCCAAATGTAGTCACATGGGACTAGATCATCAGATGGGCAACTCGGTTGGGATGGATCAGTTGGGTCGAAGGGCCTATTTCCACGCTTCATAACTCTAGCTGTGCTTCTGTAGCTTATGTTAAAGAGATGACACGAGCTCCACGCTGCTACACTAAAACGCGGAAAAGCAGGGAGGTAAAATGAGTGCAATGCCTGTGTTAAGTGGCAGGACGACAAAATTGCGTCAAAACTCTTATAAAACTTTTGTTACTAGACAAAGCATCTCTGCTACTGGCAACAGTAGAAAAGAGACACTGCCGGGCATGGGAGGAGTCAACCTAATTATGAAGGTTGGAATGAACCCATTTGTAATTACAGACATGAAATGCTGGAATAACTCAAGTCTCAAGAAGGGTCCTGACCCGAAAAGCCATCCATCCATGTTCTCCAGAGATGCTGCCTGACCCACTGAGTAACTTCACCACTTTGTGTCCTTTTGTGTTTCTTGTTCCTTGTATCTACCAGTGATATGTAAAGTTGAAGAAAATATCGCCATGAATTTCAGGGATTATTGTGACTCTCATTTTCATATATAAAGGCATTCTATGTTGCATCAGAGGTGTAAATATTTGCCTTAGATTGGTCTCTGTAGCAACCCTGGACATTCCTATGTTTGAGATGTCCACATAACAAAAGCAATAGCATTACTTTAAGCAAGTCATAAAATGACTTTTATTCCACCAGGATTATTCTGGACATATCAGTGTTTAAGAAAGAACTGCAGATGCTGGAAAAATCGAAGGTAGACAAAAATGCTGGAGAAACTCAGCAGGTGAGGGAGCATCTATGGAGCAAAGGAATAGGTGACGTTTTGGGTCGAGACCCTTCTTCAGATATATCAGTGCTCACTTCTGGGTTTCACTGCTGAGCTTTCATTAATGGATACATCCACCACTGTATGTAGAATTGAATCATAAAATAGACTCCCTGCACACGTTGGAGCAATTTGTAGAAGCCAGTTAGCCTACAAACCTGCATTTCTTTGGGTTATTGGGGAAAACCGTAGCACCCGGCGGAAACCCACATGATCACATGGAGAATGTGCAAACTCCACACAGGTAGCATCCGAGGTCAGGATTGAACCCGGGTCTCTGATGCTGTGACGCAACAGTTTTACTGTGAGATTCTGGTCCTCTGGCTGCATGAAGATGTCATTAAGCTGTTCTGGGGAGGTTACGTTAGAGACTAATTAGGCTCTTTTATTTTTCCTGGGGTAAAGGGTACTAAAGGGTAACCTTAGTTTAGTTTTAAGTTTTAGTTTTTTAGTTTTAGTTTTGGAAATGCAGAGCAGAAACAGGCCCTTCAGCCCACCAAGTCCGTGCCAACCAGCGATCACCACGTACACTAGCACTATCCTACACACTGGCGACAATTTACAATCTTTACCTACAATTTACCTACAAACCTGTACGTCTTTGGAGTGTGGGATGAATGGGAGCACCCGGAGAAAACTCACACAGTCATGAGGGGAACATACGAACTCCATATAGACAACACCCATAGTCAGGATCGAACCCGGGTCTCTGGTGTAGTAGCTCTACCTCTGCTGCCCTTATAGAGGCATATAAACTCATGAGGGGCATAAGTAAGACAAATACACATACTGGTTTTCTCAGGTTGGGGAATCTAAAATTAGGGGCATATATTTAAGGTGAGAGAGTAAAGGTTTAAAATGGACCCGAGGGCAACTTTTTCACATGGGGAAGGTGGATTTGTGAAAACTGCTGCCAGAACAAGTGAAGGAGGCAGGCATGAACAATACAATTTTTACAAGATATTTGGACAGGTACACGGATAGGTAATGTTTAAAGGGAGATGGGCCAAATGTAGTCACATGGGACTAGATCATCAGATGGGCAACTCGGTTGGGATGGATCAGTTGGGTCGAAGGGCCTATTTCCACGCTTCATAACTCTAGCTGTGCTTCTGTAGCTTATGTTAAAGAGATGACACGAGCTCCACGCTGCTACACTAAAACGCGGAAAAGCAGGGAGGTAAAATGAGTGCAATGCCTGTGTTAAGTGGCAGGACGACAAAATTGCGTCAAAACTCTTATAAAACTTTTGTTACTAGACAAAGCATCTCTGCTACTGGCAACAGTAGAAAAGAGACACTGCCGGGCATGGGAGGAGTCAACCTAATTATGAAGGTTGGAATGAACCCATTTGTAATTACAGACATGAAATGCTGGAATAACTCAAGTCTCAAGAAGGGTCCTGACCCGAAAAGCCATCCATCCATGTTCTCCAGAGATGCTGCCTGACCCACTGAGTAACTTCACCACTTTGTGTCCTTTTGTGTTTCTTGTTCCTTGTATCTACCAGTGATATGTAAAGTTGAAGAAAATATCGCCATGAATTTCAGGGATTATTGTGACTCTCATTTTCATATATAAAGGCATTCTATGTTGCATCAGAGGTGTAAATATTTGCCTTGGATTGGTCTCTGTAGCAACCCTGGACATTCCTATGTTAGAGATGTCCACATAACAAAAGCAATAGCATTACTTTAAGCAAGTCATAAAATGACTTTTATTCCACCAGGATTATTCTGGATATATCAGTGTTTAAGAAAGAACTGCAGATGCTGGAAAAATCGAAGGTAGACAAAAATGCTGGAGAAACTCAGCAGGTGAGGCAGCATCTATGGAGCAAAGGAATAGGTGACGTTTTGGGTCGAGACCCTTCTTCAGATATATCAGTGCTCACTTCTGGGTTTCACTGCTGAGCTTTCATTAATGGATACATCCACCACTGTATGTAGAATTGAATCATAAAATAGACATGATGTAATAATTCTAAACATTTGGTGAAATAACATAGTTCCAGGTTTCTTAGAGAGGATACAACAAAGGTTCATTCAATAGGATAGTTGGAGGAAGGTTTGCATAGAACTACAGTTGAGGGTTATACACAAAAGAACACAAATTGCTGGAGTAACTTAGCAAGTCAGGTAGCATCCTTGGAGAACATGGACAAGTGACGTTTCAGGTCGAGACCCTTCTTCAGACTCTGAAGTCATCTGGTTTGAGTAGAACAGACCTATACTCCTCTAGAATTGGGAATTATATGAAATTATATCACTGATTTGTTTAAAATTCTTTTCGATGCTCCCATGAATGCAATCTCTCTCACTGCCAATAATGGCAACAACTTAGATATGTGATGATAAATTTCTTAATTCGTGCAGATTGAATATTTGTAATTTTCTACTCAGAGAATGTTAGCTGTTGCGTATGAATGACTGAGATCAATAGATCCATAATCAAGGAATGTGTAATTGGGAATGGAAAAGTGGTGTTGGGGTGTATTAGCAGTGATCTCAGTTGAATGGCGTTGCAAACTTCAGAGACCTTTGGAGCCCATTCTTTCCCTATTTTCTCACACTTGCAAGGAAGTAAGATTTCCTATGGTTTGTGGTCCGACATAAATTTAGTGTTGTGCCCGTGTTAAACGAGAAGAAAACAAAATTACACCCCAACTCCTGGGGCAGCTTGGGACAGAGACTGAGGGTGGTGCAGTGAGAGGCAGTGATATGTGACAGAAGTCATCCTGGCCCCTTTTCCAAATCACCGTGACTTCTGTTATTGAAAAGCAAAATATCTGCAATTATTAGAAACTTGAAATAAACGTAGAAACTGCTGGGGAAGACTCAGCTTGGACTCTTCTGATGAAGAATTGTGGACCCAAAACATTAATATTCTTTCTATCTCCACAGATACTACCTGACCAGCTGAATGTCTCTGACATTTTCTGCTTTACTCTCTTACAATCAATTGGCTTTGACCAAAAAATGAATCCCACCTTGTTCGTAAACGGAGACGCCATGCAATTGGAATCGTACTCAACTTGGAGCAGCAGTAAAACCTACATTGAGGAGAAACAAGAAGGCCCACTCCAGTATCCTACAGAAAACCTTGTTCAAAGAAACCGCAGATGCTGGTTTACACGGCGGGTAGATAGACACAAAATGCTGGAGTAACTCAGCAGGACAGGCAGCATTTCTGGAGAAAAGGAATAGGTGACGTTTCAGGTCGAGACTGGGTCTGAAGAAGGGTCTCGACCCGAAACGTCACCCATTCCTCTCTCCAGCGATGCTGCCACTCCTGCTGCGTTACCCTCAGCATTTTGTGTCTATTCTACACAAAACTGTTGGCTGTGATGACTTTGATTTCATGACAATTGTTTCTCAGAGGGAATGTAGTGGAGTAGCATCTAAAATGGTTAAACACACAATTTTACAAGAGATTATTTGTTGTCAAGATTCTATTTTAACCTTTAAAATATTAAAACATTTATTAGAAGACGCATGTTAGAGATAAAACTGACTGGAAAGTTCGACAAATTCGGCAGTATTTGGGGCTCAAGCCAAAGCAACTTTAAGTTGAGTCACTTCAGTTTTCTTATGCTTAAGAGACGACCATCGATTATCAAATGTAAGCTGGATTCAAATTTGGGTTACTACTGGGAGGATATGTCAGGACCTGGATATTTTTTGAAATCTGATCCCTTATATCCAACGACGAAAGTAAAGAAAAATGAGATAATACCAAAAGCAGGCCGGTTCAAAGACACTCCCCGCCCGTACCCGTCAGATAACAGTCGCGATGCGTCGTGTGGGGGGGGGGGGGGGGCTGTTTGTGCACATTAACAATAGTGTGGGGGGAATGGCCGAGTAGAGGGAGACAGAGACAGAGAGGCGGCCAATTTCTTACGTGCAGTCCTGGTTGAAGGAGGCGCAGAGAGGGGCGATGGTGGCTCCCTCTCCGCCAGCATCACTTTGGCTCATCCTCAGCGCTCCGCATCCGAACCACCCGCCCCGGCCCGGCCGGCTCAGCGCCTCTCCAGAGTGGCGACCAGCGGCTGCCCGACACTCGCCTCCATGTCGCCTCCCAGATCCCGCACCCGCGCCCGAGCAACAGCTGGCACCGTGACGTCACGCCCCCCTCCCCCCTCCCCCACCACGTACCACAGGTCCCGCCCCCCTCCAGCAGGGCCAACGCTGATTGGCTCTCCTCCCCTTGCCCCCCCCCCTCCCCTCCCCCACCACAACACAACACACCAGTTGCCAACGTCGTCCAGGGAAGACCTCACTCTGTGGCCAACTTGCACGTCCATCAGAGCTTTAATTCATTTCTAAATGCAAAACATGTCTCTCATACTTGTGTGGGAAGGAACATGTGACAAAAAAACACTGTCCAAGAGCCAAGATTGCACAAGGATGAGGAGTGGGACCTCTTTGAAACTTACCAAATAGTCAATAGCCCATATAGTGAATGTGGAAAGGAATGAGGATCATGGGACTGATTTCTTGAACCATTTCAATCTCTCCAGCAAAGTGATTCTTGTAAATGCTACTTTGAACAGTGCTCCAAGATTTAGAGCCACCAACCATGAAGGAATGGAGATGAAAAATGGTGTGCAACTTGATAGAAAATATTTATACACCTCCAGTTTGAAGAAAGGACCTGACCCAAAACATCACCTAACCATGTTCTCCATATCCTGCCTGACTTACTGCAGCGCTTGGATAGCTTAAATTGTCCAACTGAATCAATCACCTCTTCTGTGAAGGTGATTCATCCCCATTACTGCAATGTACTCTTTATATCAACTCCATCTCATTTGGTTATTGCAGTTTTGTATTATTTTGTGCTATTTGGTTTTTGCACCACAGTCTTGCATCATTCTGCTGTTTTGCATGAAGTTGGGCAAGTCGACATCTCGCATACGGGAGTACACAAAAGCTGGAGAGACTCAGCGGGTGCAGCAGCATCTAAGGAGCGAAGGAGATAGGCAACGTTTCGGGCCGAACCCCTTCTTCAGACTGATGGGAGGTGGGGGGGGGGGGGGGGGGGGAGAGAAGAAAGGAAAGAGGAGGAGGAGGAGCCCGAGGGCTGAGGGAGAGGTGGGAAGGGGAGGAGACAGCAAGGGTTAACAGAATTGAGAAAATTCAATGTTCAAGCCAAGAGGATGCAGACTCCCCAAGCGGAATATGAGATGCTGTTCCTCCAATTTGCGGTGGTGCTCACTCTGGCCGTGGAGGAGGCCCAGGACAGAGAGGTCGGATACGGAATGGGAGGGGGAGTTGAAGTGCTGAGCCACCGGGAGGTCGGGTTGGTTATTGCGGACCGAGCAGAGGTGTTCGGCAAACGATCGCCAAGCCTCCGCTTGGTCTCACCGATATAGATCATCAGGCATCTAGAGCAGCGGATGCAGTAGATGAGGTTGGAGGAGGTGCAGGTGGACCTCTGTCAGACCTGGAAGGACTGCTTGGGTCCCTGAAAGGAGTGGAGGGGGGAGGTGAAGGGACAAGTGTAGCATCTCTCTGCGGAAAGTGCCCGGGGAAGGGGTAGAGCGGGAGGGAAGGGAAGAATTGACAAGGGAGTTGCAGAGGGAGCGGTCTTTGCGGAAGGCAGACGGGGGGGGAGATGGGAAGATGTGACGAGTGGAGGGGTCACGTTGGAGGTGGTGAAACTGGCAGAGGACTATGTGTTGTATGTGCCGGCTGGTGGGGTGAAAGGTGAGGACCAGGGGGACTCTGCCCTCGTTGCGAGTGGGGGAATGGGAAGAGAGGGCAGTGTTGCAGGGTATGGAGGAGACCCTTGTGCGAGCCTCATCTACAGTGGGGGAGGGGAATCCCCGTTCTCTGAAGAATGAGGACATTTGTAATGACCTGTTGTGGAACACCTCATCCTGGGACTCATATACGGGAGTCATTTAAAGGCCAGGTGATCAAAGTTCAGAATCGGCATGTTCCAGGAAGGAAGCCGGACAAGGACGGCATGATAAGGGAACCTTGGATGGCCAAAGTGGTTGTAAATGTGGAAGTGTAAAAGCGGAAGGGGCCTTTGAGGAATATAAAGCAAGCAGGAAGGGTCTCAAATGGGCAATTAGAAGGGCCAAAAGGGTAAATGAAATGTCATTCGTGAATCAAATTATGGAAAATCCTAAAGCTTTTCATACATGTATTAAATACAAGAGGGTAACCAGGGAGAAAGCAGGACCATTCAACGATAAAAGAGGGCATGTGTGATTAGAGTAAGAGGATGTATGCAAAATACGAGATGAGTAATATACACACCAAGGAGGAAGAAATTGAGGGCAGTGAGATCAGTGAGGGAAAAACTTAATATGCTAGAGCAGGTCGAGATCAAGAAGGAGGATTTGTTAGGGTTTTTAAAAAGCATTGAGGTAGATAAATCCTCGGGGTCTAGTGGTATCACTCCTAGATTATTGAGAAGGAAGAGAGGAGATTGCAGGGACCTTGTTGAGGATCTTTCTATTTTCTCTAGCCACAGGCTAGGTCCTGGAGAATTGGAGAGTAGCCACTATTGCTTTTAGTTGAAGAGGGGAAATTGTGATAATCCAAGAAATTATAGGCTGGTGAGCCTCAAATAAGTGGTAGGGATGCTCTTGGAGAGCATTTTTCAGATATGAATTATGAAGAGAATTGGCTGTTTAGGGATAGTCTGCACCAATGCAGGTCATGTCTTACGAATTTTATTAAGTTTCTTGAAGTGACAAAGGCAATCAATGAGGGTAGAGCAGTGAATGTTGTCTACATGAATTTTAGTAAGGAATGTGATAAAGTCAACCATGGTAGGTTAATCCATGAGATTAAAATGCATAGAATCCGTGGCAATTTGGTTGTTTGGATTCAGATCTGTCGGTCTCATAGAAGACAAAGGGTTGTGGTGGAAGCAGATTATTCGAGCAGGAGGTCTGTGACCAGTAGACTTCGACAAGGATCTTTTCTGGATCTTTGTTGTATGTGATACATATAAACAACTTGGAAATAAAGAAGTGTCGCCAATTCCTTCTCTCCATTGATGCTGCCTCACCCGCTGAGTTACTCCAGCATTTTGTGTCTACCTTGGAAATAAATGTAGATGGATTGGTTAGTAAGTTTGCAGGCGACATCAAAATTGGTGAAGTTGCAGACAGTGAGGAAGGCTGTCAAAGTGTACAACAGTGTACAGATCAGCTGCAGAAATGGGTGGAGAAATGGCTGATGGAGTTTAATCCAAGCAGGTGTGAGGTGTTGTACTTTGAGAGGACAAATATAAAGGGAAAGTACATGGTTAATGGAAATACCTTTCACAGCATTGTTGTACAGTGGGATCTGAACACCTAGTCCATAGCTCCCGAAAGTTGCAATGCAAGTAGAGTCAAGTCAAGTCAAGTTTATTCGTCACATACACATCCGAGATGTGCAGTGAAATGAAAAGTGACAATGCTCGCGGACTTTGTGCAAACAAACAAACAAACAGCCAAACAAACTACAAACAGAATGGAACAGAATAACATATTCTTTTACATATTAAATATTGTCGGCAGAAGGAAAAAACGGAAAAAAACCCCAGCAATTTTTTAAAAAGTAGAGTGGTACAGTAAAGTTAGTCCCTGGTGAGATAGGAGTTTACAGTCCTAATGACCTCAGGGAAGAAACTCCTTCTCAACCTCTCCGTTCTCACAGCATGGCAACGGAGGCGTTTGCCTGACCATAGCAGCTGGAACAGTCCGTTGCAGGGTGGAAGGGGTCTCCCATGATCTTATTGGCTCTGGAGTTGCACCTCCTGATGTATAATTCCTGCAGAGGGGCGAGTGAAGTTCCCATAGTGCGTTCAGCCGAACGCACTACTCTCTGCAGAGCCTTCTTGTCCTGGGCAGAGCAGTTCCCAAACCAGATTGTAATATTTCCGGACAAGATGCTTTCCACAGCCGCTGAGCAGAAGCACTGGAGGATCCTCGGAGACACTCTGAATTTCCTCAATTGCCTGAGGTGGTAAAGGTGCTGCCTTGCCTTACTCACGAGTGCTGCAGCGTGTGATGTCCATGTCATATCCTCAGAGATGTGGACTCCCAGGTATTTAAAACAGCTCACCCTATCCACAGTATCCCCATTTATCCTCAATGGTGTGTACGTCCTCGGATGATGTGCACTCCCACAATCAGCTCCTTCGTTTTTTTGATGTTCAAGAGGAGGGCTAAAGAAGGCCTATGGTATGCTTGCCTTCATAGGTCAGGGCATGGAGCATAATAGAAAATAAGTCATTTTGCAGCTTTATAGGACTTTGGTTAGACTGCATTTGGAGTATCGTATGCAGCTCTCATCACCCCATTACAGGAAGTATGTGGAGGCATTGGAGAGGGTGCAGAAGACGTTTACCAGTATGCTGCCTGGATTAAAAGGTATTATCAATAAGTAGAGGTTGGAGAAACTTGGATTGTTTCTCTGTAGTGTTGGAAGCTGAAGGGTGACCTGTGAGAACTATATAAAATTAGGAGAGGCACAGTTTGGGTAGACAATCAGGATCTTTTTTCCCCGGGGTAGAAATGCCAAAGACGAGAGGGCATAACTTTAAAGTGAGAGGGGCAAACTTTAAAGGTGTGTGGGACAAAGTATTTTATGCAGAGAGTTGTGTTTGCATGGAATGTATTAACAGGGGTGGTAGTAGAGGAAGATACGATAGTGACATTTTTTTTTTTTTAATTAATAGTTTTTTATTGGAGGGGAAAAAAAATCCACAGTACATCTGATGTATAGCATTACATTTTCCTCCATTTTGTTTTTTTATAAATAATAATAATAATAATAATAATAATAATAATAATAATAATAATAATAATAATAATATAAACAAAATAATCCTAACCCACCCTCCCTAAACGCCCCTTGGCAGCTTATTTTTTCACAATCCAAATATATCACAAAATCAAATGCACTTTTTAACAATAATAAAGTAACAAAACAGAATAAAGGCAGATCCCCACTTAATGTCAAGTGCCCTCAGTCAACAGGTAGTTCCTTTAGACCCTCAAAGTATGATAAAAAGGGTTCCCATTTCAAATAAAACTTTTCACAGACCCCCTCAATGTGAATTTAATCTTTTCTAACCTTAAAAAAAACATGACGTCTTCCAGCCACGATAGTGACATTTAAGTGTTTTTTATATTGGTACGCAGATGTGCAGGGAATGGAGGGATATGGGTTACCTGCAGGCAGAGGAGATTAATTTAACATGGCATTATGTTCGGTACGGACATTGTGGGCTGAAGGGTCTGTTCCCGTGCAGTACGGTTCTACGTTGCATTAATCATTACTGTATGTGTACTGTTTATTCTGAGCTTCATGTGAACATGGAAGTTCATTGCTCCCTGGTGTACATGACAATCAATTCATCTGCTCTGTCAGAGCACCATTTGGCTGCGGCTTTCTTCAGAGACGCAAACAGGGTCTCTGGAACCTTCCAACATTGAGAGCATTGAACCACATATCCCCTTGCCATAAAGTGGTACATTCTTGGCAGTAATAATTATTAAAGCTGATACTTCAGAGAATGCTTATGTTACTGACTGCATCTCAGTTTGGTTTGATTATGTTTCCACAGGTGGAAGGCCATGGGCTTGTACTGCACTGGAATGGGCCTTTTGCCCACCATATCCATCCTGATATTTTTATCCATCGCCTCTAATTCCATTTGCCCACAACAGGACGGCCAATGCCTGTTAAGTGTCAGTTTAAATGTCTCCTAATTTGTTAAATCTGCCTCCTTGGACATGGTGTTCCGAGGTTGTAACCAGGACTGGAAGGCTTGAGTTATAAAGGGAGATTGGGAAGCCAACAATTGTCTTCCCTGGAGTGAAGGTGGGCAATCTTATAGAGGTTATAAAACCACGAGGTGTATAGATATGGTGGATGGTCACAGTATGTATCTTGGGATGATGACGTCTAAAATTAAAGAGCATGGGTTTAAGATGGGGGGAAAGATTTAAAGGGGACCTGAGGAGCAGGTTTTTCACAAAAGAATCTTGCCGAGCTGAGCACCGAAGATCAAAGAGTCCAGGAAGGGGCAGCCGCTGGCGATGACGTATGCAAGTTACGCAAGGAGTGGGCCGGGAGAAGAGGGATCGGGGTATTGCCTCCAACGCCTTCAAGGCCAGCGGCAGGTTGTGCCCCTCAGGACACAGGTTACACAGATACAAAAGTTGACCCAACAGTCCTAGCTCCTGCCTGCTGCTCCATGTGGCAGTAGTCAATGCAACTGATTCAAATAGTGGTAAGTATAGAGGTATCACCCAAGTGCTTAAGTTTAGTTTAGAGATGCAGCCATGGAATCAGGCCCTTCAGCCCACCAAGTCCGTGCGGACCAGTGAACCCCACACACTAACACTGCCCTATATATTAGGTGTAGGAAGGAACTACAGATGCTGGATTAAACCAAAGATAGTCACAAAAAGCTGGAGTAACTCAGCGTGTCAGACAGTATCTCTGGAGAAAAGGAATAGGTGATGTTTCGACTCGAGACCCATCTTCAGACTGGAGAGTTAGGGGAATGGGAAATGAGATAGAAAGACGGTGATTACCCAACACTTTCCTTCTTGGACATGTTACAAGTGCAGACATCTGCGGCTTTCTTTTCTTTTGGCAGAATGCCCATTTTCTGGGCAGCCAACATTAACAACTTGTACTCTTAGCTTTGTGGACATATCAAGGTGGTGCCTTGATATGTCCACAACCTGGGGCTCCAGAAGAAAGAACGATGCACGTGATATTCTATCAGGAATATTGAAAGAATGGGTGGCACTGTAGCACAACTGGTGGAGCTGATGCCCCACAGTGCCGGATGCCCGTGTTTAATCCTGACCTCACATGCTATCTTGTGGTGTTCACCGTGTGACTGCTTAGGTTTCCGTCAGGTACTTCAGTTTCTTCCCACATCCCAAAGACTCGCTGCTTGGTTGTAAATTACCTCCATGGGAACAGAAGTGGATTCCAGGATATGCTCCAAGTTTCATTGGATAAAATGCAGCATCTTCACTGACTCTTGGGAATCCTTGGCCAATGACGGCTCAAAATGAGGACGGAGAATCTTGGACAGTATTAAGAACCTTGGCTCCATGCATCAGGAGTGCTACAGAAACCTTGGATAAGGAGCGCATCACTTCACAACTACCTGCCCACCCATCCAACCCTATTTATGGAAGTGACTTGATCAGTGGCTTGATCAGTCACCTTAGAACTCACAAATCAAAGTGGAGCCATACTGAATACCAAGAGTCCAAGAACAAGAAGGTTTAAAAACAGACACATGGTACTTGAGTAACTCAGCAGGTCAGGCACCATTTCTGAAGAATATGGATAAAGGGCCTGTCTGACTTGTATGAACTAATTTCCGACCTCTGCCGAGTTTGCCCTTGACCCGTACTCTCAGCATGGTCACAACGAGGTCGTAGGAGGTCGTGGGAGGTCTTTGTTAACTCTTCCTCATGCTCGTGAGTGGTCTGCGCGTACTCGTGGCCTCAAGTAGGTCGCGGCGATTTTTCAACCTGCTAAAAAATGTCCACGAGCAAAAAAAGGTCGGCCAAGTGGGACTGGGGCTTAAGTGAAGTTTTGGGTCAGGACCCTTCAGACTGAAAAGAAAACAGTTTTTGTGGTTAATAAAACAAAAACAGTGTGCAGTAATCATAAGGGTCACATTTTGCAGTTGCAAAGATGTTAAATAAACAGCTTGTTAAAGAGTTGATAATGAAGTTGAGCTTTGTATCAAGAGGGTGTTTGATCAGTACTGCCACTCCCCCTGTTCTGCCAACCCTGTCACATAATGATAACAGTCCTAATGCACATCTTTAGCATGCATCTGCTGCGCCAAGTTCTAACAATTGTATTTATCAACCACTAATTATTTTTATTAGTTTTCCACTGAAAATACTGAAATATCCAGCAACTTACAATATAATCTCAGTGGAGATATTGTGAATTTTTTCATTATCAACACAAAAATCATTTATTTATCATTTAAGAGGAAGCTGCATAAGATGTTGCTTCACATTGTAAACATTTAGTTCCTTTTTAAGCATTCAAGGGCCTGTCCCACTTGCCGATTTTTTCGCAGACTGCCGGCGTCATATCAGTATCACCAAAAGATTTCGAACATTTCAAAATCCAGCGTCGACAAAAAAAATGTTGCGACACTTGAAAAAACACCGCGCGTTATATGTCATCAAGACGCGTCACCACCGCATCACGCTGCAAATTTTTCAGTGACCTGATACGTCAGTCAATGATGCCGGCAGTCACCAAAAAAATTGCCAAGTGGGACAGGCCCTTTAGTTTAGTTTAAAGATACAGGGCAGAAACCGGCCCTTCGGCCCACAGAGTCCGCACCGACCAGCAATCCCCGCACATTAACACTACCCTACACACACTAGGGACAATTTACACTTATATCAAGCCAATGTACAAAGTCGTGTGGGAGGAAACCGAAGATCTCGGGGAAAATCCAAGTGGTCTCGGCGAGAACGTACAAACTCCGTACAGACAGCACCCGTAGTCGGGATCGAACCCGGGGCTCCGCTGCTTTAAGGGGCGTAAGGCAGCAACTCTACCACTGCGCCACCGTCCCACTCCCACCCGTCAAATCATTTTTTAAAATGGAGACAAGGATTATAGATTTAACATAGGTGACCAACACTATTGTTAAAGGAAACACATTTTTGAGAAGGTGGATGGAGTGTTGGAAAGCCAAATGGTGTTTAGGAAGTAGGTTCAAAACAATTTGGGCTCTGTTAGTATAAGTGCAATAGAGGGCCGGGAGATTGTTCTAGGGGCCAGAGTAGAAAGATAAAAATTTAATTCTGAGACACAAACTAATACGTTACAGAGATAAGGCAGGGGAAGCAATGTCACAATTTGAAAATGACAACAAGAAATAAAATTACTTATCTTTGAGGCAGCTAACAGTGACCATTGTGAAGGATACAGTAAGGATAGGGAGGAGTGGTGCTACATTGGATAGTGGTAAAACGTGTGCTGGATTTGTGATAAATGATCGAGGGATGGTTGCAGGCAAACTAACTAACTCTGCTCACACTTTATCGTGGTTTCAGTGAACTGCCAGCACCAGCCAATCCGTGAATATGTTACGCTGTCACCACTAGGCCACTGAGTGGGGCAAATGTTAGAAGTCAGTCAAGGGATCATTGCTGTTGGAAGGAACTGCAGATGCGGGTTTACGTTGAAGATAGACACAAAATGATGGAGTAACTCAGCGGGGCAAGCAGCATCTCTGGATAGAAGGAATGGGTGACGTTTTGTGTTGAGACCCTTCTTCAGACTCTTGACCTGAAACGTCACCCATTCCTTCTATTCAGAGATGCTGCTACTCCAGCATTTTGTGTCTATCTTCAAGGGATCATTGCTGTTTGCCACAGGAGATAGAACATTACAGCAGAAGAACGGGCCACTTGGCCCACAATGTCTTTGCCGAACATCTCTTCACTACCTACGCATAATCCATATCCCTCAAATCCCTGCATATCCATTTGTGCATCCAAAAGCATCATAAGTGTCATTATCCTAACTGCCACAACAATCAACCCAGTGATAGCACCACCCAGGAGAGCATGGATTCCAATGCAGCATAGGAAATCTTGGTCAGTCAGACAGAGAGCCAGGAAACCAGGAGGTTCCCATTGAAAGTTTAAGAAGGAACTGCAGATGCTGGAAAATCGAAGGTAGACAAAAATGCTGGAGAAACTCAGCGGGTGCGGCAGCATCTATGGAGCGAAGGAAATAGGCAACGTTTCGCGCCAAAACCCTTCTTCAGACGGATGTAGGGTGGGGGGGAGGCGGGAAGAAGAAAGGAAGAGGAGGAGCCAGAGGGCTGAGGGAGAGCTGAGAAGAGGAGGAGACAATAAGGGAGTTGGAGGGAAGGGAGAATCACAGAATGGGGGCAGTCAGAGAGGAGGTTGTTAAACTGTCTTCGGAGGGAGGAGGAGAACTTCTTCAAAGTAGGCATACCTTGAGGAGATTTCACAGTGGAGTAGACAAATTGTTTAAGAAGGAACTGCAGATGCTGGCTCCCTTCTGCATCAATCACCTACTGTCAATCTCCATCAGTCCTGCAGTAGACCTAATAATACTGGTCAACCACACTCACACATTTATCTCCACATCAGGCTTGTATCCCTCTGATCACATGTAATGACAACAATTCAACCACGGTGCACTGAAGAATCTCCCAGGCTGTTCTGATGCATTAACAGTGCTATCTGTGTCCATCACCAGTCTCTCTAAGCACTTCATGATGGCGGGTGTTAGAGCAACTGGATGGTAGTCATTAAAGCACGCAACCTTGCTTTTATTTGGCACTGCGATGATAGTGGGCTTCTTAAAAGCAGGTGGGGACGTCAGAATGGAATAGCGAGAGTTTAAAGATGCCTGTGAATACCTCTGTCAAATGATATGCACAGGGACTCCATCTGGGCCAGTAGCTTTCCATGCATCCACTTTCAGGAAGGCCGATCTTACGTCTGCCTCAATAACCATTGGTACAGATGCACCAGAGACTGACAGGGTGGATACGATTCTAATGGCAATTTGTTTAAAGCGAGTGTAGAATGCATAGAGCTCATTGGGGAGGGACTCAGTGTTGCTGGCAAACCCGCCCAACTTCATTCTGCAGCCCATTTTAGCATGCAAGCCTTGCCTTGATCTATAGTTGTCCATGTCATTGCCTTGGGACTCCATCTTGGTCTGAAATGCCCTCTTGCCATCATTACTGGCTCTGCAAAGGCATAGATAGATTTCTTATACCGCTCGGGGTCATTTGACTTGAATGCTGCAGACTTGGACTTCACCTAGGAGTGAAACCCACAGTTCTTCCATGGATTCCAGTAGAGATCACACATATCATCTTCTTTGGTTCATAATCCTCTACGTACTTGCTGAAGGCATCAGTGACATATTACCTTCTCCTGGAACACACAGATTGAAGCAAAGGCCAAGAAAGCACCAACGCATCTACTTCCTTAGAAGGCTTAGGAATTTCGGCATGTCCCCAACTACTCTCACCATCTCAAGAAGGCATTTTATCAGGGATGCCTCACAACATGGTTTGGGAACAGCTCCATCCAAGACCACAAGAAATTGCAGAGGATTGTGGATGCAGCCCAGACCATCTCGCAAAGCAATCTCCCTTCCATTGACTCCATTTATACCTCATGCTGCCTCGGCAAGGCCAGCAGCATTATCAAGCGATGCCTTGCTTCCAAAAATGATCAATCATTGATGACATCCTCGAATAGCACTCATGCGACTTCTCACCACACAGGGCTTGATCCTCTTAACACGCTGAATAAATTCCCATTAACTGCATTGTTTATATTAAGTGCGGTCATGCGGTTGGTAAGTAAGTGTTGCACGTTGGCTAGCATTGGGATCAACATACTCTGCATGCTTTCAGTCTGCAAAACATTTGCAAGTACCGATGTCATAAGTTCACAAATTATAGGCACAGTATTAGGCCATTTGCCCATCGTGTCTACTCCACCATTCATTCATGGCTGATCTACCTTTCCCTCTCAACCCCATTCTCCTGCCTTTTCCCCAAAACCCCTGACACCCGTACTGGTCAAGAATCTATCTCTGCCTTAAAAATATCTATTGACGACCTCCACAGCCATCTGTGGCAATGAATTTCACAGATTCACCACCGTCTGACTAAAGAAATTCCTCTCATCTCCTTTCAAACTTACATCCTTTTAATCTGAGGCTATGACATTTGGTCTTAGACTCTCCCACTAGCGGAAACATCCTCTCCACATCCACTCTATCCAGGCCTTTCGCTATCCAGTAAGTTCTCCTCTCTACCATCCTAAAGGGCCTGTCCCACCAGCACGCGACTCCATGTGGTGAGCGCGACCAAACTGGAAGCAGGGGCCACGCGGAGTTCGGGTGATCCCCGTACAGGGCCGGTCCCACCAGCATGCGCCTGCATGCGGCGAGTGCGACCAAACCGGCAGCGGGGGCCCCTCGGAGGTCGGGTGAGTGGCGCGACGTGGCGCGAAGTTGGAGCAAAGTTGGAGCGAAGTTCGCGGTAAGTTCGCAAAGACAGAGAGGGACACACAGAGAGGGTCACAGAGGCACATAGAGAGGGCCACGGAGGCACACAGAGAGAGGGCCACGGAGTCACATATAGAGAAGGTCACGGAGGCACGACGTCGAGGCGGTGCGTAATGCGTCGAGGCGGCTGCGGGCTGACAGGCTGCTCCCGCGCGGAGTTTTTGAACACAGTCAGTTTTTCGGAGCCTCGCGCGATGTCGGGACCAGCTCCGCACAACTCCACATGGCTCCGGCGATCGAAGTGGAACCGGCCCCGCGAGGCCGGACGGCTTAAGTGACCACGTTAGGTTGCGCTCACCGCATGGAGTCGCATGCTGGTGGGATAGGCCCTTTAACCTGCCCAGATATATGCATTAGGATCATTTTGGAATTGATTCAGCAACCATTTTTTACCAAAGAATACAGCCACAGTTTTTGGCCACGGATTACGGGCAGTTTTTGGAAGTGATTGACGCAGGTAACGGATGCAGCTATTGCTACTTTGGGTAGGTAGAAAGTGAGCTAACTGTGCACATTGGAGGAATTATTCAGAATGGCACGGTGGCATAGCGGTGGAGCTACTGCCTTACAGAGCCAGAGACCGGGTTCGCTCCTGACTATGCGTGCTGTCTGTATGGAGTTTGTACATTCTCCCCGTGACCTGCGTGGGTTTTCTCTGAATTCTTTGGTTTCCTCCCACACTCCAACAATATACAGGTTTGTAGGTTAATTGGCTCGGTATAAATGTAAATTGTCCGTAGTGTGTGTAGGGCGGTGTTAATGTACAGGGATCGCTGGTCGGTGCGGACTCGGTAGGGCCTAAGTGCCTGTTTCCGCGCAACTATGGTGAGGCATTAGTGCGATGGTGTGCAATGGAAAACTTGCTTGCAGCCATCACCGGCATACGTTGAATCAAACCACGCCCAAAAGCATGAATTATACTTAAAGTACATGTACATTTTGCAAGAATGTGAAAAGGGAAAAAAAATGCACAAAAACAAATGGTATGTGATGATGTCAACTATACCAGCTATTCTGGAAAAATTAAGGGTATGAAATTCAATTGATCCACAGTTAAAGAACGTGATTTTTGGCATTATCAACAGCAATAACTAGCACTTATGTCTCTCACATAATAAAACATCCTAAACACTTAATACATTATCAAATAGTATTTTTATAGGATTATGCACAGAGGGCCACAGAAAAATAAGTCAATGATCTTCGTCTCTTAGTGGGTGAAACTAAACTGGATACAAAAATCTTCTGTGTTAGACTGTCTTTGTAAATATTACTGACTGAGGCCAGGAGATGGAGCTCACTGATGACAAATGTGTTCAAAGAGGAGGAATTTAGTGACTGGCAAAAAAAGATGCAAAGTGCTGGAGTAACACAGTGGTCAGGCAGCACTTCTGATCTGCCCGACCAACTGAATTACTCCAGCACTTTGTGTCTTTTTCTGTGGACCCGCATCTGAAGTTCCTTGTATCCACAGGTAGCGACTGGCCCCTGATTGATGGGGGACAGCACTGACAGGAAGCACTGTGATGGGTGGGTGTGCAATGGGCAGGAAATCACTCCCTTTGCCCCAGATTTTGTATGAGTTTCATAAATCAGAAGAAAATTAGAGGCCATACTCTTACGAGTTTCTGGTCTAGATTTTGTGGACAATTTGGAGAAACAGTTCTTAAGCTATTTGAGGTGTCACTTTAAAAGAACACCATGAATTTCACATACTCCTTCTATCACCACATAAACAGACTAACAATCAGAGCTCTCCCCCACCCCATTATCCACTCTCCCCCCACCCACCCTTGCCTGTGTCATCTCACAGTCACCAACATTTCAGAACTATTGGGTTTGGTCTTCAATCACCCTATATCAACAGGCTTATTTAGACATTTATTTAATTCCCCATCACTCAACTTTCCCTACCCCCTGATTTCTAATTCCCCAGGACTGAATCAGTTAACCTATGATGAGCGTTTGTCAGCACTGGGCCAGTACTCGCTGGAGTTTCCAAGAATGAGTGGGGACCTCAATGCAAATAGTGAAAATAGTGAAATTCACTCATTGAAAATAGTGAAAGACTTGAATAGAGTGGATGTAGAGAGGATGTTTCCACTCGTGGAAGAGTCTAGGACCAGAGGTCATAATCTCAGAATGAAAGCACGTTCTGTTAGAAAGGATATGAGGATACATTTTTTTTAGTCAGAGGATAGTGAATCTGTGGAATTCTTTCCCATAGAAGACTGTGGAGGCCAAGTCAGTGGATATTTTTGAAGCAGAGATAGACATATTCTTGATTAGTGCGGGTGTCAGAGGTTATGGGGAGAAGGCAGGAGAATGGGGTTAAGAGGGAGCGATAGATCAGCCATGATTGAATGGTGGAGTAGACTTAATGGCCGAATGGCCTAATTCAACTCCTATTCCTTATGACCTTATAAACACAACATCCAAATTACTTCCTCCAACACAACTACCCATGCACTCTCCAACACTCATCCACCCCCGTGCATTCCCATGCAGTGCACCATCTCCGTTACCAACACTGCTCCAAATTCTACCCACCCAAACATTTTCTTCCTGTGTTTTTCCATGCAAGCCCCAAACCAGAGCACATCCTCATCAGTTGTAGCTATTCCCCACCTAGTCCCACTCCCACTATTAGCCACCTCTGTGTTCCTCCCATTCAGCTCCACCGCCATCACTCCACACCCCTCCAGGGTTCCCCCGCTCACAACATTCACCCGCTCTAAACAGCCTACCCATGCCGTCAGCAGTTACCCACCAAAACCTACCACCCTGCGGTTCTCTAGTGCACTCTCACTGAGCATTCCCCACCCAGTGGCTCAGCGGTAGAGTTACTGCCATACAGCGCAAGAAACCCAGGTTCGATCCTGACTACAGGTGCTGTCTGTACGGAGTTTGTGTGTTCTCCCCGTGACTGCATGGGTGTCCTCCGGGTGCTCTGGTTTCCTCCCACATTCCAAAAACATGCAGGTTTGAAGATTAATTGGCTTCTGTAAATAGTCCCAAGTGTGTAGGATAGAACTAGTGGTACGGGTGATCATTGGTCAGTGTGGATGGTGGGCTGAATTGTCCACATGGTGCATGCATTTGGATTTTTATTGGGATGTTATTAATTTATTGATTTTTTTTTGCCTATTATCTATGAGTATTGTGTTTACATGTCTCTTATGTTGCTGCAAGGAATAATTCATCTGTTGTTCCGTTGTTGGTACATTTGACAATTAAACACTCTTGACTCTCTTGTTTGACTCTTGGTATTCGTTGTGCTATCACATCAGTACATCAAGCCAGTATGTACTCATGCAATGGCACCAAAGCCAGCCATGTTTCCTCTTTACACAATAGACCCATGAGGTATATGAGAGGTTGTTACACAGAACCCAGGCCCTCGTTATTCAGTAGCAGTTTGATTTTAGATGATGGGCCTTTCCCATCAGGTCTTTACGGTGGCTGCACCGAGCCTCAGTGCACCACTCAGCACATCCTCCTGCAGCCAGGAGTGTGCCAGTCAGCAGCATTCACTTGTGGACATCTTGAGGTACTGGAAGACCAATACGTTTAGGACGAACCAAAGTGCATCTTACACAGAGTCAATGATCTTCCAGCAGAACTTGACGTGTCTCAGCATGCAACCCTGGGACAGCTATATATCAAAGAGTTCTCTGTGAAGTTTACGTTCACAAGTTATAGGAATAGAATTAGGCCATTCGGCCCATCGAGTCCACTCCGTCATTCAATCATGACTGATCTCTGCCTGCTCTTCCCGTTTTTCTGCCTTCTCCCCAAAACCCTTGACACTCATTCTGATCAAGAATTTGTCTCTCTCTGCCTTAAAAATATGCTAAAAATATCCCAAACAACTGCTTGGACAAACATCATCAAGAATCCTTGTGGCCTTTTCCAGACCATGTTGGCAAAGGCACGTCGTTGGGCCTAACATTGTGGAGCCGGCAGCGGCCTCTGGCCGGAACCAACCTAAGGGCTCCAATCGCGGAGCGGGCCGACTTCAGAGCAGGGAGAGCTGTGGTGGCGTGCGGCTGCGACCCGACTTCGGAGTTTCGGAGGCTCCGGCCGCAGGCCCAGTGGATGGTAACATCGGGAGCTCACAGGTTCCTGGTGGGAGACCTTGTTTTGGAACTCCCGCAACGGCAACTTCTCCCGCTGGAATCGCGGGGTTTAAAGGACTTGGAGCGGGGCCTAACATCGCCCGGCGCGGCTTAACGGCCGCGGGACTTACCATCCCCCGCCGGGGGCTTTAACATCGGGAGCCCCAGTCGCCTCGACGTTGCAGTTAGACTGCCGGAACGCGGGAGAAGAACAAAGGGAAGAAATAGGACTTTTGCCTTCCATCACAGTGAGGAGGTGTTGGAGATTCACTGTGATGGATGTTGTGTAAATTGTGTTAAGTGTGAGTCTTAGTTTTTTTTTGTAATGTTAAGACTGTAGAAATGCAATTTCGTTCAAACCAAGCTGTTTGAATGACAATAAAAGGCATTCTATTCTATTCTAAAAAAAAAGTTGGATAGGGGGTAGTGCATGGAGAATGAGACTAGAAGAATCTGACAGCGAGGGCCAATTGTTCTGGTTTTGGAACTGCATCTTTGAGAGAAGATCTCCTAAGACCCAAAATCTGTGACGTTCTCCCTGGATCAGTGCAGACTCAGTGGGCTGAAGGGCCTATTTCCATGCTGTATATCTAAACTAAACTAAACATCTGCTGAAGAAGAGGACAACCTTAAGTGCATTACTTAGACTTTGTTTTAGGTGTATTATTGTCAAGGGCACCCAGGTGCAGTGAAAAGCATTATTTTTCAAGCTCTCCAAACAGATTAGATACACCATAAATGTATAAAATAAAATCAAACTCAAGTGCAGTAGATATAGCAAAGGAGAGGATAAAGAGTGCAGAATATAGTACACAGCATTGTAGTACATCAGTGAGCAGATGAAGTCCAGTGTCCACAATGGGGTGGAGGTGAATCAGTACCCTGGCTTGCAGAATGACTGTTCAGAAGCCTGATAATGGAGGGAAAAAAGCTGTTCCTGTCAGGTGGTGCGCACTTTCAAGTTTCTGTACTGTCTCCTTGTCAGGAGCAAGGAGAAGAAGAACAATGCACAGAGGAATCCTTCCAGGCTGTTGGACGTATAAACCCTGTGCACAAAGGACAACTTGGTGATTTCATACGTTGTAACAAATCAATGATCACCAGCCAGGTAGCTGCCACTGTGTTTAGCTTCCACAAACAGCAAGGTTTGTGTGAAAAAACCTTGCCATTTATGGAAGCAAGGAATCTGGGGCTGCATGGTGGCACAATGGTAGAGTTCCTCCCTTCCAGCACCAGAGACCTGGATTTGATCCGGACTATGGGTGCTGTCTGTGCAGAGTTTGTACGTTCTCCCCATGACCGTGCGGGTTTTCACTGGGTGCTCCTGTTTCATCCCACTTCAATGATGCACAGGTTTGTTGGTTAATTTGCTTTGGTAAAGATTGTAAATTGTCCCTAGTGTGTAGGATTGTGCTAATGAATGGGAATCGCTGGTTCTGCGCTATATCTGTAAACTAAACTAAACTAAACAACAAAAAATAATTCAGTATATATATAAAAAAGAAAATAAATCACAGGAAAATAAGAGTGCCCAAGATCCATCTTAAGAGGGCATTTAGGAGTTAACTATACTCTCCAGGCTGAATAGCTATGATTTATTTCCTTTTTTGCAGGATATCAGGAAATAGGATGGGCTTTTACAACAATTGGTAGTGTCATCCACCATCAGTGACAATTTGTTATTCCAGGTTTGCCTAGTTGTTTGAATTTAAGTGACACTGCCATGTGGATACAGACATACATAGAAAATAGCTGCAGGAGTAAGCCATTCAGGCTGATCATCCACAATCAGTGATCATGGCTGATCATCCACAATCAGTACCCCATTCCTGCCTTCTCCCCATATCCCTTGATTCCGCTAGCCCTTTGAGCTCTATCTAACTCTATTTTGAATGCATCAGATCAGTAAAGTAAATCCTGGTGCCACCCTGCTGTTCCTCACTAGTCCTTGCAAACCAGTGATGGGAGGCATGTTTGAGCTGTGGATTCTTCAGTTCTGGTGCCAAGGTTAGCTGCCCTGAGCCCTCCCTACATAGTTTTGATATTTAAGTGAACATACGAAATACTACGGTAGACAATAGAGGAGCTCAGCGGGTGAGGCAGCATCTATGGAGCGAAGGAAATAGGCGACGTTTCGGGTCGAGACCTTTCTTCAGACAAATTGTCCAACTCCAGCACCGCCTGAATAGCAAAGATTGACCTTCTTCATGCAGGGTACGTTTGGGGAAGTGAAGAACAGATGGCAAATATGACTGGCATGACCATTATCTCCCTCCATCACTGACACATTCTGGATACAGTGAATGCCATCTGCAAATACAATTGCCACAACTGGTCAAGACATTTTCAACAGTGTTTTCCATGGACCTCTGCCACTTGGAAGGAAAAGGGCAGCAAATATATAGGCAAATATATATATATATATATATATATATATATATATATATATATATATATATATATATATATATATATATATAAATAAGCTCCAAGCATCATGTCTAGGAAATATTTATGTGTTTCTTCCTTGGCATTTGGTTAACATTCTAGAGATGAATGAGGTTTCAATAGGAATCACTCTAGACAAGGCTGTAGGACCAGCTACGTCTAATCCATGAATTTGGTGGGAGGCTGTATAAAGCTCGAGTTCAGCGAGTTTTCAGTTCTGCTCAAGGAATCAGCTACATCCAACACGAGTGAATTCTGAACCAAGGGATTGCACCCTGAAGGAGCAATGTTCTGTTACTGAACTAGAAACCTTGTTTTTAAATGGGAGGTGGGACTAGAGAGTCATATTTTGGAGGGCTTTAGGAGACTGAGGAACATGGGGACAGTATTGCATGTTGTTCATTTCTTATAAAATTCGTAAGAAATGTACAACCTGAGAAATCCAGCTGGCAATAGTAAAACCAGACAATCAAATGAAATCAAAACCTTAGACCCTGAGTTAAGTGTGTAAATTCCCAGCCGCCTCCTGGGATTCAGTTGGTTTTCTATTCTTTGAACATCTAGGAAAGCTTTAATGAGGCCTTTCACCTTTTGGAAAGTGATGCATTAGGTGATTGTGTGTGTAGGTGGTGGTCAAGGTTCATGTTTTAAAATGTTAGCTTCTCACAGATTCAACCCACAATTCTGTGTGCGCAAATTCTCCCACCACCCCCACCCCCCCAAGTTAGCAATGAGTGCAAGTTTTTTAGTGGTGGGGGCCTGGAACGCACTGCCAGGAGTGGTGGTGGAGGCAGATACAATAGTGGCATTTAAGAGGCTTTTGGATAGGCGCATGGAAGTGCAAGGAGTAGAGGGATATGGATCATGTACAGGCAGATGAGATTAGTTTATCCTGGCATTGTGGGCTAAAGGGCCCGATCCTATGCTATACTGGTCTATGTTAACTACCAGATCTCTGTTCCTGCAGCTATCTCTATCTGTACAGTTATTTTTATTGAATGTTGTCTTCTGCACACCTACCTTTTTGTGGTTCGTTTTGTCTCGCCTCACTCTTCATTGAGTTTCACTTCACTCTGCAAGCTTTGAACCTATGCCTTGTGTACGCAGGTCCACGCCTTTAACATATAAATCAACAAGTCAGCAGTCCCACCTCTGACCTTAAGTACACACCACTGCACGCTTCCTTTCAGTCTGAAAAACAAATGTTCACCAATAATATTCTTAGGAAGCATTGGCTCCTCAAGATATGAAGCGACCTTGCAAACCGTTTGTGGCTGATTAACCTGTTTGATATGTGCTTCCTCTTCCTCACGGTATTTTGATTTCCTTTTCCTCTAGACTAAACATGTTGTTGTGATTCAGCAACCTCATGACCTTCACAGCCTCATGTCACTTTTTTTTTCATATTTATGTAATTGCTGCTTGTAGCTTTTCCAGGTATACTATGTTAGCTTTTCTGCTGTGTCTGAAGGCAATTGATCATTTATCCAAAATTGTTGCAACCCCAAATAAAAATTGCTGGAGCAGCATATCAGGCCTTCTTTTGTTTTTGTTTTTTGTTGCTTTTAGTTCATTCGAGTTTACTGGACTTTGGTTAGGCCGCATTTGGAGAATTGCGTGCAGTTCTGGTCGCCCCCATTACAGGAAGGATGTGGAGGCTTGGGAGAGAGTGCAGAGGAGCTTTGTTAGAATGATGCCTGGATTTAGGGGGTCTTAGTTACATGGAGAGGTTGGACTGACTTGGATTGTTTTGCCTGGAACGCCAGAGGTTGAGGGGAGAAATTATGAGAGGCATAGATAGGGTAGATCGTCTTAACCTTTTTCCCAAAATGTAAATATCAGATACTAGAGGGCATAGCTTTAAGAAGAGAGAGGCAAGGTTTAAGGGAGATATGCGGGGCATGTTTTTTACACAGAGGGTAGTGAGTGCCTGGAATGTGCTGCCAGGGGTGGTGGTGGACGCAGCTACAATACTGGCATTTAAGAGACTTTTAGATAGGCACATGGACATGCAAGGAATGGAGAGATATGGATTATGTGCAGGCAGATCTTGACATCATTGAAACATAGAAAAAAAGGTGCAGGAATAGGCCATTTGGCCCTTCGAACCAGCACCGCCATTCAATATGATCATGGCTAATCATCCAAAATCAGTACCCAGTTCCTGCTTTCTCCCCATATCCCTTATTTCCGTTAGCCCTAAGAACTATATCCAACTCTCTCTTCAAAACATCCCGTGAATTGTCCTCCACTGCCTTCTGTGGCAGACAATTCCACAGATTCACAACTCTCTGGGTGAAAAGGTTTTTCCTCATCTCAGTCCTAAATGACCCTAGCCCTTATTCTTACACTGTGACCTCTGGTTCTGGAATTCCCAGAATATCGGGAACATTTTTCCTGCGTCTGTTCTGTACTGTACCGTGGTCTATATTCTACATTCTAGCTGCTCATTCCATATACCTACCACCTTCTGTTAAGAAAAGGATGCCCCCCCCCCATATGTTCCTTTTACATCTTTTTTCTCTCACCTTAATTCTCAGCCTTCTAGTTTTAGACTCCAGTATCCAACAACTTGACCAACTATAACATAAAGAAAGAGAAGCCTATATGTAGCATTAAGTACACATTTTGTTCATTTTGCATAGAACATAGAACAGTTAGAACAATACAGCACGGAAACAGGCTCTTCAGCTCACAATGTTCATACCAAACATGCCAAGTTAAACTAATCTCCTCTGCCTGCACTTGATCCATATCCCTCCATTCCCAGCATCACCATGTATCTATCTAGAACCCGTTGAAATGACACTTTCATATCTGTCTCCACACCGCCCTTGGCCGTACGTTCCAGATACCCAGCACTCTATGTGGAAAAAAAAAACCTTGACCCAGATATCTCATTTTATATTTGGTAAAACTATGCACTCTAATATGTACAAATTAATTGGTCACTGTAAATTGTAAGTGAGTGGTAGAATTTGCGAAGAGCTGACAAGAATGAAGAGAGAATAAAAAGGGGATTAGTGTCGGATTCATGTGAATGGGTGGTTGATGGCTAGTGTGGGCTCGATGGGCCAAAGGGCCACCTTGCTGTTTATCCATTACACTAGGATTCTACTTCCATCTGCTGAATTGTTTGTGGAAGAGAGTTGGAGATCTTTCTTCATCTTTTCCATATGAGATGAGGCCATTTCTAAAATAAAGCGAAGGGTTAACAGTCCCCCACCCTGTAATTAGACTGTAAGGTTTCTGGTTCTAAGGTATGGTTAGGGGGGGGGGGTTGCTGGTATGGAGCTTATCTTGCTGACTCAATACCAACCCACAAGGAAACCAAATTGCAAGTTGATTACTTTTTTTTGTCAAGCTTTATTAGATATATGTTGTAGAGAGAACAATCTAATCTCCAGATGACAAAGCTTTTGTTCAAAGACATTACAAACCATCAAGCACTTTCATAATGTCCCCACAAAATTTGCAATTTTTCCCTAAATGTGCCTCCTTCTGTTGGCATTTGTTCCAAAATTATATATATGACCAAAACATCCCAAAATGGTTTAGGGAAGAAAATACAATGATCAAAGAAAAGGAAAACATAATGAGGTATGTGCATGTTCAGTCATTTCTAAATGTCAAACTAAAAAGTGAGAGTAAAATTTCAAAGGGAAAGTTAATGGGTTTGGTATAAAGTATTGCACCTCAAGACAATTGAAAAAAATAATCCAAAATTACAGGCAGAATATAACGACAGTTTGGATTAGAAGTTTAATAGAAATAGAAATTAGCATATTAACAGAAAAGATAAACAGAAAAAGAAACCAAGCATAAAAGCTCTGAAAATATAGTGCAAATTGGAGCATTCACTTTCCACAGTTATAGCACTTATTAAGTAAGGTTTGCTCATTAAGTTTGTAAAGAAGAATAAACTTACATGTAAATTCCTGAAATTATAATTGAGAAAACGAAAAAAAACCCCAGTGAAACTCATTTAGGAGATGTGGAGTAAATGTAATTGCCGGGGGGGGGGGGGGGGGGGGGGGGGGGGGGGAGTGCAGGCAAGCAACGACTTGTCAAGCAGATAGAAAGACGTAAGATGAGATGTTACAGAAAAACCTGGGAAAATGGAAAGAAAGCATACTAACGATGGTGGAAGACAGAGGTTGTGGAAAGAATAGCTAGTTATGACAAGAATAGCTAGTTTTGACTGCTGAAAGGGATGGAATCTATGAGGCAATTGTAACCTAGTGTTGGATAAAAAAGTATGATGGGTGACGACCAATGGATGGGAATATGTTCGATGTTCGGTCTTGGGATGATACGACAGGGCAAAAACAATGCAAACTTATACTGATGATATAATGTACTATATACAGGTGAAAAAATAAAGAGAAATTAGGAAATACTATCAATGAAAAGCTTAATTACAAATGAATAGAGATGAACAAAAAATTCAAATGAATGAACCGAAAATACGATCGTGAAAGTATTTGGGTTGCAGTGATAAAGATAACCAGATAATACGAAAATCATTCACCCACACAACACGCAGATCACCAACGCACTCTTCTTCAAGCAACTCCTCGTCACGTACAATTTCTAAGCATCCCTGAGCAGTTAACTTTCGGATAGGAGATAAAGACAAAAAACTTGACCATCTTCAAACTAGTTAGGTCAAAAGATCAGAGAAACATTAGCTTGCTGGAGATTCACAGTAGAGTTGCACTACCAGGGTTGAGTCGCTTATTCAGAAGGATGTGCAATTAAGGAAAAATTGATCTTTTTTTATTCAACCTTACACATTCACAGTATCACAGACAACATAGTCCTCCTACAACGTTCAATGCTTAAAGAATCAACAATGATCAGAATGAGTTCATATAATGTTTTTGATGGAAATGCATTTTGAAAAAAAAACATAATAGTACATATCCAATATGCCCATAGATTTAAAGAGCTCACTGCACACACGTTTGGACACAGTATCACAGAAGGTCAGTCTCAACATTGTTGTTGATGGGAGCCAATAACATTGACGTGTGCATTCAAGAAAGTTGCTTTTGCGTGTTAAAACAGTGAAACGTAATGTGAATTTAAGTAAGAACTTTATTGTACTATTATGGTTTTTATTTACAGTCAAATCCGCAATCTTGAGGCTCGGCCTCACTTTTGATTCTGAAGCCACTGGTGAATTGAAGAGGGAAGGGCTGAGAGCTTTCTGGGGCTCCACCGGTGATCAGAGTAGCAGTGCACATGGGGCAGTTGCGTTTTCAGATGATACCATATTGTGCCAGTTCGTGTAGTTCCAGATGACTGAAGGCCTCCCAGGGGCAAATGACAGTGATGTCTGTAAACCGAGAAAGGACAACAGACTAAGTGAACTGTGCTCATACACTTATACATGCAAGGTGTTTAATATTCTCCCCAGTTAATCAATCTTTCAAAAGGGAAAATTACAGACGTTAGGGCTGTAAGCTATGGTATGAATTTTGTAAGGTGCATTGGATTTCTCTCATTGCGCTCGTGATAAATAATTACAAGCATTGTCCTTGAACGATTCAAGTAGTTTGAATTATATCAACAAAACACAATTATGTTTGGTTCATGTGAAGAAAATTGGTTTAACCTCACTTAGGTAATTGTCAACATTGTCTATGTAGAGACATTACAATGATCACTACAAAATAGCATTTGATTGGTTTGCAGAGAAAAATTATTATTGAATATGTTCTGCCCTTTCCTGGAAGCCAAAGGCGCACAGCAGTTTAGGGCTAGGCACTAATGCTCAACAAAGTTCATCACAAACAGTATGAGTGAGGGGCTGGCTATATTATAGTCATATTTTTAGTGAACTTTAACAACAATGAATTTCACTGTACCTCAGTACATGTAACAAATCAAGTGATACCATACTGTGTATATTTCCACATTCATGAGTTTTATCTGAATTTTTATGATTTGTTTTTTCTCTTTTTTGAAATGTGGGTTACCCACATTGGTACCACTGCACATCCAAAGCTGCTAGTCTAAATTAATTCCATTTGACAGAAAGGTGCTAATCCGTAGCACCAGCCTGGGATAATGATTAACACGGTTGAGCTAAATGATGTCTCCGTACCTGTGCCTAAACCTTCCATTCCAGGAATGTCATCACCAAACCTATGGCAGAGGAAGAAACAATGAGTATCAAGCCATTGTGTGCCAACTTCATTGTGTGGAAAGCATATCGATCGTCTTATATGATGCATCGACAACGTGTTATTTGACTGTCATGAGCATTTCAGTTGAACCAGAATTACACGCAAGCACACTTTTCAGCAGGACAGTGATAATGAATGGGGAAACGATTTATTTGTCCCTGATCTTGCTATGGTTGTCCTGAGATAACCTTCGAAGCCAAACTGATGTGCCAGTTAAGATTAGTTTTCAAGGACGAGATGGCGATCAGACTAAGGATCTCAGGCTGTATTATTATCTACCAAGGAAATGTATTTATCCTTTTATTTCATTGAAATAAGGTGCAGCTTGTGTCCTTCCAATCCACAGTGTTGCGTTCTTTATGTAGCCCAGCAATGCTCAACTGCAGGTAATATCTGTATATTAAACATCTGTAGAGGGATCTTAGCCAAATTTAAACATCATTGGCATTTTAGACACAAAAAGCTGGAGTAACTCAGTGGGCCAGGCAGCATCTCTGGAGAGAAGGAAAGGGTGATGTTTCGGGTCGAGACCCTTCTTCAGGGTGGCATTTTGGCATAATTGGCATTTGTTTTGGCAACTCCATTCTCTTGTTCCAGCATTTACAGTGAAACACAACTCCTTATGTAAATGAAACTATTTCACACTCAGTGCTCTCTGTGAAAGTGCGCTTGCTTGGAGACGATTGTACATTTATCACACTTATTGAATATGTGGTATTATTTAGGTTTAAGGCGAGAATGTTGCAGTAGTAAAAACTGTCCTTGAATAATTGAAAATCTAAAACTACTTTTTAAAATATTATTTGCTTTTTTTGATAACATTTAACAATACTTAACAGTCTAGGTTCAGTGATGAGAGCAGGTCTCTATGAGGGAGTGCAGGACTAATGTCACATCTTCAGTTAAATTATTTTCAACTCTTTTTGTTTCTCTCTTACCCTTGTATTCCTTTCTTTGGCGGCTTGCTCTTAAACTGTCTTGTTTGCCTTTGTTTGAACTTTGGCGGTCCTTTTTCTAGCATTTGCTGGTCCTCCAATTACTCGTGTGGGTGATTTCATTTCTGCCGTGTGTTTCGGTGGTTCTAGAGTGAGAGCCATCTCTTGTGCTTTTAGGTTTGGTTGAATTTCCAAAGGGTTGGCTGCCATTTTGTACGTTCTTTTTCTGCCACGCTTCACTAGGGGTACTATATCTCGAAAGAAACCAAAACCCTCAATGCAAGAAATAGACACAAATAGACTTAATAATGCAGGAAATAGACACAAAAAGCTGGAGTAACTCTGCATATCTGTAGGGAAGGAATGGGTGATGTTAAACCAGAATCTGCAGTTCCTTCCTGCACAATAATACAGCAATGTTGTTTTGTACCTCTTTGATTATCAAACAATTAATGCAACCTGCCTCAGACTAATCCTAATCCCTGGTACAAGGCCCAAGGACAGGAGCAATGGGATTATTTTCAGTAGTTTGCTTGTAATAGGATTTTGAAAAGTGAAGCACGATAGAGGGTGACGTAGAAAAGAAGTTCTCAGAGAATTAACCCGCTTTGCGCTCTTTGTTTTTCTTCAGATAGATTTTGAGGAATGAGTGTTAAACAAAAGATAAACAAAACAAAAGATATATAGATCGGGTACACGCACAGGGTCACTTTCCCAGTGTGGGGGAATCAAGAACCAGAGGACATAACTTTAAGGCGAGGGGTGGTAGGTGTTTGGAAAGAGCTGCCGGAGGAGGTAGTTGAGGTAGGTACTATCGCAACATTTAAGAAACATTTTGACATGTACATGGCTAGGACAGGTTAGAGGGATATGGGCCAAACACAGACAGGTGGGACAAATGTAGATGGGGCATACTGGCTGTGGGCAAGTGGGCCGAAGGGCCTGTTTCGACACTGTAAGACTCTATGAATCTATGATTATATGACTCTTTATGTTTCATTGTGGTGAGTACCAACCTTCCAAGGATGATAACCCTAAATAAATACATTAATTTAAATGATGTCACACAATGTGCCATTGCTAAATCTGTCAAATTCATAACGTAATTTGATTTACTGTTACATTTTGACATTTTTATATTCCAAAATAATAACTTATTTGGTGGAAAGGACCTCTGCATTTCAAGAGGCCAGGCAGACACGATGGGCTGAATGGTCTTCTAATCTGTAAATTTCTGTGACTTGATGATAATGTTCTGCAGAATAATTCACAGGGGTATGATTTCACTGTGAAACTCAGGCAGGATACCCAGTTGTGACATTTCTTTGGTGGGGTGAAGTGTAATAAAGATAGCTTGCATGACACAGTGGTACAGCAGTTGTTGCTGCTACCTTATTGCTTCATGGACCTGGGTTTGATCCTGACGCAGACACGAAATGCTGGAGTAACTGAGCGGGACAGGCAGCATCTCTGGCGAGAAGAAATGGGCTACGTTTCGGGTCGAGACCCTTCTTCAGAATGATCTTGACCTTGACCTGAACCTGACCTTGACCTGATTCTGATCTTGAATCCGTCCATATAGTCTTCTCCCCATTCCCCCAATGACCACATGGGTTTTTACCAGATGCTCCAGATTCTTTCCACATCCCAATGATGTGCAGGCAGATCAAATGGCTGCTGCAAGTTACCCCTTAGTGTAGGTAACTGACATAAAAATCATGTGAGAGTGAATAAACTACAGAACTGCAGAGAAATAAGAAGAGCGAGGCTGGGACCAATGGGATTGATCTATTAGGTGCTTGCATGGATCTGATGAGCCAAATGGCCTTATTCTACGTCAAACTAAACATGTCCCAGGGACTTTGTTAAAAAACCAATGCCTTTAGTGACATTTAAACCCCTGGTGATGTTGTCTTATAAATAAAGGGATCACATTAACAAATTAACTGATACTGCCCATGCCACTTATTAAACGTTTAAATCAGAGCATTGAATATAGGAGTATGGAAGTAATGTTAAAATTGTACAAGGCATTGGTAAGACCAATTCTGGAGTATGGTGTACAATTTTGGTCGCCTAGTTATAGGAAGGATGTCAACAAAATAGAGAGAGTACAGAGGAGATTTACGAGAATGTTGCCAGGGTTCCAGCAACTATGTTACAGAGAAAGGTTGAACAAGTTAGGTCTTTATTCTTTGGAGCGCAGAAGGTTAAGGGGGGACTTGATTGAGGTCTTTAAAATGATGAAAGGGATAGACAGAGTTAACGTGGATACGTTTTTCCCATTGAGGGTAGGGAAGATTCAAACAAGAGGGCATGACATGAGAATTAAGGACAGAAGTTTCGGGGTAACGTGAGGGGGAACTTCTTTACTCAGAGGGCGGTGGCTGTGTGGAATGAGCTTCCAGCAGAAGTGGTGGAGGCAGGATCGATTTTAACATTTAAGAGTAAAGTGGATAGGTATATGGACGTTAAGGGAATGGAGGGGTATGGTCTGAGTGCAGGGTGATGGGACTAGGGGAAAACAAATGGTCGGCACGGACTGGAAGGGCCGTGAGGGCCTGTTTCCGTGCTGTAATTGTTATATGGTTATATGGTTATATGGTTTATTGATACAAGGTGAAGGGTTTATATCTATTCATTAAGATGGATGATTCGGTGACAAAAATTGGATTGTTACTTATAATCACACAATAAATTTGCTATTGTCAAGCTCTATTTTTATTGTTCAAATGTTTAATTCCTCTGGTTACTATATATATTTTTGGTGAGCAAGTGTGAACATTTCCACGGTTTCAAACAGAACGCTGTATGATTTTCATAATTACCTTGATGGTGTGAAAACTTTAAAAAACATTTTTTCACATCTTGAAGGGTTAACCTTCTATTGGCGGAAAATTATATTTATGATGATAATGCTTTTATAAAATGAATGTACATTTTTGTAAGATTGGCAAATAATGAAAACCCCAGAAGCCAGATTATCAATTGGAATTATTGTTGAACAAAGCAGTTTTATTTCATACAAATTGCCAGCAATAAACTGCACATAAGCTCTGGAAAAGCTAACTAATTAACTGAAATTGGTTTTATTTCTCTGATGGGAGCATTCTCGTGCAAAATAGAGTTAAGTGGTAACCTTTCCAAAGACGTGAAATTGGGTTTCAAGGTCAAATTGTCCCTGATATACTGTGAATGCATTTTTATTAATTAGTTGAGGTAAGTTTTTGCTGACGCAAAATGCAGATCAGTTAAGAGGCTTATTCACGCAAATCCCTGACACTTAACCACCTGTTCTTGAGCAGCTGAAAAGGTCAAGTGACATTTCAAATGAATTATGGCACTATATGCAAACACATGTTCCTTAACGCCCATCATTAACTATATTTTTACACTTTAAATGTTTTGCTTTGGGCATGCAACTTTAAGACTATTTAACTCCTCATCTTAGATTATTTGAATTTGGATTAGGATCCTTTTCCAAATGATTATACATATTTTTGGGACGGGTTTTTAAGAATACTTTCTCTCTGGGTAACATTCATGCAGCGGCCCTTCAGGGAATGCGCTATATTTACAGTTTCAATATGATCAGAGACAGATGGTGGAACAATGAGTAGTTTAAACACATTATTCTTTTGGTGCACTTTACAAAATCCAATTGAAATTATAACCTGCTTTCTGAGAGCTGTCTCTTGTGCCAGTTCTTTGAACAAGACGTGTCTAATGAAATAAACATCGTGCACCTCAGAAACTGGGCACCCCTCAATGTATTGCTGTGGAGTGCAGCTATGCAGAAAATGCAATCTTTCATATAAGATATTAAACCAAGGTCCCATTATCCAAGAGAGAAATATTCCCCTGGTGTCTGATTTCCCCAGCATTTCCATTTCATCAGTTGGGCTTGAAGGGAATATACCAATGCCCCTGCAATAGTATTGCCAGAAAACACTGTTTTTTGTTCAGATGTTTCAATGTTTGAAGAAAAGATTTGTGCAACATAATAAATATTACATCTAAATGTGATCGTTTTGGGGACTAAGCAACTTTAAATGTTTTAAACAAATCACAAGGATATTGTCAGGGCTCGAGGATCTGAACTATAGGGAGAGTTCTATTCCTTGGAGCACAGGAGAATGAGGGGTGATGTTGTGGAGGTGCATAAAATCTTGAGAAAAATAGATTAAGTAGATGCACAGTCTCTTGCCCAGAGTAGGTAAATCGAGGACCAGAGGACATAGGTTTAAGGTGAAGGGGAAAAGATTTAATAGGAATCTGAGAGGTAACTTTTTCACACAAAGGGTGGTGGATGAATGGAACAAGCTGCCAGAGGATGTAATTGAGGCAGAGACTATCCCAACATTTAAGAAACAGTTATACAGGTACATGGATAGGACAGGTTTGGAGAGATATGGACCAAACGTGGGCAGGTGGTACTGGTATAGCTGGGACATGTTGGGCCGAAGGGCCTGTTTCCACACTGTATCACTCTATCTATTTCTGATACTGAGCATCATTGGGCAAATCTTCTGTTGGTGCAGTTATCTTTTTTATGATAACATAATCATGGAGGTCCTGTTTTTAGAACACACACACACACACACCCACACACGAATACACACACCACACACGCACACACACCCACCCACACCCACACACACAAACCCACACCCACACACCCATATACACACACACACACCCACACACACACACCCACAAACACACACACACACACACACCCACACCCACACACACAAGCCCACACCCACACCCACACACACAAGCCCACACCCCACACCCACACACACAAACCCACACACACACACACACACACACACACACACACACATACACCTACCCATACCCACACACACAAACCCACACCCACACACCCATATACATACACACACCACACCCACACCCACTCACACACCCACAATCACACACACAAGCCCACACCCATACCCACACACACAAACCCACACCCATACACACACACACACACACACACACACACACCCACAAACACCCCTACACACACCCACGTACATACACCCACACACACACGCGCGCGCACACACACACCCACGCACCCACGCACACGCACAGGCACACGCACACGCACACGCACACACAGGACTAGATGAACAAATTACAAGGAATACTGAATCAACAACCTGACCAACATAATCTAACTGAGACAATGTTTTAGTTTAGAGATACAGCACGGAAACAGATGCCATTGGTCCAACGAGTCAGTGCCAACCAGTGATCCCTGCACACCAACACTATCCTACACACACTAGGGACCATTTACAATTTTACGGAAGCCAATTAACCTGCAAAACTGTATGTATTTGGAGTGTGGGAGGAAACCGGAGGGCCCGGAGAAAACCCATGCAGGTTACAGGGAGAACGTACAAAGTCCGTACAGACAGCACCTGTAATCTGGATGTAATCTGGGTCGCTGGTGCTGAAAGGCAGCAACTCTACCGCTGCTCTACTGTGTGGGATTGCTCCATGGGTGATTAGGTTTATTTGTGTTTAGTTTTTGAATTCAATTGTGTATACTGGAAAACAACTGTGACTTAAAATCAGCCCTTTAAGACCTGATTGTCAAGATGATGGATGTAAAATTGTGCTAATATAACACTCAGCATGTTTAATATCAACATGCTAATATAATCATACAGTACGTTTAATCGAAATTGTAACAAAATATTTGAATTGACATTCTAAACATTAACGTCCTTTCTCTCTGCACTGGTTTAATTAACCTTATCAGTTATGCTCATGTGGAATATTACAGTAAAGGTTTCCCCATATGTTAGAATAATTCATCACAAAACAATGCAAAGAGAAGGGCAAAGCTCCAAAATTTCTGACATGCTAAAATCATTATCTCATGTTCTTCTCCAATATGCAAAGACTTTCTGACATGGACTAAATCAATGACAAATTCTCACTGCCTCTCTTACTGGATTAAAAGGAAAAAGCTGTTGCATTTGCTCGGCAGATACAAACGCGTCATGTAAAAATACTTTATACGTTTTTACATTCTGAGCACCATGCAAATTCTCAAACAAAGCAAAGCCTGTACACAGCTTTACTGTGAGTAGAACGCAACCTAAGAGCCAAACCATCTGTAACTAAACATAATGGATTCTTGGAAGATTTGATACCAAGGTCTGCACTGCATTGAACCAGTTAAAGTCATATCTTAATGTATTAACATTTTCAAAGACAAGTAACATCCGACACCAAATATTTATCGATTTTCTTTAGTCCCATGGTATACTAAAAAAATGTCTTCATTTATTGGCTTGATTAGACTATAAACTCTCTCGGTCAACATTCAATTTGATAAAATTAGTGTTATGTTTCTTCATGTCATGTATCTGACTATAAAACCTAACCGCGTGAAAAGCGTTATACCTTGGTCCCGTGCTGCTGAGAATGGAAAGACCAGGTACTTACCACTATGTGGAGGCAAAGGGAAACATTCGCCAATGGAAGGCGGGAGCTCTAACTAGCTTTCGTAAGAATTCTGTGCTAACTATGCAGTTCTTGATCCACTGGGGTGGAAACCAGCTTTTATAGGGGAAGAGCATAATAGGATTTTGATGTCAGAAGTGTTCCCTTTCTAATCTGGTGATGTCACCACTGAAGAGAAAGCTGATATGAAGATAAGATGGGGCTCAATGGAGATGTCACCTTTTGTTGCTTTGTTGCTTTGTGTTGCAGAGTAAAACAACACCAAAAGGGACCATTTCTCCAGCTTCTTAGGTAAACCTTGTTGAAATCACTATGGAATTTTAGTTTTGTGTTGTGAATATAATCCAATTTCAAATAACTTCTGTCTAATAGGATAATATCGTGAAAGTACATTGGGAGAGAGGCAAGAAGACAACATTAACAATTTAAGACAGCTGAGAATTGCCTTAAAAAAAAACTTGACAGGAAATTACAGTTTGATATAAGGGTTTGTCAGATAGGCCAGAAATATGCTGTCAAAATGCCGGGGACATTAATGGCACTTGTATTCACTTGCCAATGATACAGCAGTCTCTGGTAAAGCACAGATGCAAGATACGCTCAGATATCCAAAGGTTGCCAGACAAGGTTACATCTGTATTGTGAGAACAAAATCTCACTGCTTCCCTCACTGTTGCAGTGGATTGAGAGGTGTAAAGCTGCTGTATTTGCTGGGCAGATACAAACTAAACTCGTCACAAAAAGTTAAGTTGAATCAATCCCAGTCCACGTACTCTTGACGTGGTAAGTATTAATGACTGCCAATCACCGTTGTGGCACTGAGAATGACCTGTTCCGTGAATAAGAGGTCTGAAGAAGGGTCTCGACCTGAAACGTCCACTATTCCTTCGCTCCATAGATGCTGTTTCACCCGCTGAGATTCTCCAGCATTTTTATCTATCTCCGATGTTTCCAGCATCTGCAGTTCCTTCTTAAACAAAATTGTTCCATGAATAAAGTCTCATTCCATCAGAACAGAGCAATCAATTAACGGAGCAAAAAATAGATTACAAGAATAAACTTCAAAGAACAATAAAATATAAAGTAAAAATAAAAGTCCTTTGCTTCATCTTAAAAATTGCTTGTTTTATGGTTGTCAACTCTGTTCATCTCAATGGGTTCGATGTTTCTGTATTGCCCCATATGCACAGTACAGTGAAATTGTTTTACAGAACTCACAAATGCACAGTCACCATATTTTGGTGCCATTTACAAGGGAAAAAACCAGTCCAAAGCCCAGATAAACCCCAGGCTGCTGCAGGCCCGCAACTCGACATCCCTCTCCTCTGCTGACCGCCTCCTGCAGCCAACCTTCTCACTCCACAGATGCTGCCTGATCTAGTGAACATTTCCAACTATTTCTATTTTTTTTTTTTTCAGACTTCCAACAATTTTTTTGCTTTGTGATTCCTAAATACTACGCATCATGTTTTACAGACATCTCATTTTCCAGGTAAATAACTTTAGTTGGATGAGAAGTTATTCGTTCTGAAATCGACTTGGTACCCATTAGTCACTGGTTGTGGAACCTCATTTTAAAGCTAAAACCAAGGTACATGATTACTGCAGTCATTTGTGTCTGGTTGTTCTGTTGACAATGTCTACCACTTTATTTAGATTATAACATTTATAAGGGTAAAATTTATTTACAGGAAATAATATTCTGCCTTGAGTATCTTTCTCATTGTATAATGTATTCAATAGATATTCAACAGGTTACACAATTTTCTGCAAGCATAAGAAATGGGTGAGTGGGCTAAAACATGGCAAATGCGATGTAATGTGGATAAATATAAAGTTACCTGCTTCAGGCAGAAGAGCAGAAAGGCAGTGCATTATTTAAATGGCATAAAGCTTTCTTTCGACTTTCAGGATAAAGTACAGAAACAGGCCCTTCGGCCCGCCGACTTCATGCCGACCAGCGATCACCCATACACTAGCACTGTCCGACACAGTAGGGGCTAATTTACAGAAGCCAATTAACCTACGAACCTGTATGGCTTTGCGATGTAGGAGGAAACCGGAGCACCCGGACAAACAGCACCCGAGTTCAGGAGATGAGGTGGAACAACCTAAGGTCTTGTGTAATAATATTTTTATTAGAAGTAATCCATCATAACAACGGTATAACAACTTTTCAAATGCACAACCAACTTATTTCAATAAGTGTACGAATGTTACAAGTAATTCTTATAAACTTCTATTTTTTTTAGAAAGTAGAAAAAGAAAAGAATAGATTTTAATCAACAAGAATAGTGATTAAATAATAATTTTGATTATATAGAAAGAGAAGAGAGAGAGAGAGAAAAAAAAAGTATATATTCTTGTTATATGTATTTAATTAAAACAAAGTATTATATATATATTAAAAAAAGAGAGATTATAGTATACATCTTAATAGTGAATAACACAATTTCAAATAGCGATATCAATAGAGACATGTATACAAATCAAAAAGAAAAACAGAAAGTTATTTTCATCTGATCCTCCGGGTACCCATTGAGTTGTGATGCTAAGAACAGCTACCCCTTCAAATATTCTGTATATGGAGACCATATCTGTTCAAAGAGTTCGTATTTGTCCATTAGGACAAATCTAACCTAAGGTCTTTATGTTATGATTTATTTTATCCCGATAGTGTATTTTTATCCTTAAGTGCCAATGACACCCAAGTCCTGTGAACAAGGATGTGGAGAGGATGCTTCCCCTTGTGGGAGAGTCTGGGACCAGAAGCCACAGCCTCATAATCAAAGGATGTACTTTTAGAAAGGAGATGAGAAGGACATTTTTCAGTCAGAGGGCTGTGGAATCCATCACCACAGAATCGGCCCAGGGGCCGTAGGTTGCCAACCCCTGTCTTAAGTTCTGTTTTATACATCATCTTGTGTAGGATGGAACTACAGATGCTGGTTTAAACCAAATATAGACACAAAATGCTGGAGTAATTCAGCGGGACAGACAGCATTTCTGGAGAGAAAGAGACGAGGAATGGGTGACAATTCGGGTCGAGATTTAAGAAGGGTCTTGACCCAAAACATTATACATCATCTTGATTATTTCCCATGATGTAGCTATTAACTGATTACTGGTATGTTTGGAGGCAGTGGTGTAATTGGAGCAAATAGAGAGAGAGAGGAGACCGAAGAAGGGTTCTGACCCAAAACGTCACCTTTCCGTGTTCTCCAGGCCTGCTGGGGTGCTCCAGCACTTTGTATTTTTTGGTGTAAGCCAGCATCTGCAGTTCCTTGTTTATACGGAGAGAGGGAATTGGTGTCCCCTTTCATTTGGAAAGGTTCAAAGTTGGGCTCATCATCCCTGCATCCCTGATCAGGTTGAGTTGCTGGTCCAATAGCTTAGATATCAAAGCAGTCAGTACCACTCTAAGATGTATATCATTTGACCAATTCTGTGTGGGTTGTAATGGTGTGTAGGAAAGAACTGCAGATGCTGGTTTAAATCGAAGTGCTGGAGTAACTCAGCGGGACAGGCAGCGTCTCTGGAGAGAAGGAATGGGTGACGTTTCTGGCCGAGACCCTTCCTCAGGCTGTAGTTTAGTTTACTTTTGTTACTTTTTACTTTTATTTAAGAAAGTACCCTTTGCTAAGATAAATTACTATTTTCCAATACTTTAGTGATACCTCCAATACTTTAGAGACATTCAGGCAGGTACAATGCGGAATCACTGTTTTACATTAGGCACAGTGGCAGAGCTGCTGCCTCACAGAGCCAGAGATCCTGACTATAGGTGCTGTCTGTGTAGAGTTTGCACGTACTCCCTGTGATCGGGTGTGTTTTCTCCGGGAGCTCTGGTTTCCTCCCACATTCCAAAGACATACAGGTTTGTAGGTTAATTGGTTTCTGTAAATTGGGTAGGATTGTAAAGTGTGCAGGATGCGAAACTGGGATAACATAGAACTAGTATACGGGTGAGCGATGGTCAGTGTGGACTCAATGGGCCAAAGGGTCTGTTTCCACAGTGCATCTCTAAACAACTAAACAATATGCACCATAATGGCATAGTGGTTAAGTCACACTCGGAGGCTTGGCTCATTGATCTGAGGATCTGAGTTCAAATCCTAACATGGCAGCTGTGGAATTTCAATTCAGTTAATTAAATACATCTGGAAAACATACTGCTTAAAACAAGTCTGACAGATCTGCAGAGGGACCCCGAGCCGAAACTTCACCCATCCTTTTCTCCAAAGATGCTGCCTGACCCGCAGAGTTACTCCAGCATTTTAACCATATAACCATACAGCACGGAAACAGGCCCTCTCGGCCCTTCCAGTCCGTGCCGACCATTTTGTGTCTATCTTCAGTGTAAACCAGCATCTGCAGTTCTTTCCTACACATACCACCATTCTACGTGACTCTTAACGGCCTCTTGAGCTCAGGCAACCATGATCATATTGAATGGCGGTGCAGGCTCGAAGGGCCGAATGGCCTACTCCTGCTAACCTAATTTCTATGTTTCTATGTTTCTACGGACAATAAATGGTGGGCTTGCTGGTGATTTCCACACTCTGTTGACCGAAAAGATTCTGTTAACATGCACTTGTAACTAATAGAGGGTGGTATAGCTTTGAACACTCAATGTGAGATCACCGTTGAAGAAAGGGAAGAATGCCTTTGAAACTAAATTAATTCAACATGAATAGTGAATTAAATAGATCCATGGGGCCACAATGGCATCCACCCTGGTGCTGGCTTCCATTTACAATCAGATTCTCAATCTCTCATCTCAGGCTTCTTCTCTCCTTTACCCAACACACCCACCCTTGCTAAGCTGAGCATACAGACAAGATATAATCAAGTATCCTCCTTGAACCCCTGTAGAATTTCACCGTTAAATGATAGCTTACAAAAGATTTAGTGATTCCTTGTGTGTTGTAAATTTGATTTTTTTTTTTTCACATTTTCTGTTTTTAATTCAGATTTCCAGCATTTGCAGTTTTTTTTTAACTTTAACAATTGATCTAATTATTTAATTCCTTACTGCAGTGGAATAATCTTCACACAACTCCAGAGTAAAATACTTTGTCTACTGCTGTTAGAGTCAAAGTCAAAGCCTTACAGTGTGGAAACAGGCCCTTCAGCCCAACTTGCCCACGCTGACCAACATGTCTCATCTACACTAGTCCCACCTGCCTGCTTTTAGCCCATATCCCTCTAAACCTGTCCTATCCATGTACCTGTCCATGTACCTGTCCAAATGCACCTGGCTAAATTTGAGTCAACACTCTTAGACTCAATTCCAATGAAGCAATTGCAAGAAGCGTATTGTGTGGGAACCACATTTAACGTTAACAAATTGACACTGTTCGGCATCACCTGAACTGTGTATGAAACGGTTCTTGTTTCTCATGTGATAAACAATGAAGTGGTTTAATGCCCAACAGAGGTCAGACAATCACTGGTGTTATTCGTTTCTATTACGCTCGTGTGTGCTTAACCTTACTTTAATCGGCTCCTGTTAACGTAATACATGGTAATGCAATCATGTTAAACGCAAGTGCTTATAATGGGATTGAATAATCCAGCAATGTGGAAGACAAGCATCCATTTAAGATGGGAAAGAATAGCACGATGCTTAGCTGCTGTTGGAATCTATGTTTAATGAGCAGAGAAAAATATTGAAGACCAATTAACTTTGTGGTTGAGAACAAGTAAATCCTTGATGTGATAATTCTGCACATCCATCCTTTGGAGGGTAAATCACCAGATCACATGGAGATGAGGCACAGGGGATCAAAAGATTTCTTGTCTGAGGTTCGATTCAGCTGAAGTCACTTAGAAAATTAAAGTTTGACTAAATGACTCTGGCCATGCAGTGGCTTAAATTGCCCAGCATTCCTTGCCGTAGGGTGACCACTAAACAATGAATAACTGGGGGCAGTGGATGAGAAACCATATGACATTTCTCCATCCATCAGTCTACCTTTGTCGACTCGTCAGATATTAAGAATGGTCTCTCAGCTGAGATAACAGAGGGTTCCTGGTAGCTATTGAAATGTTCCCTTTCAAATTCTACACCTCTGAAACGAGAAGAAGGAAAAGTAAAGAAAGATGTCTGTGGTAATTTAGTTTGGACTTTTCCATTGTCTTGGTGTCTTTATCTCACTCACTCACGAAAGCACTGACGCATAGTAATAATTTAAACCAACAAAGTGCTTTAAGCAAACTAACGTACAAAGATAAGTATACTTTATGCTTACTCCCACACAAGGACATTGGTTCTGCACTGTTCTAAACTGAAACAGTTGGACCAATAAACAGAGGCCCAGAGCGGGTGGGGCGTGCCGAGAATAAAGGGGGGCCCGGCGGCGTCAGGGGATGTGGGAAGGAGGGAAGGGGCTGCTGCCACGTGCGGTGCTCGGCAGTAGATAGGATTGTTCGATGAACTTTTATAACTTTGGCGGTGCCTAAACGTGGCGACACTTGTGGACTGCCGAGGAGAGGTCTGCTACTTGAAGTTACCAATGTTGTATGCAAGACAAAGCATTTCACTGTATCTAGGTACATGTGACAATAAGGTGCAATTAAAAACAAACAATATTTCTTAAAGGGAGAACATGCCTGTGTTACATAAGCCACTAATGCTGTAATCATATGGCAGGGGAAAGGATGGGGGGGGGGGTGTCGGGAATGTGGGACGATAAAATGTAATTAGTGTGAATGCGTACTTCACGGTTAATGTGAACTCAATGGGCTGAAGGTTCAGTTTCTGTGCTGCATGACTCCAGGATTGAGTGCTGAGCAATGAAGCCCACTACAGAAATATCCATTCATTGCATGTTGTCCATCCATGAGGCTATAATAGCCCTGTCCCACAGGTACGAGTTCATTCCAAGAGCTCTCCCGAGTTTGCCCTGATTCAAACTCGGAGATTTACGGTAATGGCCACTCGTCGGTACTCGGGGCTCTCGTGGACATTTTTCAACATGTTGAAAAATCTTCACGAGTCTTCCCGTGCTTACATCCTGTTAGCGAGTCTTCCCGAGTACCTGCCGTTAGCACTAAGAGACGTCCCCGAGCACCGACATACCCGCTACGTTCACTCTCCGTGCTTACCACGAGTTTGTTTTTTTTAAACTCGAGAGAGCTCTTGGAATGAACTCATACCGTGGGACAGGGCTTTAAGTTCTTTTTAATTAAAATATACAGCATGGAAACAAGTCCTTCGGTCCACCATCCCCACACTGACTATCGATCACCCGTTCACCCTAGTTCGATGTTATCCCACTTTTACACCCACTGCCTACACAGGTGGGGTGTTTTACGGAGGGCAATTAACCTTCAAACCTGCACGTCTTTCAGATGTGGCAGGAAACTAGAGCAGCTGGAGGAAACCCACGCAGTCACAGGGAGAACATGCAAACTCCACACAGACAGCAGCCAAAGTCAGAATCGAGCCTGGGTCTCTGGCGAGGTGAGAGCTGTGAGGTAGCAGCTCCACCAGCTGCACCACCCCCTCTTTTAGTTCCCTCGGTTGTGCCAATTAATATACACATCACATCTGTGACAAATCTTCCCTTTTATTAGGCTGTCAACCACTTTAAAAATTCTAATCATTTTATGAAGATAGATGGTCATCACAGTGGCATTTGTTTATCTGAGCACAAGGCTTAATACTTCCTCAAGATTCAAATACATTATTTATGTAACATATGAGTGGATATTTTTTGTTTGTGACTTTTAATGTTATAATTTATTGCCAAAACCAAAAAACATGGAATGGGCCAAGAAGCCTCAGGCAGATCTGACTCAAACTTGAATTAGAATTTTCCACTTTTTAATTCAGTTTACTCCATGAAATCTAGTCATAGAGCATGGAAACAGGCCCTTTGGTTCACACCCCCCAACATGCCCCATCTCCACTCATCCCACTAGTCTGCATCTGGGCGAAATCTCTCTAAACCTATTTTATTCATGTCCCAGTCTGAATGTTTCATAAACGTTGCAATAATAGCCAGAGTGTCATAAAGTGTAACAGTGTGGAAACAGCCCTTTCGGCCCAACGTGCCCACACCGGCCTCAAATACCTCCTCCGGCAGTTCGTTCCAAACACCCACCACCCTTTGTGTAAAAAAGTTACCTCTCAGATTCCAATTAAATCTTTCCCCCCCTCACCTTAAACCTTTGTATTTTGGTTCTCGATGCCCCAACTCTGGCAAAAGACGATGCATTTACCTGATCTATTCCTCCCATGCTTTTGTAAACCTCTATAAGATCATCCCTCATCCTCCTGCACTCCAAGGAATAAGGTCCAGGCCTGCTCAAGCACTCCCTATAACTCAGGCCCTCGAGTCCTGCCAACATCCTCGTAAATCTTCTCTGCTCCCTTTCCAGCTTGAAAGAGTGAGGAGGATTGAGCATTTTCAAAATTATTAGCACAATGCTTTCTTTTTAGAACTTCAACAAAGATAGATCAGAAGGTGTTTTCAGTAACTATATTAAATCATTCAACAAATTGTGCAAACAATAAATCAAATTGTAAATACAGAAAAACAATGTACTTGTTCTGCAGAAACATATCCATATGATTGATTATTAAAGGAACATGATTTGCTAAATAATCAAATCAATGTTGGATTTCTATTTTAGTTTAGTTTGGTTTAGAGAGACAGCCCATCGAGTCCACGCAGACCCCCCATTGATCATCCGTTCACACCAGTTCTATGTTATCCCACTTTCTCGTCCACTCCTTACTTGCCAGGGGCAATTTACAGAGTTCAATAAAACTACAAACCTGCACCCGGAGAAAACCAACATGGTCACAGGGAGAGCGTGCAAGCTCCACACAGACACCACTGAGGTCAGGTTGGAACCCAGGTCTCTGGCACAATGGGGCAGTAACTCTACCGCTTGTGCCACTGAACCACAGTTTAATTGCAACTTACGCCTTTCAGTTAGTTGATATAAAATTATCATCAAAACTGGCAAGTTTTTCAAATATATTATTTGTTGTGGCTTATCAGGGTCCCAAGAGGCAGATAAATTAGTAGATGAAAAATGCGAAATTGATGCATCTTTTAGAATAATTTTACATAAATGATTGAAGTTACATGCATAACCATCACACTTCAATTAAAAGTCTATATTGCTTTGGGGACTTGAAGAGCAAAATATAATTAAAGTAAGAGCAGAGGAGAGGCTGAAAATGGAGCTTTCAGCAATAAACGGTTTCAAATCTATGACTTCCTCCGAGTTCCTTTCTGTTGATTATTTTTGCTAGTTTGGTCCCAGTTTTTCCTCTAAAAGGCCACGATAGAGTGGATGTGGAGAGGATGTTTCCAATAGTGGGAGAGTGTAGGGACCAGAGGGTGCAGAGTCAGAGTTAAAAGGTGTACCTTTAGAATAGAGATGAGGAGGGATTTCTTTAGTCAGAGGGTGGTGAATCTGTGGAATTCATTGCCACAGACAGATGTGGAGGACAAGTCATTGGGTATTTTTAAGGCAGAGACAGATAAGTTCCTGATTATAGACACAAAGTGCTGGAGTAACTCAGCGGGTTAGGCAGCAACTCTGGAGAATAGGAATAGGTGACTTACTTGATTAATGAGGGCATCAAAGTTTATGGGCAGAAGGCAGCATAATGCGGTTGAGAGGGAAATATACATCAGCCATGTACAGCAGACAATGAGCTGAAGGTTTACCAGAATGATGTCTGGATCAGAGGGTATTAGCTACAAAGAGAGGTTGGACAGACGATGGTTTTCTCTGCAACGCTGGGAAGAAAATATCAAATACTAGAGGGCATAGCTTTAAGATGAAAGGGGCAATGTTTAAAGGAGATGTTCAGGGGCAGTTTTTTTAATACACAGAGAGTGGTGGAATGAGCTGCCAGGCATGGTGGTGGTGGCAGATACAGCAGTGGCACGAAAGGGGCTGTCCCACTGTACGAGCTAATTCAAGAACTCTCCCGAATTTTAAAAAAAAATCTAACTCATGATAAGCACATAGAATGTACGTTACGGTTACGTCGGAGCTCGGACGTCTCTTAGCGGCTCGTAACGCTAACAGCAGGTACTTGGGAAACGCGGTAAGCTCGTGAAGACGCGTGAAGATTTTTCAACATGTTGAAAAATGTCCATGAGAGCCCCGAGTACCTACGAGCAGCTATTACCGTAATTCTCCGAGTTCGGATCAGGGGAAATTCGGGAGAAGCTCGTACAGTGGGACAGCCCCATAAGAAGCTTTTAGATAGGCACATGGATATGCAGGGAATGGAGAAATATAGATCATGTGCAGGCAGAGGAGATTAGTTTAACTTGGCCTCATAGAAACATAGAAAATAGGTGCAGGAGTCGGCCATTCGGCCCTTCGAGCCTGCACCGCCATTTAATATGATCATGGCTGATCATTCAACTCACTATCCTGTAACTTTCGCTCCATACCCCCTGATCTCTTTAGCCACAAGGGCCACATCTAACTCCCTCTTAAATATAGCCAATGAACTGGCCTCAACTACCTTCTGTGGCGGAGAATTCCAGAGACTCACCACTCTCTGTGTGAAAAATGTTTTCCTCACCTTGGTCCTAAAGGAATTCCCCCTTATCCTTAAACTGTGACCCCTTGTTCTGGACCTCCCCAACATCGGGAACAATCTTCCTGCATCTAGCCTGTCCAACCCCTTAAGAATTTTGTAAGTTTATGTTTGATAAAGACATTGTGGGTCGAGGGGCCAGTTCCTGTACTATGCTATGTTTTATTTTCTTTGCGCATCCTGATCAGTCGTTTATTTATCCACTTCCTTTAACAAATGGATGCGACAGGAATGCAGTGCCTCAATCCGATACAATGATTATGTGACCATTTGCTTTAGCATTCAGCGAGAGGCTGCAACATGGGATTTTTCTACAAATCTCAAAGACCATTCCCATCCTGCTGCAGATGATGACTCACTGGGCTGATAACTGTGTTATGAGTCTAACCCTGAGCGTAGAACCGTAATACCACTATTGTGACATAAATCTGCCACTTACCCCCAAAAGCCAGCTTCATGGTTCTGCCTTGCTGGGAACAAACGCCGAGAGAAGAGGACGGTAGAACTATGATGAGGTTTGGATGCAGGCTCTGCTTTGTTCTGTACCTTCCCACACCTCCAGCGTCCCCCTCCCTGACTCTCAATCTGATGAAGGGTCTCACCGATCATCTATTCCCTTTCTCCAGAGATGCTGCCTGACCCACTGAGTTACTCCAGCATTTTGTGTCTCTCTTCCATGTAAACCAGCATCTGCAGTTCTGTCTTACACATGATGAGGTTTATGTTGCCCTCTGCTGCCCGCAAGTATATATTTAAAAAAAGACACATCGTTGTGGAGTAACTCAGTGGGTCAGGCATCTCTGGAGAACATTTGATAGGTGATGTTTCAAGTCGGGACCCTTCTTCAGACAGGTCCAAACCCAAAACGTCACCCATCCATGTTCCCCGGGGATGTTGCCTGATCTTTTCTTTAAAAATCAAAATAAACTTTATTCAGGATTTAAAAAATGTACAAAACAAGAACTGTGCAAAGTTTCTCCGACATTCTCCACACCTCTACATACATTCATTAGCGTTATATTTGGTAATGTTTCTAAAAACCATAATTATACCCGCACCCTGATCTGCTGAGTTACTCCAGCACTCTGTGTCTTTTTTTGCAAACCATCTTCTGAAGTTCCTTGTTTCCACAAGTATATATACCTGTCGGGAAGCTGTGAGACAATTTAAGATGTACAGTATCTTGTCCTTTATATTCACTCTCTTTATACACGTGTTTTCTCTTTTTTTTTTAAATGGTACTGTCCCTGAAAAAAACATTGTGAATTTTTGGAAGAGGCAACATATTTTGGTTTGAATTTTGCCAGGAATTATTTATACACCTTTGATAAACCAAGACACCTCGTAGCCGCATTTTCAAACAAAAAGATGAGCCTCATGAGTAGATATTGGGGGCAGCTGGTCCAATAGATATATTTTAAGAAGGAATTTTGAAGAAAGAAGTTTGCCAGGGCGTAGAATTGTGGAGTTAAGGTTTTGGCAGTCAAAGATACAGCCTCCAATCGTTGAGCAGTTAAATCCAGGGATGACCAAGGGGTGAGAACCTGAGGACGGTTTGAAGGCCAGAGGAATTTTACAGAGAGAAATAGACATAGAACTTGTGTACAGGTGATCGCTGGTCAGCGTGGACTTGGTGGGCCGAAGGGTCTGTTTCCACAGTGTATCTCTAAACTCTAAGCAGAGCAGGTACAATTCGGAATCATCAGAGGATGAACTAGAAGCTGATAAAGGAAGGCCAAATCATTTATGAATATAGACCATTGAGAATATAAAGTTAGAATATAAAGATAGGGCGGCTCGGTGACGCAGCGGTAGAGTTGCTGCCTTACAGCGCTTGCAGCGCTGGGGACCCGGGTTCGATCCCGACTACAGGTGCTGTCTGTACGGAGTTTGTTCGTGACCTCGCGGGTTTTCTCCGAGATCTTCCGTTTCCTCCCACACTCCAAAGACGTACAGGTTTGTAGGTTAATTGACTTGGTATAGTACAAGTGTAAATTGTCCTTCGTGTGTGTAGGAGAGTGTTAATGTGCGGGGATCGGTGCTGACACGGTGGGCTGAAGTGCCTGTTTCCGCGCTGTATCTCTAAACTGAACTAAGCCAGGTTCGAGGAGCCGAATGACTGAATCCTGCTCCTGCATTCTTTCCTGCCTCGTGGAACTTGTTCAATGGTTTGATATTTCCTCCAATTGAACGATTTGCTCAATTCAACCAAGGGCGGGTATTGAGCCACAGAGATTTGAATTGATAGCAGCAGGATGGAGACTGAATTGCCAGCTGACTAAGCACTAGTGCACAGACGGTAAAAACGTTGGCAGAGGCACAGAGTTTTAGACGCCAAACACCAAAGGGTGCGACAGCATAGAGACGTAGAGGAACACAGGAGGTAATGAACAAATTCTCACTGAATGTACTCCATCAATGAATCTCAAATGGGTTCAGTAATTAGAGTGAAGCAACAAAGGTATTAACTAGCAGTAAATAAAGCATTGAAATTGGACACAAAATATAATAACAATATTCTGCATAAGGTCAATTTTAATACATCGATGCGAAGATTCTTTACTTTTGAGTATGCAAACCTGCAGGACTTACCTTAGATAACAAAAACCCTCTCAACCATCGATAAAACGTATTTTGAATCAAAAACTCTGACCATGCTGGATAGACACAAAATGCTGGAGTAACTCAACGGGTCAGGCAGCATCCATGAGGAACATGGAAAGGTGACTTTTTGAGCCAATCAGAATGAAGAAGAGTCAGGGTCCTGACCGAAACATCACTTCTCTATATTCTCCAAGGATGCTGCCTGACTCGCTGAGTTACTGCAGCATTTTGCGTCGTTCCTTGATAAAACAACATTGACTCCAAGAAGACCAAGGAGCTCATTGTGGACTTCAGGTGATCGAGAGGCTGCACGCACAACCCCATCCATATCAACGGGACGGAGGTGGAACGTGTCTCCAGCTTCAGGTTCCTGGGGGTCAACCTCTCCGATGACCTCTCCTGGACCCACCACACATCCTCGCTGATCAAGAAGGCTCACCAGCGTCTCTTCTTCCTGAGGAGACTTAAGAAGGTCCACCCGTCTCCCCAGGTTCTGGTCAACTTCTACCGCTGCACCATCGAGAGCATCCTTACCGACTGAATCACAGTATGGTACGGTAACTGCTCTGTCGCCGACCGGAAAGCTCTGCAGAGGGTGGTGAAGATCGCCCAACGCATCACAGGCTCCTCACTCCCCTCCATTGAGTCTGTCCATAGTAAACGATGCCTGCGCAGGGCGCACAGCATCGCCAGGGACAGCTCACACCCCAACCATAGACTGTTTACCCTCCTCCCATCCGGGAGACGCTACAGGTCCCTCCGCTGCCGGACCAGCAGGCTCAAGAACAGCTTCTTCCCTGCGGCTGTCACACTTCTCAACGCTGCACCTCAATGACTGCCTGTCTCCACCCCTCACCCCCCCCCCCCGGACTATCCAATCACCAGCAAATTGCATGGATACCACTGTATATGTATAGATATATATATACTCATACTACTGCGCAATTACTTGTTTATTCGTAAGTTCGCCCTTCGGAGATACCAACTGCATTTCGTTGTCTCTGTATTGTACACTGCACAATGACAATTAAAGATTGAATTGAATTGAATTGAAATGAATTGAATGTGCAGTTCCTTATTTCTCACTGTGGTCCTGTGGTTATGATGAGACTGCAACACAATTTATAGCAAATAGACAATAACGTTATGAGTCAATATGAAAAATTCAGCATGGCACTATACACTGGATTGATGAATCACCTTTAATCCATTATATATTTGACTAAAATAGATCATTCACATGCACAGAATGTCTACATTATCAGATACAAAAGTAATGTATTTTACTTTACAGAAAAGTAATGAGATGAAATATCTTATTAAAGAAACAATGGTGTGCAGATTATTTGTGTTATGTTTCGCTATTTTAATCTCTGCCAATTATTAGCATTAGAATCAGTCTAAAGTCTTTGCAACTCTCCATATACACAATTACTGCAAAGCTGATGGCAATATTCAATTTTGATGCGCTATGAAATGAAAAATGATCACTATGGTAATATCTCAGGCAGTTCTACACCCTATCTTGTTAATACCTTCTGGGGGTCCCGGCGTTGGGGGGGGGGGGGTTGCCAAGAAGAAAGAGGAGAGTGCGGGGACCGCTGAGAGAACAAAGAGGGAGCATTGGGGACTCCATTGAACACGTTGTAAGTTTGTCGGTGCCCTATAGGTGGTGACACTTTGCATACTTTGTGTATGGTGTGTAAAATAAAACGTTTCACTGTGACATGTCTGTGATAAACTATCAATCAATCAGGTAGGGGTACTGTAAATAAAGCCCCAAAAACACAGAAAGAATGGCAAATTAAATGTATATTATGCTACATATACTATTAGTCCAATATTAACAAAGTTTGTTACATCTTTTTTTGAAATTGCAGGTATGTGCATTACATGTCTTAAAAGGTATGGACAGTTTGTTCCATTTAAATATTTAAATGAATATTGTGTATAAATACACGATTCTGGACCATCATGACAACCGAGGCAAGCTCCTGCCATTCGTGGCTGGACACAAAAATAAGATCTTTCCTTTAAAGATTTTTTTTTAAACTACAACTTTTGTAGCAAGACACTTCATTATCAGTGGTTAAATTAGAGTGGCGGATGTCTGATTCCCTAGCAGGTGTATGTATGAGGAAAGGAGCCTCCCCGTCACCAAGATTAGCCTGGGTTGATCAGGGTAAAGGACAAATAATGTCCTTCTTGGAAGGACACAAGATGCTGGAGTACCTCAGCAGGGCAGGCAGCATCTCTGGAGAACATGGATGGGTGGCGTTTCGGGTGGAGTCTGAAGACGGGTCTCAACCTGAAACATCACCTACCCATGTCTCCAGAGATGCTGAGTTACTCCAGCACTTTGTGTCTTGTGTATTAAACAGCCGTTCCTTGTTTCTCCCTCTGGGAAGGCAAGCAACAACAGCTCCTTAACTGTCTGGTATGGAGAAAACAACAGGGGATGTATTGTGATGTGACTCTATCTAATCCACCAAAATAATCTCTAAAACATATCGCAAAACTTAGGAAAATTAATATGACAACAGTTTAATACAAATGCAAAGAAATTGTTGCAAGCATGGGTGTTAAACTGACTTATTTTTCTGGGTACCATAATCTTCCAATTCAATTTTAAATAATCATCTGGTGCTAACCCTAAATATAAATCCAAAGGCAGAATTAGCCTGAACTTTCTTCCTTATAAGATTGCAGGGTGTTGAGCACTTTGTCAGTATTTGCATTGCTTTTTTTACTAGTTTTTTTTTTCTATATAAAGTATAAAAGGAGGGCACTCAGCTCATTCTACCTGCCAAAATGTTTCAAATTACAACATTGTGTTAACGCTGTGTTCTTTAAGAAATTTCTTGTAAGGTTCCAATCTTTGCCTGCAGTCTAAATATTTGTATCATATGCAAAATATAGGGAATAGGTTAAAACTGGTGCTGTACACATTTTGTGAATAGGTTTGGAGCTCTGGGGCTATTACATTGATTTATTTCACCAATCTCTTTAACTCAGCATGATTTGCATTTGTGAAACAGCATCCACAAATATTTTGGCAAGCAGACTGGGATACCTTAATAATAATCTCTTTTATTGTCATTACACATAAGTGCAACGAGATGTGGTCTTCCTTTGGAATATGTGGTCACAGCTGGAAGAATGGCATCACATCACATCCTTTATACCTGAATCTTGGAAGTTCAACATCTGAAACTACAGTCAATCTAGTTAGTAACATTAATCTGATTTCTCCAGTATCCTGGTTAGCTTCAGTCTTGCAGGATTGGCTGGCGTTGTCGCATCAGGTGAGGATGCACCCCAGCCTTGACTTTGGGTTTGACTTTATTGCCGTTTCAAGCCGACTTTGTCGTAGAACATAAAATAGCAGACGGCCCCAATGGTGAGGGCGAGGTAACTTATCAAAGACCAGTGTGCTGCTCTAACATAACCCGTACTGTTTGGCAATAACATGAGGCATTGGTCATGATGGTTGTATAGAATTCCCTGGATCAAATGTCCTTTGCTTGAGGATAATGAAGCAGAACCTCATTGACAGATGCACGTCACACGATTTATGCAATATTGAATCTGTGGGCTAAAAAAGATTTTCTTTTAATGGAAATATCTTTCAACAGAGACGGCATTGATACATAATTCATAACCATCAAAAACATTTTTTCAGGATTCATTGCAAAAATTACCAATAACATTATTTACATTCCTACCTGTTTAAGACTCAAATTAAAATTGCAAAGCATAAGTTTTCTTCTGAGGTGCAGTATTATTAATATTGATAAATGCTGAACATTTTTCCAAGACTATTGCTGTAAATTATGATTTGGAATTAACAGCACAGTTTAGAGTTACAGTTCAGTTCAGTTTAGAGTTACAGCGTGGAAACAGGCCCTTCATCCCACCAAGTCCCCGTCAGACGTCGATCACCCATTCTCACTTCTTCTCTGTTCTCCCACTTTCTTATCCAATCCGTACTCACTAAGGCCGATTTGCAGAGGCAAGTTAACCTACAAACCTGCACATCATTGGGATGTGGGTGGAAACTGGAGTACCCCGAGAAAATTCATTTGATCACAGAGAGAATGTGCATACTCCACACGGACAACACCTGAGGTCAGGATCGAACCCGGGCTTCTGGCACTGTGAGGCAACAGCTCTACCAACTGTGCCACTGTGCTGCCCTGGTCTACAGATAGTTAGATCAATGCCTGGATCAGAGAACCACAGGCAGTACTGAAATTTACCGAGGTTCATGGCAACAATGCAGAAATGAAAGGGTGGGAGCAGGTGAGTCATTTAAAGTGGTGAGCCACGGGGAGCCTGCATTCACCAAGGAGTTAAACAATGTGTTCTCGGTCACATCATTGTAGGAATCTCATGGGCCCACAAGAAAGTGTCAGAAACAATTACACTGGGGTCATAGAGTTATGCAGCAAAGAAACAGGCCTTTGGGCCAACTTGACCATGCTGACCAAATTGTCCCATCTACGCTAGTCCCTCCTGCCTGTGTTTGGCCCATATCCCTCCAAATCTTTCCTAACCATGTACCTGTCTAAATGTTTTTTTAATGTTCTCATAGTACCGACCTCAACTACCTCTTCTGGCAGCTCATTCCATATATTCACCACCATCTGTGTGAAAAAGTTGCCCCTCAGGTTCCCATTAAATATTTTCCCTCTTATCTTAAACCCATGTCCTCTGGTTCTTGATTCCTCTACCCTAGGTAAAAGACTATGCTTTCACCCGATATATTTCCCTAATGATTTTATACACCTCTGTAAGATTACCCCTCAGCCTCTTGCCTTCCCAACCTCTCCTTATAGCTCAGGCCCTGGAGTCCTGGCAACATCCTCGTAAATCTTCTCTGTGCTATTTCCAGCTTAACAATATCCTTCCAATAGCATGGTGACCAAAATTGAACACAATTCTCCAAATGCAGCCTCACCAACATCTTGTACAACTGTAACATAACATCCCAATTTTTATATGTAGGAAGGAACTGCAGATGCTAGTTGGCATCGAAGATAGACACAAAAAGCTGTCAGTTAAGCTGGAAGCTGAAACAAAAAGTTACTCCGACGTTTTGCGTCTATCCCAAATTTTATACTCAATATCCTGACTGAAGGCCAACGTACCAAATGCCTTTTTGACCATTGAAATCCACAGTCTATCATTGCTTCGACATAAACAAGTAATCCTGTTGCGATCTTAAGCAGGTTTTAAGCACCTCTTCATCTAGTAAAGCTCCAACATGTTTTAGGTGGTGTGCATAAGAAATAGCGCAAAGCAATTTACAGAGGGATTATTTTTTCAGGCATTTTTGCTATTAATAATGGATTAGTCTAATAAACTATGAATCCTTTATAAGCCCAAATAGAGGAAGTTAATGAATAACAGCAAAGAATTATATTCAGGTCGCATGAGGTGAAAGAGCATAGAGATTTGAGGCCCAAACGTTCACAGGGAATTAAAGTGCAGTAGGTTTTAAGATTCCAGTGTCAGAAGCATAGAAGATTGTTAAGGGTTTGGACACGCTAGAGGCAGGAAACATGTTCCTGATGTTGGGGGAGTCCAGAACCAGGGGCCACAGTTTAAGAATAAGGAGTAAGCCATTTAGAACGGAGACGAGGAAACACTTCTTATCACAGAGAGTTGTGAGTCTGTAGAATTCTCTGCCTCAGAGGGCGGTGGAGGCCGGTTCTCTGGATACTTTCAAGAGAGAGCTAGATGTGGCTCTTAAAGATAGCGGAGTCAGGGGATATGGGGAGCAGGCAGGAACGGGGTACTGATTGGGGATGATAAGCCATGATCACATTGAATGGCAGTGCTGGCTCGAAGGGTCGAATGACCTACTCCTGTACCTATTGTCTATTGTCTATTGTCTATTGCCATATTTTGTAGAAAATCCATGAAGCACAATTTTACTGGAGTAAGTGGATGATAAATGCCTGGATTTTTCTTGTCCAGGTTACTTTTCATTGGAAATACTTGCATTAACATTTTTAAATCATCCAGGAGATGATTTTGCTTGCGCCTAATTGCATTTTCTAAACCGATGTTATTGTAAGTGCATTGAAAAAGACAAGAGATTGGACGCATGCATTTCCTTGGCTATGGAAGTTCTTTGCTTGCCAGAAATTCTTATTCATAGTTGAAGTGTTCCAACTGAAGAATCCAACAGTGACACACCCTGTTCTGCAGGAAGTGGAGCAGCCTTTGTGGAATTCTTACAGTGAGGAACACTACATAACAGGGACTAAACAATGAGTGCAAAAATAAACAATCTCTCCGTTTGCTTACTTATGCTATAATAATAAAGGTGTCTTTTATAGTTGTTATTTTCCTCTTGAGTTAACACATTTTTTTATTCGTCAAGTCTACATGGCACCATATGTACAATTTGCTAATCGGGGATGTGCTTAGTGTGGCAAGACTTCACTGGACTGTTTGTAAGAAAATGATTTCACTGGGCGTTTGCCTTTCCCACATGGGGCGGCAAGGTGGCGCAGCGGTAGAGTTGCTGCCTTACAGCACCAGAGACCTACAGGTGATTGTCTATACAAAGCTTGTACATTCCCCCTACAAGATTGATCCCTGGGATGGCAGGACTGTCATATGAGGAAAGATTGAAAAGACTAGGCTTGTATTCACTGGAGTTTAGAAGGATGAGGGGGTATCTTATAGTAACATATAAAAGGACTGGACAATCTAGATGCAGGAAAAGTGGTCCCAATGTTGGGCGAGTCCAGAACCAGGGGCCACCGTCTTAGAATAAAGGGGAGGCCATTTAAGACTGAGGTGAGAAAAATCTTTTTCACCCAGAGAGTTGTGAATTTGTGGAATTCCCTGCCACAGAGGGCAGTGGAGGCCAAATCACTGGATGGATTTAAGAGAGAGTTAGATAGAGCTCTAGGGTCTAGTGGAATCAAGGGATAAGAAGGCAGGCACAGATTATTGATTGGGGATGATCAGCCATGATCACAATGAATGGCGGTGCTGGCTCGAAGGGCCGAATGGCCTCCTCCTGCACCTATTTTCTATGTTTCTATGACAGTGCAAACAGAACCTTCGGCCCACCGAGCCAACCAGCGATCACCCAGGACACTCGCACTATCCTACGCGTTAGGAACAATTTACAATTTTACCGAATATATGCATCTTTGGAGTGTGGGAGGAAACTGGAGCACCTGGAGAAAACCCATGCGGTCAGAGGGAGAGCGTACAAACTCCGTACAGACATCACTTGTAGACAGTATCCGGAGTCAATATCGAATCTGGGTCTCGGGTGCTGTAAAGCAGCAACTCCACTGCTGTGGCACTGTGCATCACAAATAATGTTCTGAAGATGAATACCACGCGTACAAAATTGCAAATAAAATTGATATTACAGTTGAAACAATAACTATCAGCTCAAAGTAAAATTAAGCACAAGGAAATTCAATAAATGTTTTATTTCTAATTACCTACCTTCAGTTGCACTACAATAACAGATCAACCCGATAATCAAAATGAGTAGCAGAATGGCTCCTACACAAACACCCACCACCACTGGCTGGAAACTGGAATCTGGAAAGAAGAACCATACAGATTATTGTTTTCTTACTGTTGCACAAGAGAAATTGAATATATTCAAGGCCGAGAAAGTTTTTTGTGCTATAATGGAATCAAGGCAGGGAACTAGTGGAGGGCGAGATCAGAGCATGTACTTATTAAATGGCGGAGCAGAGACATGGGACCAATACTGCTCCTGTTCCTTGCGTTCTGATGAAATGTATACCTCATTCTACTGAAATGCATAAACTTATCCTCTCTGCTGATTTGTTTCAAAGCTTTGAAATTAGGCTTTGAAACAATTAGCACGTGAACTCTTATTGTATTTGCATTCCATTTTTTTTTGCCTGATATCGTAAGCAGGACATTGCAGGACATAGGTTAATGTAATGGCAAAGGAAAAGTATTCCCACAAAGAATCATTGATCTGAAATGTTAACTATGATGCTCTCTTCACAGATGCTGCCTGCTGAGTGTCAAATTCAAACAATCACCAAGACTTCCCTGCCTCAGCCCCAATCACCCCTTTCCTCTTTCCCACATTACATCTGCCCACCACCACGCACGCCTACCACTGATCTCACATGCCCACCACCCTCCCCTTATTTAGTTCCACTCTTCACCTTCCTTTTTTAAAATCAGATTCCATAATCTACAGGCCTTTCTTGCCTCCACTTAAAACAAAGAACTTAGAACAAAATGCTGGGGTAACTCAGCGGGTTAGGCAGCATCTCCGGAGAAAAGGACGAGCTGACATTTCTTGAGACAGATCTGGAGAAGGGTCCCGATCCAAAACGTCACCTATTCCTTTTCTCCAGAGATGCTGCCTGACCCGTTGAGTTACACCAGCAATTTGCGTCTATCTTCGGTGTAAATCAGCATCTACCGTTCCTTCCGGCACATTAGAGCAGCACAGCACAGGAACGGGCCATTCTGCCCACGGTGTCTGTGGCGAACATGATGCCAAGTTAAACTGATTTCATCTGCCTGTACATGCTTCATATCCCTCTATCCCCTGTTCTACTATGTGCTTATCTAAAAGCTTCGTATCACCACTATTGTATTTACCTCCACCAACACCCTTGCCAATGCATTCCAAGATGCCAGCACTCTGTATGAAATATTTGCTCCCCACATCTCCATTAAACTTTCCTATTAAACTTCCCTATCACCCTATAGATTTGCCTTCTAGTGTTGGACATTTCCACCCTGAGGATAAAGGTTCTGATTGTCTACCCTATCTATTCCTCTCATAATTTGATATACTTCTATCAAGTCTCCCCTGAACCTCCCACGTTCCAGAGAGAAAAACTAACTTTTCCCACCTGTCGCTGTCTCCACACTTCCTTCCCCACCTGGCTCCAACTACCTATCTAACTTTCCTCTGCTGGATCCATCAATGGTTTGAAAGCTTTTGCCCCACCATACCCCCCCCCCCCCCCCCCCCCACTGCTTTATATTTCCCTTGCCGAGGCAGCGTGAAGTGTAACATAGAGTCAATGGAAGAGAGGTTGGTTTGTGTGATGGTCTGGGCTCCGTCGACAATTCTCTGCAATTTCTTGCCGTCTCGGATGGAGCTGTTCCCAAACCATGCTGTGATGGATCCCGATAAAATGCTTGTGTGTGCCTGTAACCACCGGTGACCCACAAAGAATGGTGCAGGGACACCCTGCTGTTTGCAATGTACATAATGACTTAGATTTGGATATGGAAGTCATGATCAATAAGTTGGTAGAATGTATGAAGACAGGCAGAGTTGTATATATGCGGAAGACAGTCTTATGCTGAAGAGATACATTGATGAGTTGGTAAAATTGGCTGAAAAAATGGCAGAAGGAGTTTAATGTGGACAAATATGAGGTGATGCATTTTGGGCACGCTAATGGGATTCTATGAATCTAATACTGAAATGCCCGCCAGTCAGGCAAATATCTATTGTTGAATTTGGCAGCTAACATCAAAGTGGCTTCTAATTGGGGTCACTTTAGGGTGCAAGTCCATTACTGCCTGAAAGTGGCATCTTAAGTGGATAGAATGGTAAATAAGGCATACAGTATTATATCTGCTTTCACGGGTTGGGGCATTGTGTATAAGAATCAGGAAGTCATGATGCAGCTTTATAGGTTGGTTTATTTGGTTAGGTTGCATTTGGAGCATTGTGTGTAATTCAGGTTTACTCATTACATGAAGGAATGTGGAGGCTTTGGAAAGGATGCAGAGGAGGTTTACCAGATTGACACCTGGCTTGGGGGATATTAGCTTCAGGGAGAGGTTGGAGAGACTTTGATTGTTTTCTCTGGAACGCCTGATGCAATGGGGTGACAGGACAGAAATATATAAAATTATGAGAAGCATAGATAGGGTAAACAGTCAGAACCTTTTCCCGGGATGGAAAGAATCAAATACTACAGGGCATAGTTTTAAGGTGAAAGGGGCAGGGTTTAAAAGAGATGTGCAGGACAACGTATTTTACACAGAGGGCAGTGATAGTGAGTACCTGAAACATGCTTCTGGGATTCGTGGTTGAGGCAGTGCCTCAGAAGGACTTTACCTTGCACTGGTACTTCAATCCTGTTGCTAAAATGACCATGTACAGAGCAGTAATATATCCCTGAGTTTACGGCTTCAATAATGAATTGGTTCTGCTTTGTGTCTGTGGTCATATTCTTTGTTGGGTATACAAAATACCACGTGTAGCTTTCTTTCGTTTCGTAGGTTACAGTGCAATACAGTGCCAGCTGCTGGCCCACAATGGGAGGATCTGGCTTTGAGGTCAAGTTAACAGACAAATCTGAAGAGAAATTCAGAAAAGAAATTTTAATGTGCAGCACCAGTGAAATTATTGTTAGAATCAAGTTTTGTGTAATCATCATTTCTGGGAATTCTATGCTTTTTGAATAGTTATATCTGGCGAACAAATGGCCACCAATGAGAAAATAAAATTTAATTTCTGTCATTGTTTTATAAATATAAAAAATATATATCTGTCTAACAAACGTATCTGTGAACTAAATAGTTGATTATTCAATTGCAAAAGTATGCTTTCCCCAGCACTTCAATCCCATTGCTATTCATCCAAATATTGAGCAGTAATATCAGTTGTCCCAACTATGAATTGATTCTGCATTGTGATGCGAGTCAAGTTCATTACTGGATCCAAAATGTGGTAGGTTATTGGTTTTGTCGGTTCGACTGCAAATGAGTGCAAGTTGGTGTGTCAAATTATCATGAAATTCAGAGCATTCGACAATACTTTCCAAATTAAGTTGTCACACAGGCTTTGACTCCACAAATGCACTCATAGATTTTCAAGATTCTCCTCATAATAAAAGGGTAGTTTATCCAAGTTCAATTCCCTGGTTTGCTAATTTAATCTTGAAAAGTATGACGGAATATTTGCTGGTCGCATCCTCTGCTGGAGGTTTAACATCTATAAGATATCTTCTTCCAAATGGCACAATGAACATATTGGTAGCATTTATGGATCACCCAGAACTGGAGGCCAGTAAGAAATGTTTGGCCTCAGTGTGGGAAGGAAGATGGAAGTTGCCCCATGACATGAAGGATGTGGAGGCTTTGGGAAGGATGCAGAGGAAGTTTACCTGAACTATGCCTGGATTGGGAGGTATTAGCTACAGGTAGGAGTTGGAGAGTCACAGATTATTTTCTCTGTAATGCCAGAGGTTATGGGGAGACTAAAATAAGTATATAAAAGTATGAGAAGCATAGATAGGATAGACAGTGAGAACCTTTCCCGCGACGGAATAAAATTAAATAGTAGAGTAATAAAAAACATAGTTTTATGGTGAGAGGGGCAAGGCTTAAAGGAGATGATCAGGGTGACTTTATTTACACAGAGGGTCGTGAGTTCCTGGAACATGCTTCTGGGATTGGTGGTTGAGGCAGATACAAATGTGGCATTTAAGAGAATTGGGTAGGCATTGGGATATGCTGGGAATAGAGGTATATGGATGATCTGTAGGTCGATTAAAGATGGTTTTGGCATCATATTCAGGAAAGACATTGTGGGCTGAAGGGCCTGTTTTTGTGCTGTACTGTTCTATGTTCTACGTTGTACATCCTAAATTGTCAAACTTCTATGAGTCATAGAATCATAGTCATACAGACAAAAACAGGCCCTTTGGCCCAACATGCCTACAACGGCCTACTTGCCCATCTACACTAGTCCCACCGACCTGCATTTGGCCTATATCCCTCTAAATCTATCTTATCCATGTACCTATCTAAATGTTTCTTAAATGTTGTGATAGTCCCTGCCTCACCTACCTCCTCCAGCAGCTTGTTCCATACACCTACCATCCTTTGTGTAAAAAGGTTGTCCCCCAGGTTCCTATTAAATCTTTCCCCCCTCACCTTCGTCAATATGCATTTGGCAGCACAGATAGTCCATGGTTTTGAGGTGGTTATACTCGACTTAAAAATGATTGAAAATGAGAAAATGAAAAGATGTTTAATTTGTCAGCTCTGCTAATCTCTGTATAAATACAAACATCTTTACTGCAAAATATTTGAATAGTAGATGATAGCGTCTCAGAAGGACTTTACCTTGCACTAGTACTTCAATCCTGTTGCTAAAATAACCATGTACAGAGCAGTAATATATCCCTACGTTTGCAGCTTCAATAATGTATTGGTTCTGCTTTGTGACTTTGGTTGTATTCTTTGCTGGGTAAACAAAATACCACGTGTAGTCTCCTTTAGCTTTGTAAATTACATTGCAATACAATTCCAGCTGCTGGCCCAGAATAGGAGGATCTGGCTTTGAGGTCAAGTTAACAGACAAATCTGAAAAAAAAACAGAACAGCAATGATAATGCGCTGCAACAGTGAAATTACTGTTAAAATCAAGTTTTGCATAATCATCATTTCTGGGAATTCTATGCTATTTGAATGGTTATATCTGATGTGTAAATGGCAACTAATGAGAAAATAACGTTTAATTTCCTGTCATTGTTTTTATAAATATAAATCTGTCCAACAGAGGCATCTCTGAATTAATCAAATAGTTGATACAATATTTCCATTGTAAAAGTATGCCTTCCCCAGCACATTAATCCCAATGCTATTCATCCAAATAGTCAGCAGTAATATCAGTGTGAAGAAGGATCTCGACCCGAAACGTCGCCCATTCCTTCTCTCCAGAGATGCTGCCTGTCCCGCTGAGTTACTCCAGCATTTTGTGTCTACGAGCAGTTATAAAGCAGTTGTCCCAACTATGAATTGATTCTGTATTGTGATGCAAGTCAAGTTAATTACTGGATCCAAGTTAGACTGCAAATGAGAGCAAATTCACATTTAATTTCAGGTTTTTGTGTACAGTTGTGACTGTTGGCAGACCAATTTCCCTCCGGGGATGAATCGTATCGAAAGTTGGTGTGCCAAATTATCATGAAATTCAGAGCATAAAAGACAATACTTTCCAAATTGAATTATCTCAGAAGCTTTGTCACCATAAATGCACCCATAGATTTTTAAGATTCTCCTCATAATAGAAAGGTAGCATATCTAAGCCTAATTCCCTGGTTTTCTGATTTAATCTTAAAACGATGACGGAATCTTTGCAGGTCGTGTCCTCTACCGGAGCCCCTTGTAATGAATCTTAACATCCATGACATATCTTTTTTAGAGATACAGCACAGAATCAGGCCCTTCAACCCACCGGGTCCGCACAGACCAGCGATCCCCGCACAATTTACAATTACTCCAAGCTAATTAACCTACAAACTTGTACGTCTTTGGAGTGTGGGAGGACACCGAAGACCTCGGAGAAAACCCACACAGGTCACGGGGAGAACGTAGAAATCCCATACAGACAGCACGCGCAGTCGGAAACAAACCCGGGTCTCTGGCGCCGTGAGGCAGCAACTCTACCACTGTACCACTGGCTCAATGAAACTATTAGTAGGAGCTTTACCCATAGCACTTATGGATCACTCAGAACAGCAGGCCAGTAAGAAATGTTTGCTATCAGTGTGGGAAGGTCAAAGTCAGGCAGCAGAAACACAAGCAATCTGCCGGAAAAGTCAGGCTACCATTAAGTTATTGAAAGAAAAGACAGCCATCAGAAGCAATCTTTTGTGTTGGTTGGTTCTCCTCCAATAATAATACCTGGTTTATGTAAGATCTTTACATAGCGAAAACAGTTTGTCATGGAGTCATAGTGTGAAACAGCACGGAAACAGTCCTATTGGCCCAGATTGCCCGTGCCAACCAAGAAGCTCGATCTACTCAAGTCCCACTTGCCCGGGTTTGGCCCATATCCCTCTAAAACTTTCCTATCCGTGTACCTGTCCAAAGATGGACACAAATTGCTGGAGTAACTCAGCTCATCAAGCAGCTTCCCTGGAGAACATGGATAGGTAACTTTTCTGGACAGGACCCTTCTTCAGGCTGCCTGCCCAAATGTCTTAAATATTCTTATTGTGCCTGGCTCAAGTACCTCCTCCGTCAGCTTGTTCTATTTGGCAAAATCCTCTGTATGAAAAAATTGCTCCTCAGGTTCCTATTAAATCTTTTCCTTCTCATCTTAAACCTGTATCCTTGGATTCTTGATTCTACACGAGGTGCATTCATCCTATCTATTCCGGTGCTATGGCGTAGGTTTATTATTGTCACGTGTACTTTATTATTGGCACAGTGAACAGCTTGCTATCCAATCCAATCCAATCAGATAATACTGTGGGCGGGAGACTGCAACCTTCACGTGGTTGCAATCTCCTGTTTCGACGAATGCAATCAACCTGGCGTGCACAATCAAGTAAGATCAAATAGAACAGGTTGTCCTACAACTTTAGGCCATGCACGCCATACGCAAGAAGAAGAAGAAGAAGAAGAAGATACTATTGTACACAAGTACGATCAAGCTAAATGCAAGTGCAAAAGGTTGAGCAGGGAGAAAAGAGAGAGAAGAAAATAAAATAGAACAGGTGGCAAAAAGGTAGGTGCGAAGGAGCAAGTTAATGAGGAAAGAGAGATGGTGAGGGAATCTAGAGTTTCATGTCATGCCAGCAACTGTGGTGCATTCCTGTTGCGGATGCCCCAACGTTGAAATCTAAGAGGGTTGTTGCACTGGAAGGGATGACACAGAAAGGGGTCATACAGAATGCAGACGGATTTTTAAAAACGGATAAGAATCATATAATCAGGCTTTGCTCGACATGCTATCAGGGTAGAACAGCAAGCAGAGAGAGCATGGGGTGAAGTAGGTGTATAATTATACAGTAAAATTTCAATAAACTGTTCTCTGGTTATTCCATGATCCAAATGGTTTAGCATTCAGCTCACATCGTTCTGTTTCCATTCCTCATTAGAACCTGCCAGGGTTATATTCCTCATGCTCCATTTAAACGTATATCAGGTTCACTGGAAAATATGTACTACCGCTATGTAATATCTAAGAAATGTGAATTGCAATTGCATTGAGGGATAAAAAGGGAATAATATTCAACAGTCCAGAAACTGTCAATCCATCACCATCAAAAATCGGAGTGTAGAAAACAAGAACTGCAAGGGCTGGTTTACACAAAATGCTGGAGTAACTCAGCGGGTCAGGCAGCATCTCTGCAGGACATGCCCTTTTGGAACACGACCCTTCTTCAGACTAAAGAAAGTTCCCGACCCAACACATCACCTATCCAGTCCAGAGATGGTGCCAGACCCACTGAGCTACTCCGGCACTTTGTGTCCTTCCACCATCAAACATCACAAGGGTGTCGGATTATTGGAGTTTTAGTAACAGATATGTCTACAGGTTCAGTGTGCCGTTGTCATCGTATCAGGACACTGATGCCATTTACAATTTGCGCAACAATTAGCACTCACTTCAAAGTGAAAATCGAAAATGAAAAAAATTATAATTAGACTGTCAATATTCATACCTATAACCAGTCCTCTGCTGTACTTTGAACCAAATCCATTATCTGCTTTACATTTCAGAGTCTCCAGTAATTCACTGATAGATAGATTCACAACAAATTCCGCTTTACGCCGACTCTCTGCAACCTTGGTCGTTATCAACGTTGTGTCTCGATACAACGTGTAGTTTATTGGTAAGCTTCCTTTTGGTGACCAGCAGGAAATAGTTGTGATTATTGATTTTTCCATCTTATGGTCAATTTGTGCATAAATATTAGGATTGGACGCTGGATCTGAGGAAGCAAAAGGAAAACATGTCACACTTAAAATGATCATTTTAAACTTCCTTTTAAAAATACAGCTCACACAAAAACATAAATGGACAAGTGCAGAGTGGTGCCAAAATCATTATTTAGTGTCCAACGTTCAACATTTTACAGTAAGCAAGTGCAGTCACATGGGGGAACGTTCCACTATTGTAATATTTTAATAATGGCGGCACAGTGGTGCGTGCAGGTGGTCGAGCTGCTGTCCCGCAGCGCAGGATACCTGGGTTCAATCTTGACCGTGGCTACTGTCTGCGTGAGTTTGCACGCTCTCCCTGTGACCGCATGGGTTTCCTCTGGGTGCTCTGGTTTCCTCCCATATTCCAAAGATGCACGCATTTGTAGATTAATTGGCCCTTGTAAATTGCCGCTGGCATATAGGAAGTGGATGAGAAAGTGGGATCACTTAGAACTACTACGAATAGGTGACTTGGTGAGCTGAAGTGCATCTCGAAACTACTCTCAACTACACTAGGCTTGGCAAAATTGACTTACAAAGGGTGGGATGTCAGGCAGTTGAGCTGGGGAAAACATAGGACTAGCCAGGAACTAACAAATATGTGAATGTAAGTGTAACTACAGAAGTGCAATCTGGCACTACTGTGACAGAGAGAAAAGGACGGTGAAAACCGACTAGAACCAAACCAGATGCAGAGATTGTTCAACCTAAGACATTGGTCCTGGAGAATAGAAACATAGAAACATAGAAAATAGGTGCAGGAGTAGGCCATTCGGCCCTTCGAGCCTGCACCGCCATTCAATATGATCATGGCTGATCATCCAACTCAGTATCCCGTACCTGCCTTCATACCCCCTGATCCCTCTAGCCTTAACTACTTTCTGTGGCAGAGAATTCCAGAGACTCACCACTCTCCGTGTGAAAAATGTTTTTCTCATCTCGGTCCTAAAAGATTTCCCCCTTATCCTTAAACTGTGACTCCTAGTTCTGGACTTCCCCAACATCGGGAACAATCTTCCTGCACCTAGCCTGTCCAATCCCTTAAGAATTTTGTAAATTCTTTTGAAAGAATTTTATAAGATCCCCCCTCAATCTTCTAAATTCTAGCGAGTACAAGCCGAGTCTTTCTTCATATGAAAGTTCTGACATCCCAGGAATCAGTCTGGTGAACCTTCTGGAGAATACTGCAGGAAGTTACAGTTGAACCAGCGCCTGCGGTCAGGCGAGCAGTAAATGTTTAACTAGAAGCAAGGAACTACAGATGCTAGTTTACAAAAAAGGATTAAAGTGCCGGAGTAACTCAGTGGGTCAGGTGGCATCTCTGGGGAACATGGTAAAACTGTGTTTGTTTAGAGATACAGCATTGAAACAGGCCCTTTGGCCCATCCATGTTGACCATTGATCACCTGTTTATATTAGTTCTATATTCTCCCATTTTCTCATCCACTCCCTACACATTGGGGCCGATTTTTACAGAGGCCAATTAATCTACAAACCCGTACATTATTGGGATGCGGGAGGAAACTGGAGCATTCAGAAGAAACCTACGCGGTCACACCGAGAACGTGCAAACTCTACGCAGACAGCACCATAGTTAGGATCCAACCCGGGCACCTGCTGCTGTGATAATCACCAGCATCGTTGACTCAGATTAACAATAACCAGAATGGATGATTTATTTTGAACGGCAGAGTTCTGGTTATTTTTATATTTTAAAGAAACATTGGTGGGTCACGTCAGAATCCTGGTTACCAAAGTATTCTATGTATTTTAGGGCAGAAAGAACATGTATTAAGGTTAGATGCTGACTAAAGCATTTACAATGGTTTATTTGTTTTAAATTCACTGTGACTTTGTGATCCCTTCAATGGATATTTTTAAGAGACAGAGAGACAGAGAGACAGATGATTAGTATGGGTGTCAGGAGTTATGGGGAGAAGGCAAGAGAGTGGGATTAAGAGGGAAAGATAGATCAGCCATGAGTGGACTCGATGGGCCGAATGGCCTAATTCTGCTCCAATTACTTATGAACTTCTTCTCAACATAGTATTTTTTATAAAGCAGGAGAGGAAGGAATCAATCCATAACTCAATGTGAATAACTGTCATCAAATGTTCCTTTAATTACTCTTTTGCTTCTTAGTTAATTCCTTCTGCAAGTCAAAGGTTATCTTCCAGCGTGGGAGTAGCTTCATTAGACAGACTGCAACTGTACAAGGCAGTTCCCCACTGCCTTCTCAAGGCCGTGAGGGATGGGCGATAAATGCTGGCGTTTCCAGTGAAGTTCCCATCCGGTGAATGAGAATAAATCTTCTGCCATAGATAATGGGCCTCTCATCACATAATAGCTTTGTTTCCTTTTTCATTGTTTGGATTGTCACAATTGCTTCATTTCATTCAACACTCTAAATAAAATTATATTTTTGTGCTTATCAAATATCAATTCCTCTTGGGGCCGTTGTGCTATTTACCATGTAGGTTATGATGTATTGTGTGCAAAGAGATAAGATCCATTTTTCAACATTATTTTTAATTGACAGCAGGCACTCATTTTAAAGGAGATTCTGATCAGGATTAAGTGCAGGATAATTGCTTGTAACGGCACAGAGTTATTCAATCTGAGTTCTTGCCGGGAATTCGGAATTGTTCCATTGTAAATGCAATTAAATAAAAGGAAATTATGTTCCCAAAATCCAACCTTTCCTTGGTGATAGACACAGAATGCTGAAACGTCAATCTTCCGTCTGAAGAAGGGTCTCGACCTGAAACGCCACCCATTCTTTCTCCCCAGAGATGTTGCCTGTCCCGCTGAGTTACTCCAGCATTTTGTGTCACTCTTCGGTGTAAACCAGCATCTGCAGTTCCTTCCTAAACCTTTGCTTGGTTACAAGCATAAACAATAGTGTATTGGAATTTGCACATTCTCCATGTTACCAGGTGGGTTTCTTGCCATATCTCATGGAAGGTTGGTATGGATCCTCTCTGACCCCTCTCAGCCAGCAACGTGACGGAAGGTGTTGTTAGCAGCACACATTCTTGAATAACCTGCTCACTGATGCGCAGTTTGGGATTCACCAGGACAGGTGTCACCGTGGCCTGAAGTTTGCAAACTGTGCAAACTGAGTGCTCTCTGCTGATCTTCACAAAACAAGCCCTCAAAGATCCAGCAAAGTCAGTGGTGCACATTTACCTGTCCTGCCATCAACTGTTGTCAAGTGGCAGTTCTCTGACATCAGGTAATGTCAACCAATCGGATTGAAAACTCTCACAGGTAGCACATAGGAGAGCATAAAGGGGCTGTCCCACTGCGGCGACCTAATTGGCGAGTTTAGAAGAGTTTGCCCTCGACTCATACTCGCAGCATGGTCGACACGCTGGACCTTAGGAGGTCTTTGTAACTCTCCTTCATGCTCGAGAGTAGTCCCAGCGTACCCGAGGCCTCAGCTAGGTCGCGGCGTATTTTTCAACATGCTGTAAAATGCCCGCGAGTAAAAAAGGTCGTAGGTTTAGTCGAAGTAGGTCGTAGTAGGTCAGCGTCTTATTCGTAGGTAATTGAGGGTAGTCGAAGGTAGTTGTAGATAGTCTTCTACATGGCCGAAGGAGGTCTTCAACATGACATTTTTTTCAAACTCTCCTAAACTCTTCCAAACACGCCAAATACCATACTTAAAAAAAAAATGTAATCCGTACAATCGTGAAACATCTTCCTGAGAAAATGAAAATGTTAACAGATTTTTGGTATGAGATCATGGTATAAGCAGAAATCATATTAAAAAACATTTTGAGTTTTACAGAGTGAATACTTTGCAAAGACCAAAAGGCCAAGTCAGTGGATATTTGTAAGGCAGAGATAGATAGATTCTTGATTAGTGTCGGTGTCAGAGGTTATGGGGATAGGCAGGAGAATGGGGTTAGGAGGGAAAGATAGATCAGACATGATCGAATGGAGGAGTAGACTTGATGGGCCGAATGGCCTAATTTGACTCCTGCTCCTTATGACCTCGTCAGTTCAGATTGCAATACATAAAGTTACAAAGTGAATTCTACAAATGAGGAATGTACTGCCTAAAAGCCTACGGACTCCTGTGTATACATACTCCTGTTGCAGTCACATTCCCTCCATTGTGATTGCAATTATCTGCATGAACTCTATGCCAATATTACTGCTCAGTTATGTATGGACTGCTGCTATCTTACAATTTCCATGTATTGTACCCTTAACAGAGCACAATACTCTCAGGGAGTTCCACGGGACTTTATCTAACAAAAAACGGAGTCACTCAATAAAAAACAAAGCGCAAATAACTAAAAGCTTGGTCAAAAAGGCAGGTTTTAGGGAGAGGGGCAAGGAGCAGTCTGGGAAGTGCCAAAGATGGAGCAATTAAATTCTAGAATAAGCAAGAGGCTGGAATTAGAGAATCACAGATGCTGAAAGGACTGGTGAAGACCAGAATGACAGGGAAGGGTGCGTCCATAGAGGGATTAAAAAAATTAAGGTGTTGCTCAACGAGAAGCTGAGGGAGGACAGCTGGCGCAGGGTGAAGGATAAACAGGGTTCAGTTTGAGGAAGGGTCTGTGAGATAGAGTGCAATATAAGTGAAGCTAGCAGGACTATGTTGAAAAGGTCACGTTTGGAAGCGGCAAGCCCACTTTGAGGATTTCAGATAAGGCAGCAGAGATAGATAAGGTTACAGGGATAGGTCCAGGACCATCTATGGTATAAAGGTTGCAGATAGACTGCGTGAAGTTTCACATGTAGAAAGGCACTGCAGATGTTGATTTATGCCAAAAAATGGACACAGAGTGCTAGAGTTACTCAGCGGGTCAGGCAGCACCTCTGGATAAAAAGGATCGGGACCCTTCTTCAGACCCGAAACACGAGTCTGAAGAAGGGTCCCAACAAGAAACGTCACCCCTCATTTTTCTCCAGAGATGCTGCCTGACTCGCTGAGGAACTCCAGCATGTTGTGTCTATCTTTGGTTCAATTTTCAGTTGCTAGGATGAATTAGGCAGTCAGGGAGACAGGATGCATGTTGGGAACACAAGATAAAGCATTCAATCAATCAATTATTTATTTTACAGAAACATTCTGCTTGGGTAATAATGAATGTCATATAAAAAATTCAGAGTATGATCAGGTCAGGGGAGGTGGCGGTTCGGGGAAGCTCACTGCTCCACTTATACTTGGAGAAAATGATACAATGCTTACGAAAGCAACGTGCTGGAGCACCTTTGGGTGTCCTAACCTAAAACTTTCCATTCCCTCCACAGATGCTGCCCGACCTGTTGAGTTCGTCCCTCGCTCAAGACTCCAGCATCTGCAAGTTCTTGTGTCTCCGCAAAGCTCTTGAATGAGGTTGCCGAACTAAAGATGGGCTAATGCCCAAGATAGGTGAGCGGAGAATCTTTGTAGGAACCAACGCGGATGGTGAAGTCAACGGCGGCGTTTCCCTGCCTGCGGCTGCGTATATTGACCGCCACACTGTATAACTGCTGACACAAATTCCAGTTTCCTGGACACTGTTTCTTTTCTACGTGTTGTGTCCTTGGGAGGTGAAATAGTGAACGTGATTAGGATTGTATTACTTAATAGGGAGAAGGCCCGTTAAGAATTTGTACAAGAACCTTGGCCGTATTACATGGTTGTTGATGTACCTTAGAGTTGTTACTGTGTTGTATGGATTGTGTGTTTCATACAAATGTACCACCACTATTTAGAAAGAATGCAAAGCCATGAACTGTTGAGGAAGTGTGAGGGGCTGATTTGCCTTTTCCTGCTCCTGCTTCCCTTGTTCCTGTAGATTGCTGCAATGTCCAAGAGATCATGTGCGTGTTATCAGTTTCCTTTGTTTCAGTGTTTGATTATTGTTCATCTGAGAATGCCCCCAAAAAACTGTGCTTGTTTGAATAATATCTGGAATTGGAGACAGTCAAAGCAGAGGAAATTAAGTATTTTCTTTTCCGATGAATAGGATGAATCTCAACTTTTAATGGGACTATTTCCAGAGAACAAGAATATCAGCTACCTAACACTCCCGGTCAATGACAATTGGTTTGTCAGCGTCTATCCTTCCTGAATAACAATCACAGAGGAGGCCTTCTCCCCATTAAGTAATACAATCCTAATCACATTCACTGTTTCACCTCCCAAGGACATAACACCACATGTAAAAAATAAACAGTGTCCAGGAAATTGGAATTTGTATTAGCAGAAGTTATTTTCAAATACCAGGAAACTGCTAACAATGCATTGCTCTTTGTGTTAGGTGGTTCTTCATGAAAAATTGCATCAAACATGCAATAGAAAAAGTCACCTACAGTAAATAACATCAATCCATGTTGTGCTAGACCAAGCCAGAAACAGTCTTAGAACGCTGAGCTATAAATAAGATGTTACATGTTAATACTTGAATTGCGTTTTTAACCATTTTTATAAATGATATTAAAACAAGTATTAATAATGTTATTTTAAATGTTCACTGACATCTGCTCTTTTTTCCTTGTCTAATGTTTTCAAAAGTGTGATGGACAATTAGGTTTCTTTTTGGTGCTTAAAGTGTTTTTTTTCTGTTGCAGAAACAGCCAAAACAAGACTCTTTTTATTCTCCTGTTTATTTTACATGGCATGATTCTACACTAAATACAGATATTAAATGTCCAACTTCTATCTTCCCTACTACCTTGTTCCCGGATAGATAATCAGACAAAATCTCCTCAAGGTATGCCACATTGAAGAAGTTCTCCTCCTCTCTCCGACGAGAGTTCGCAAACTGCTCTCCCTCTGATTCCTCCTGCTCTCTTCGGCGACCATGTTTTTCATTGTCTGCTTTGATCGGTCTTTTTCACACCTTACATGCTCTTTGTACCCTTCCGTAAATCTCTAGTTACCCTCTTCCCTGAATCTCCGTCTGAAGAAGGGTCTCAACCCGAAACGTCACCCATTCCTTCTCTCCAGAGATGCTGCCTGTCCCTTCCGAGTTATCTGCAGCATTTTGTGTCTATCATTAGTGTAAACCAGCATTGGCAGTCCTTCCTATACATTGCCCTCTCCATCCATTGCTAATACTCTCAGGGTACATTCTGGACACAATGGGATGGAATGGGGGATTGAAAGATGATTGATGATTGTCAGATTACCTTCAGTCTTATCACATTGTGTTAATCTGTGAAGACACCGTTGTTCCTCTTTTTGGGCAGTCCCTTGGGATTGAGGATGATTCATCCCCATTCCAATTCTGTGGGGATCACCCCATACCACTAGCACTATCCTGCATGCTAGGGACAATTTACAATTTACTGAAGCAAATTAACCTACATCTTTGGGGTGAGGGAAGAAACCGGAACACCCGGAGAAAACCCACGTGGTCACAGGGAGACCATACAAACTTCGTACAGACAGCACCCGTAGTCAGGATCGAACCTGGGTCTCTAGCGCTGTAAGGCAGGAATTCTACTGCTGCTCCACTGTGCCACCTCCTAAAGTTTGGAAAATTAGCTCCGCTCCTACGGGAAGTTTGATCAAGGAGAGATGTTTTCAAACGCAGCAGGAAAGATTGAGAAGCACTGGGGGATGATGCAACTGCGTTTGACATTGGATTACATTGAGAATGGTTCTGGTGCAGACCCATTAGATAATATCAGTTTCCATAATGTAACATTTTCATTCCATAGATAAATAAACATTTGTTTAATACTTATTCACAATTTAGAGTTTTCATTGACATTCTTTTAACTTAACTTAACATAGTGTTCTACGCTAACAGCAAACTCCTCACTTTACACAATTATTTTCAAAATGTGAAGAGTCAGAACATCATCAACTGAGTGTGGAATTTTCCAACACGCATTCCTGTATTATTCCAGAAAAACAAACAGGAAGCTATGGTCAATGTACATTTCCATTCATTTACTTCCCTTCCAGTGTCATTTGTTTTTATCTGTTATGCTTTGCACTGGGACGCCTTATCAATCCTCAAATTTCTCTTTGTTTCTGCATACACCTTTGATCCGACCTACTGTGAGCAGACTATTTCTCCGAGGATTACTGTGGCATACATTGCTCAGCTGTAATTCTGATCTGGGCATCAGAAAGATCTCCAAGTTCGAGCATTGCTTGTGTATGTCACGTATTATGGGACGTTTCTCTGCTGTAAGGGTACTGGTGTTGAGCAGATATATAATATTTTTCTCTTATCAGGTTCAACAACAAGTCTAATCATTTTGATGACGTCAATGGTGATTTCACGCTGTTGGCTCCCTCTTATGCACCACATTTCAATTGAACCAAACCTGCTGATCTGATGCAGTCATGAGTAACTTAAATGGAAAATGAAATTATTTATGATTACATGTGAATTAGAAGCAGAGCTTGGTCCTTTGAATGCCTCTGTCGTTCCGTGAGTTCATAACTGTTTGTAACATCACCTCACATCTGCCTTCCTCTGTCACTCCCTTGTTTATCTAACTCTGCCTTAAAACTATTCAAAGCTCTGTTTTTACCATTGTTTGAAGATAGGGTTCCCAAAGTCACAGAAGAGAGCATTTGGCCTCATCACTCTTAAATGGGCTCCCTTTATTTTTTTTAAGCAGCAAGCTCTCAATCTCCCATAAAAGCGATTTTTTTTTTCACGTACAATCTATTAATAAGCACCACTTTAGTTTAGTGATACACCAAGGACAAGGGCCCTTTGGCACACCATTCATTCAGACCATTGATTACCTGTTCACTCGAGATTCATGATATCCCACTTTCTCAAGCACTCCCTACACACTAGGGGTAATTTATGGAGGTCAATTAACCTGCAACCCCGCATGCCTTTCGCATGTGGGAGGAAACAGGAGCACCCAGAAGAAACCCACGTGGCCACAGGGAGAAAGTGCAAACTCCACAGAGGCAGCATCTCGAGATCAGGATCGAACCTGGGTCTCTGGCGCTGTAAGGCAGCAGCTCGACCAGGTGAGCCATCTGGATAATAAAGCCATCTGGAACATAGAAAACAGGTGCAGAAGTAGGCCATTCGGCCCTTCGAGCCAGCACCACCATTCAATATGATCAAGGCTGATCAGCCGAAATCAGTGCCCTGTTCCTGCTTTCTCCCCATATCCCTTGATTCCATTAGCCCTAAGAGCTATATCTAACTTTCAATGTTTCAAGGTTTCAAGGTCAGTTTATTGTCACATGTATCAATTAAGGAACATAATTTGAGTTACCATACAGCCATACTAGGTGAAAAGCAACAAGACACACAGCCACATAAAATAAAAGTTAACATGAACATCCACCACAGTGGCTCCCCATATTCCTCACTGTGATGGAAGGTAATAAAGTCCAATCTACTCCCTCTTGAATACATCTAGTGAATTGGCCAACACTGCCTTCTGTGGCAGAGAATTCCACAGATTCACAACTCTGGGTAAAAAGGTTTTTTATCTTCTCAGTCCTAAATGGCCCACCCCTTATTCTTATAGACAGCACCCAATCAGGATCGTACCCGGTCTCTGGCACCCAATCAGGATCATACCCGGTCTCTGGCACCCAATCAGGATCATACCCGGTCTCTGGCACCCAATCAGGATCATACCCGGTCTCTGGCACCCAATCAGGATCATACCCGGTGAGGCAGCAACTCCACCACTGCGCCGCCCATATTCGAGGGTCTCGATCCAAAACACCGCCTGTCCATTCCCTTCACAAGATGCTGCCCGACCCGCCAAGTTACTCCAGCGCTTTGTGTCCTACACAAGACTGCTCTGATTGCACCCCTGGTGTCAGGAAATCTGTCCACTTTAAAAAGTGCAGTGACCTAACTGTGTGCCAACATTGCAGGTAGCGGAATCTTCAGCAAAACGCAAAGTGCTGGAGAAACTTAACAGGTCAAGTGGCATCTGCGGAGGATCTAGGTCCAAGTTGTGGAGAAAATTCCATGGAGGAAATGGACAGGAGACGTTTCGGTTTGCGGCCCTTCTTCAGACTCGTGGATAGGTGACAGCTTGGACCTGGACTCTCCACAGATGCTGCTTGACCTGCTAAGTTTAGTTTAGATTAGTTTTAGTTCACCAGTTATAAGAGTAGAATTAGGCCATTCAGCCTATCGCGTCTTCTCCACCATTCAATCATGGCTGGTCTCTGCCTCCTAACCCCATTTTGCTGCCTTCTCCCCATAACCCTTGACACCCGAATTTGTCTATCTCTGCCTTAAAAAATGTCCAAACTTTGCCTTCACACCCCTCTGGGGCAATGTGTTCCACAGATTAACTACCCTCTGACGAAAAAAGTTCCTCCTCACCTCCTTTCTAAAAGAATGCCCTTTAATTCTGAGGGCGTGATCTCTGGTCCTAGACTCTTCCACCAGTGAGTACAGGCCCAGTGCAGTTTAGTGATACAGCGTGGAAACAGGCGCTGAGGCCCACTGACTCCACGCCGACCAGCGATCCCCGCACATTAACACTATCCTACACTAGGGACAACTTTCACATTTATACCAAGCCCATTAACCTACAAACCTGTACGCCTTTGGAGTGTGGGAGGAAACGGAAGTTCTTGAAGAAAACCCACGCAGGTCACGGGGAGAACGTACAAACTCTGCACAGACAGAACCCGTAGTCAGGATCGAACCCGGGCAGCAACTCTACCGCTGCGCCATTTAGGGGAATTCCAGAATTCATACCATCCAAAATAATTAACATTTCGTTCCACATTGGGTGGAAACTGAGAGTCGGATATTGTGCAATGTTGGCGGCCACTCCAGTTGGGTCAGTGCACTTTCTATAGTAGACAGATTCCCTGAGACACGAGTGCAATCAGAGCACGGACAGGAAGTCAGACTGAGATAAGACCTTATGATCATAAGAGATAGGAGTAGAATTAGGCCATTTGGCCCATCGAGTCTACTCCGCCATTCTCAATCATGGCTCTCCCTCCTAACCCCATTCTCCTGCCTTCTGAGAAGCCTGTGGAAGCCATTTTAATCGTTGGAACTATTAAAGAGAACAATGACACAAGGTGCTGTCTCCGTTCACACAGAGTTATGCCTGTTAATTCCATGCACAGTTAACATGGAGTTAACTCCCTGTGCATAATGGTGTACAGCAGTCTTTAGTGCCCTTGGGCCGTAACATAGCTTAAGGTCCGGATTCAATGAGAACTAAGATCCTAGAACTTTAAGGTCATGTTACTCCACTATCATACAGATGTTACCTTTGGGACATCCATATGTACCCTCAAAATTGGGAGAATCAAACGTGTATGCAGCAAATGTTTACTCTGTCAAAGGATCTTGATAGTATTGAATACAATTCGGAAAAGCTGCATGTAATCTGTGCTATAATGTGTAGTAATACTCACCTCTGTGGCCCTGGCATGCAGCGAACGGGGTCAACACTGTAAGAAGAGAACATTGATATACATTTTCAGTATTACACCAGTAGCTATGCAAGTTTCATTTCTGTATCCAATAGATTAAACAACAATCTAACCCCAACAAAATTAGGGCGACACGATAGCGCCAGAGTTCGATCTCGACTCTGGGTGGACTTTGTACATTCTCCCTGTGACCGTGTGGATTTTCTCCGGTTTCCTCCCTCACTCCAAAAACATACAGGTTTGTAGGTTAATTGGCTTGGTAAAATTATATAAAGGTAAAAAATTGTCCCTAGTGCGCGTAGGATAGTTTTAATGTGAGGGGATCGCTGGTCGGTGCGGACTCGGTGGGCGAAGGGCCTGTTTCCGCGCTATATATCTCTAGACTAAGCTAAAGACTTTAACCCAGGAGAGATCAGTTCTTCTGCAATGAGAAGATATACAATATCTGAGCACCGGGGTGTTGATAAGGGAAAGTAGAATGCAAGAAACATCATAACAGAATGAAAAGTAAAAAGATGTATTAACGTTATTCTGCAAAAGATAGAGAATACATTATATTGAAGAATAAGGAGCAGGCAGGAGAACTCAACAAATATCCGTGAAAGTTGACAGGAAACTCCTGGCAATAGTTGAAATCCACTAGGAGAGTGAGTGAGAAACTCGAAAGAAAGTAGCAGTAGTTTTGTTTTGGGATACAGCGCGGAAACAGGCCCTTCGGCCCACCGGGTCCGCGCCGACCAGTGATCCCCGCTCACATGAACACCATCCGACACCCACTAGGGAAGATCTCGGAGAAAACCCAAGTAGGTTTACGGGGAGAATGGAAAGTCAATAAAGACAGCACCCGGAGTCGGGATCGAACCCAGCTACCGCTGCTCTACTCTACCGCTCCATCACTGTGACCGCCCCAGTAATTACATTTTTTTTTAAAGAAAAGGTGTTAAGAAAGGAACTGGATTGAAATTATAACTCAACTATTTAAGAAGGTAAGAGGAGATATATAAAAAAGGAACTATTAACCACTAAACTCAACATCGATTAGCAAGAGAGTGCTGGAATCTATTAAGGAAGTGATAACGGAGCACTTGGAAAATGGCAGGATATGGTGCAATTGGCTTGGATTTGTGAATGAAAAAACAAGTTTGATTGGAGTTCTTTAAGACCGTAACCAGCAGAGAAGATAAAAGAAAAAAAAAAAACATGTTTTTGGTTTGCAGAAGGCCTTCAATAAGATGCCTCACAAGCCATGATGATTAAAAAAAAATTAGATGCACAGTAGTTGGGATTTGATAGAATGGCACAAAATGCTGGATTAACTCAGCGGGACAGGCAGCATCTCTGGAGAGAAGGAATGGGTGACGTTCCCGGTCGAGTTGGAAAATAAGAGATGTACAAAACTCTTAAGGGCTTTGACAAGTTCAATGTTGAGCAGGCATGGATTGAGATAGACAACAATAATATAATTTCATGTTGTGATTCTGTAAAATAATGGAGTGTTGCAGGAATCATTGCAGGTGCCCCAGCTGATCACTATCGAGATCAATGATTTGGTTGGGTAACAGCTCCAAGTCTGCTGAAGACACATCATTGGATTGCAATATGCTTTGTGAGGTAGATGCAGAGAGAGTTTGACAATTTTAACATTCAGGTGAAGATATGGAAAATAGAATATAACATGGAAAATATAAGATCATCTGCTTTAGTAGAAACAGTGGAAAGTGGACCATATTTCAAATGGGGGAAAATATAGTGTGCAGAGAGACTTGTGTGTCCTTATCATTAATCACTGAAAGTTAATATAAAGATACAGTAAACTTAGAAAGGTAACAGTACATTAAGCCTTTTCTGCAAGAGGATTTGACTACCAAGACATCTTGGTTCAATTCGACAATGCCCTGGTGAGACCACATCTGAAACATTGTTTATGAGCTGATATTCCTCCCAAGGCAAGATATCCTTGCAGCAGAGAAAGAGTGTCACTGAGGTTCTCCAGAATGGTGCCTGGAATCGCAAGTTTGTTGTGCAACGAGAGGTTAAACAGGCTAACCCTTGGAAAAATGAGATGTGATTTCTGCAAAACATACAAAAGTGCTTTGTCAAGGTCAATGTTGAGTCCAGAACTCGCAATCTCAAGTTAGGGTCTTAACCCTTCAGCGGAGAGGTGAGAAGAAATCTATTTACTGAGGGGGTAACAAACCCTCCATACAATAGGGCTGCACAGGCTCTTTAAGATGGGTGTTACTAGATTTTTTTCATATCAAGGGAATCACATGATATTTGGTTTATGCTTGAAAAGGTTGCTGAGATACAAGAGTGGACATTACCTTTTGAGTGACAGGGCTGAATAGCCTCAGACAACTTTTATATTTTTTTCTTACAATTGCAGACAACCATTAATCTTCTTCAATTTATTACACAGTATATTCAGTGCACCCTACTCAAAATGACTTCAGGTAATGTTCCACGACGGAGCAATGGCAATATGTGTGGTTAATGCTACCATTCATTCCATTTAGTATTGTTTTTCAAGGACCGTAGTGAACCGTTGTTTTAATTCTATCTCTGAAAAATATTTAGGTGATTACACACAAAGTTTCAATTATAACGGTGTCATTTTGTTTATCTTGGAATCAATTTCCGCGCAGTTAACTACATAAAATGCTTTAACTGACATTCGGGGAAAGTTCAACTGTTCTTGTGGATTGTCCGTGCAAGTCCAACCAGCTGACAAATACCCTGCAGTGAATGATTCTGAAGACAAAGATCTACTTTTTTCACAGTTTGCATTCGTATATCTAATGTGTTGACCTTAAATTGTTTTTAAACCACTTGCTTTAGTTGGAGCCATCCTAAATGTGTTTAAATGTTTGAGAAATGCAATAGAGCCGTCCCACACTTCAAAATAAGTCAATGCTTCCAGCATGACAACAAACTGAATTTCAAAACCAATGACAATAAGCTTTATGAATTGAGTGGAGCAACTGGTGTTAGGATGAATTACTAGAACAAATAAATATATGATAGAGCACTTCTACACAACTTTTCAGTTAAGATGAGCTTCAAGTAAACATTCCTCATAATTCATCCTTCCTGAATTAATACAAGGTCGTGTAAAAAATTACTTAGCAATCAATGCGAAGAATTCTCCTCGTCTTTGGAAAATGGCAACTCACCAAACAGAACTTGTAGATGGAAGACGACATTCATTTTCTTCTTTTGATACAACTGGTTGTCAGCGAACGAACACCAAGTGTAGAACGAGAGCAAAGTCAAATTAGTTCTTTCGTTCTTCGTCAAAAACTGCAGGGACAATTGAAGGGTTTTTTCTCCCTCTTGCGCTGGCAGCTGTCTGCAAGATCCACACCCGGGACTGGAATTGCTAGCACACACTCAGAGCAGTGATAGCTGTGCGAGTCTGATAATAAAACGGAAATAAGGAAGGCCAAGGACATCCTGCCCTGTAAATGGTCACCACCAACTCACCAGTCTTTCTTTACAGCACAATAATAATTTCTAAAGCAAATTTGAATGAGAGGATACAGCAAAGCACGTCTTCTTCCATTTAGGTCACAATTCTGGTTGATTTTAAAACTAATTACTGAACCCCAGGGAGAGTTTGTTCTACTGCCAATCCTCTCTCTCCACAGGAAATAAACATTTCAATTCAAGTAGGAACTGATTTACATTTGCATGCTTATAAACCACATTCTTATACAGCACTGCTCAATAAAGAAAAACAGCAGGCTTCTTTAACAATCCAGATTGATCAAGTTTAAATAAATAACTTAAAAGGACAGAACTTGCTGTTGCGTTAGAAACTACCTATAAAGATGTTTTCATTTAAATCTACCACTAGTAACAAGAAGTGTACAGCTGAGAAGGCCGTGGATAGGTTTACTTTTGGATATCCAAAAACAAATTGGCATTTAATTCTAAGATGTGGGCACCAAATCAGCATGTATCCTCCAATTACCCAAAGATGGCACTTGGCAAAATTCATGAAAGAGTGGCTGGTTGTGTATGTTATTCAATAATAACTGCCTGTAAATGCAAGAGTATTTATACTGATTGGTATATACCAAATGTACCCTTTAGTCAGTTTAAATATGCAACTCATCTGCCGTTGTCTAAAACCAAACTATTGCAATGGTGGAGACGCAAAAGACTGCAGATTCTGGAATCTGGAGCAACAACCAAACTGATGGAGGAGCTTGTGTCGGAAAGAACTGCAGAAGCTGGTTTAAAATCGAAGGTAGACACAAAATGCTGGAGTAACTCAGTGGGACAGGCAGCATCTCTGGAGAGAATTGGGTGACGTTTCGTGTCTCGACCCGAAACGTCACCCATTCCTTCTCTCCAGAGATGTTGCCTGTCCCGCTGTGTTACTCCAGCATTTTGTGTTTACCTGCTGGAGGAACCCAGCAGGTCAAGCAACATCCGTGAAGGGAAATGGACAGTCAATCCTTTGGGTCAAGTCAAGTTTATTGTCATATGCACAAGCACGGTGAGATACAGGTACAATGAAAGTCTTGCTTGCAGAAGCATCACAGTCGCAATATATTCAGACAACATACAAAAGCATAAATTATAGATACATTTTACTGTTGCAAGACAGTGAGAATTAAAACTGTGCAAAAAAAACACAAGATATTAGGGCAAAACACAAAACAGGTCATGCAAGAGGTGGCATGTAATAATCTATGACTGCGGTAGGATTGAGGTTGTGTGAACTGATTTTAAAAACCTGATAGTTGCAGGAAAGTAGCTGTTCCTGAATCTGGTGATTTGGGACTTCGGGCTTCTGTACTTCTAGAGAGCTGAGGGCAAGGTGGGGTCATTGATTATCAATATGGTCTATTTGAATTAGTGCCTTCCATAGTTGATTTTGAAGGTGGGGAGGGCACTGTGATGGACCAAGTTGAGCCCACCCTTCACTGCAGCCGCTTGCATACCCAAACGGAAATGTCAACTAGGCGATGCCGAGAATGTGAGGAGAATGAAATTATCGGAGTCATATAGTTGTGTAAAATGGTGGTGATGGTCAGCAGGGACTTGGTGGGCTGAAGGTCCGGTAATGCTGTATCTCTCACTGATTGGAAGTGGGTTGTGGGAGAGAAAGAAACAGAATTGTAAAAATCTTTATAAATGGAGAAGCACGTAAGCTTTTTGTGTACAAAACGTTGCTGGTCAGATGATTAATAAATGTAGGGTCACATAGCCAGAAACAAAATAAGGATGTTTAACATTTAGAGCCATGCTACACCATACTGATGTAACTGAATTGGAATTTTCTAATTCATAATGCATAATTACAATTATGGATAATTTATGGTGACTAATTCACCTAATAATCTGCACGTCTTTGGACTACAGCTTTTACAAAACTATAATGCTGTTTTTGTGGTGTGGCCTAACTTAAACATATCATGGGAAGGGCCACAATGAAATCCTCAGGGAATTGGATATAAATAGCAACATCTTTCAAAAAGCATACATTTTCCCACTCATTATTACTAGGGTGTTTCAAATGTTTTCTTCCGTACGTTGCCACTTAATCACCATCAACGTAACTCTCAAGGCATTAATATCTCATACACTTCCGTGATACTGACATCCAATCCACTCATTTACCATTTCAGATTTTGAACATTGCGAGCACTTTGAGTTTTTTGTTTGTCATTTGGTCCTTCTTTTGACAGGTTGAGTCGATTTGTTTGTTAACTGCTAAAACGGCGATACTTAAATGTATAAATTACCAAGAAAAAAGTTTCCAACTTTGACGTAAACCAGCATCTGCAGTTTCTTCCAACACAATTTTATTAATTGTGTAAGAAATAAGCTGTAGCATTCTGTCTCGTGGATTGATGCCAAAACAGTATTTTTTCCACTGTGATTTTGAACAGGAAAAAATGTCAAGGTAGAAGGCCGAAAAGCAAAACCCTTTGAAAACAGCATCCTGTAAAAACAGACAGAATGACGAGAGGGAATAATTGGCTTCTCCACAATCACGCTAATTGTCCCTGGGATTTGGTCATGTTTTCAAGGCTTTACTTGCACAGTAATTGACCCAATGCATTGCTCTCCTCCTCTCCCTCCTTACCAGTATAAATAAATTACCTTCTGATAGAGTCATCTTTTTATTTTGAAAACCCACCATGTTCTAGTATCCATAACTGAATGTTTGTGTCAGCAAATGATCTTTATTTCATTAAAGTTCCTAGTCAGGAGAAAATGTATCTTTCCACTTGAGAATATGTTCCTCACTTCCAGCCATATAATGCAATTTGAGTCTCTCTGGAAAATACTGTATAGGGAAAAACAGGCATTACGTTAAGATGAGAGTACTGTCTTGGAATAAGTTGTTATTAAATGATTAATCCATCAGTTGTCTATCTTAGAATATCACAACGAAACATGAGTGCTTCAACAGTGAACAAGGTCGCAAAGCAGCAATAAAACAAAATCAGTAGGAAAAACCACTGTTAAAAACAAGTGTTGAAAATTCAAGTAATTCAAATCGGTGGTAAAGATGCAAGGAAAAGATGCAAATAGCAATGTAAATCTATATTACTAAAAGTCTGATCTTGACCACTTCCTGTTGCTCTGTATATTGGTTTTAGAAAAAAGCTGCCACTTACAGCTGTGATTTTGGCCATCTTACTCAGAGTCCCCCTCCGCTGCGCAGGACAAGAGGATTTTTCCCATCGATGAAAAATACAAGTTTTCAGTGTTAAAAAAATGTTGAGATTCTCTCTCCTGAAGGCCATGTCCCTACCGGAGGGACTATAAAACCCGGAAGTGTTGTGTGCCTCAGTCAGTCTCTGCAAGATGGAGGAGCGAGAGGGTCATGTCTCTCAGTCTGAGATGTGAATAACACTGAACACATGTCTACTAAACTGTGAGTGGTTTTACTGACCTGTCAGTGCCCTTAACGTGGTTTGAAAATATCGTTTGGAAATGCTAAAGCTGTCTTGCCTTTGATTTGGAAATGCTAAAGCTGTGTTGCCTTTGGTTTGGATTTTAAGATTAAGAAAGTAAAAGCAAACCTACTAATGTCTCCATTTATAAAACAATGGATGCTACATTTGTATGCAAAGCGGACGTCCAGAAGATCAAATCTTTAGCATTGAATTTATCATTCTCAATTCTAAGGGAATCACATGCCAATTTTCTGTTTTAAGCTCTCTTGCATTTTTCACAGGGTGAATACTTTAGCAGTAAACTTGCTGTATTATTCCTAACCAAATGCAATCTTAATGTTCCTCTTTTTAGATCATTTGTATTTTTATAGGGCATCTATCAGTCTAATCAGTACTCCTGTTGCAGGGAGCTGAAGTCATGGCTGTGCAGACAGATGTTCTGTGAAGCTCGTAGGAAAAATAGCCAGTTCCAAGCTGTGAAATAGAAGAGCTGCAGAAATACATTTAGAATTACATTAAATGTTGAATTAAATGTTCTTTAGCATGTGAAAAACATGCTATCGGAGAATGCAAGTGTGGAGAAGCATGGGTCGGATCATCTTAACTCGTTTTGGATAGTGATCAAATAGTTGGAAAGGTAGGTGGGTGCAAATCAAACTTCAAGGACCAATTGCAACAGTGGATGATTCCCTGTAAAAGCAGATTTGCTCTTAATCGTGATGAAAACGAATCAGACTAAAATATTGTAAACTTATTACCATTAAACAACCAGATCTATATACATATAAATTTGGACCAACGGTGGCACTGACTGTCCAAGGTTCCTACTTGGTCGCTCGAAAGATTATAACAGATTTGAATAACCTTCAGTTGATGTACCCAACCAGTCCCTGGTAATCATTCACCCCCTTGTTTCAAGAGTCAAGAGTATTTAATTGTCATGTGTACCAATAACAATGGAATTCTTACAGCAGAACAACAGGTCTGTAAACACAATACTCAGAGGTAACATAACATTATCAAGAATCTCTCAACCTCTCCTTAATGTTCAAAAAATCCCTTAAAGGACAGTATAAGTGGATTTAACTTGCTAAAGTAAAGCAACAAGCAACTTTTAAGGTTATGTTATTACTAACTTTGAAGTGGGTGGGGGGGGGGGGGTGAAAGGGAAGAGGGAAATAAAATGACTGGTGGCTAGAACAAAAAAGTCAAAATGAATATTTTGCCCTAATATTTGCCTGTGATGATTGAGCCACAGTATTGAATTAATTTATTGATTTTTTTGTTTATTATATACTGTGTATTGTGTTTACAGGCCTGTTAAGCTGCTGCAAGTAAGAATTTCATTGTTCCAATATCAGTGGATGACACTCTTGAACTTTCCTTGGGAGATTTAATGGATAGTGAATTTCCTCATTCCGCTGACTGGATAGCATGCAGTAAAAATGCTTGCCTGTACCTTGGTACAACTGACAATAAACTAAACTACCTAGTTTACACTGAACAATAAGGATGCAGACTCTCAATTTAGGATTGTTTATTTAGAAATGAAAATTACAGTTGTAATATGATTGACAATTTGTATCAAATAAAGTGCAACTATACAGTTGGGCTGTTCTCTTCCAGCAAGTCCCTAACTGTATGTTCATCCCCCAGTTATATCACCAAGTTTTCTTGTTCCGTAAAGTGAAATCCTATCATGCACATTACGTTTGGGATTCTGGAGGCACATATTTGAAAAGAAATTACCCTTTCAAGTGACAGAAACATGAAAGACAATCGCATTACCAATGTTACACAAGTGGAGCAAATCAGATGTTAAATTTACAGCTGTATGTTTGAACCTTACTGATTTTGCATATTTAGAAGCATGGGTTGATAATGCTAGACAGCCGAACATCTTTCATCTTTAAGTCAGGGCATTGGAAAACAAACCAATTGAGAATTGCGTTGAGAGGTCAGGATTCTCTTAAACTATAAATCAGCCCAAATAACATCCCGACAACCTTGCCAAAGCATTACTTTTTAAACTTTTTTTAGTTTGTAAAGCAAATTCATTCAGCATTATTAAAAGCAGGAATGCAGAGATTTTGCCAAATGGTTTAACCTGTCAGAAAGGGTTTTAAAAATGTCCCAGAGAATCAGATCAAAACAGCAGCATCTTTTAATAATGCACACATTCTCCCAGTAAAGCAGGAGACTTTGAGTCAATGCAGTGCCTACCGGCAACATATCATTCAGTGCACTCATCCTCCCATCCGCTTCCAGGATATTGACATCCAAACCACTCACGTAGAGGCATTTAATGTTTTTATTTCAGAGATTGAGTATTCACAGTATTTTTCTTCTTGTTTACTGTTTAATCCTTTCAATCACATGATATATTTACTCAATTTGTTCCTTAACTGCCAGTATACCAACACTCAAATCTATTTGACAGAGTTAAAAAAATACCCGTTTTATAAATATGGTTTTAAAAATAAGCCACAACATTCCATATTGTCTCGTGGCTAAGAGATTAATCCTTAAACAGCAATTTTCCCGTTGTGATTTTAAACAGAGTAAAGGGCAATAGAGGGCTGAGAAGCACAAGTCCTTTCAACAAATAGCACACTATAAAGAGACGGTATAATCAATGAGAATTATTCTCGAGGCAATCATACTGTTGAACCATGGGATTTGGCTGATTTTGCAGGAGTCAAAGTAATTGAAGAATTCCCCCATCTGTCATCCCTCACCCTCATCTCCTGTGTCCTGCAGTTCTGTCCTCCTTCCCCCTTCCCCCCCACAGACAAAAAGATCCCCTTAGATGCACCTAGTCTCATCCTGAGTAGGTGAATCGAGGATCAGAGGACATAGATTGAAGGTGAAGAGGAAAAGATTTTATAGGAATCCAAGGGGTCATTTTTTCACACAAAGGGTGGCAGGTGCATGGAACAAGCTGCCAGATGAGGTAGTTGAGGCTAGGTTTAAGAAACAGTTAGACAGGTACATGGATTGGACAGGTATGGAGGGATATGGACCAAACGCGGGCAGGTGGGACTTGTGTAGCTGGGACATGTTGGCCGGTGTGGGCAAGTTGGGCCAAAGGGCCTTTTCCATGCTATATCACTCTATCCTGATGTTTCCCCCCACCAGCCTCTGCATCCAATACATCACCCTCCTCCTCCAGCTTCCCATCTCCACTCCTGTCCGCCTTCCTCAGAGACCGCTCCCTCTGCCACATCTTGGTACACTCATCCCATCCCACCCAAACTACTTTAGATTACAACCTTCTCTCCGTATGAAAATTATCATTAGTATTATGTTAAAGTTTCTGCTTATTAGCAAGTGCCTTGCTCAGCTTGAAGAAACAGACACAATCCGCATTGTTTGCAGCCCAATTTGCGATATTGTTTGCGATTTAGGTATCACAGCAAATTGCTGAAGACAGAACCAAGGACTTACATGAGGCAAGGCAGATAAATTGCTGTTAAATGATCAACCCATCAATAGCTTAGCCTGAAACATCACAGTAAACCATAACAAAACATATTAGAGATTTCTAACAATGAGCAAGATTAGTAAAACTAGAAAAGCGATCAATCACTAGAAAAATCCCTGTGTAAAAATGGTGGGTTTTGAAAATTCTATAAGTAGTCCAAATGTGTAACAAAATAAACAAAGACATACAAATGGTATTGTAAAATTGAAATATATATTAGTGCAAATATATTTGAGATTTATCTTTTATTTTCAAAATTTAAAAAGTAACCTTTCAGAGCACCGTGAGGATTGGAGACAAGTTTTCTGCTTTATCTGCTCTGATGCCATTACTGATGGAAATTGGTTGAGAGTTTGTGTTCTGTAGATGAAACTCTAATTTCATACGTAATGCCATCCTGCACAAGCTGTTTGTTGTATTTACAAAAGCTACTTTGGCACTCAGCTATAATTCCAGTGCGTAAGTTTAAGTTGTTGGACCGTGTCCTTGGATCCCAACAAAAGCAGCAAGCTAATTTATCAGGAACTCACCCACCAGGTTTGGTGAGAGATATTATTACACTACCTCATATGTTGAAACAGTACTTTTACAGTTGCAGGTATTGATTTTGTGCTCAAGTTATTCTTGTTCTTGCTGACTGCATTGAAAACTTTTGGAATGTCACTGGCTTCCAACTTTTTTTGTATATTTTTCAACAAATACTGTTTAACATTAACTGGAGATGTTTTAAATTTTGAGTGGGTGCAAAATTCGCAGAAATAGTATGTTGTTCACCCTAGTCTTGTGTTCTTACTGCAGGAAAACCAGGGAGAGGCTGTATGCCACTGACTCAAGAGTACATGGCTTGAAAATAACATGCAGAGTTCCCTCTGGAAAGACAGTGGAAGAACAATTGTTTTAAGTCATTGATACACATTCTATATTGCTGTTAGTGCGGGTGCATAGGAACTGGCATTTCTATTGACAGTGACGATGCCCTAATCATACATTGTCAACATTTTTTGCCCAAAGTTAAGAGGAACAATACTTCCCCCAACTCTTCCCAATTTATACTGTTTAAAAATTATTCCTTGGAACATTTTACTACACATCATACGGAATATTTAGTCCCATATTTAAAATGTAATAGCCCGCTGATATAGTAACAGCCTGATTATCTGTATTTACAGATCAATACCAATTTCAGGTGGCAAGGTGGACCAGACATGTAAAAATTACGTTCTGGTCAAATGGTCGGCAGAGTCCGTCTCTCCAGTATTGGCATCAGGGTTTGCAGAAATCTGCTATTGATTCTGCTCCTTCCCCAAAATGGAGTTTGTATGGGGAAGGAGGGGAAAAAGATTAAAGATGTAAACATTGACCATCACAATTCCCTGATTAGACTTTCTTCTTTCTTCTGCCTTTTGCACAACCTTTGCCATACCAACCACCTGAGACAGTGGAGCCCACACTTCCCGGGTTGTCCTTAGTTAGTAGCTTACGGCTGTGACTGTCTTCTTCGCCTGGCCTCAGTTGAGTAGCTAGGCTAAAAATAGGATCTTTTGACCTGCAAGAGAATCAGGCATCAGAGTGAAAATTATCTTTAGGTATTAATCAACAACCATCCCACAGTTTATTAATGAAATCATCCCATCCCATAACTTCACCTACCCATGTTCTGCTGAGATTCTGCCCGACCCGCTGAGTTACTCCAGCACTTTGTGTCTTTGTCACCAACTTCACGTATAGTACAATAAATCATAATGGCACCCAACTACATCAATTGTTTTAAATTAAATCCAAAAAAACCTTCAGTTTGTATTGATTTTAAAAAAGTAATCGCAAATCCAAAACGAGATGAAGGATAACTATAGGAGGGGTTTAGAGAGGCAATTCCAGAAGCAGGAACAAATCCATTGCTGCTGTTGCTGAGATAAAGATGGCACACAAGAAATCAGAGTTGGTAAAAACAGATCAGAGGATCATAATTCTGAAGGAAGTGAAAGATCAAGAGAGGCAATGGATTTAAACTCAAGGATGGTATTTTTAAATAATGCACAGCCATGGAGGCCACAGCAGTGACGAGCGAACGGGACGTGGAGGCTGACGGGATACAGGCAGTGCTTTGCGTGAGCTTGTGTTCATTGAAGCTGCAACACAACGCAGCCGCTGACAAAGCCCAGGTGAGGGTTTCAGTCACAGATGAGCTGTGGGAGGATGGATGATGGGCAATTATTGTAGAAGTGGGTTGTCGTAGTGATGGAGAGGATCAACAGTAGGCAGCTCAATCCACTGTTAATTTGAATGTGGCAAGAGGAATGGAATTAGTGGCAAGGTAACAAAATGTGTGTCAAAGGAAAAAAAATATTGATAGAGGTGATGTTAGCTAGAGATATCATGTAGATGTGGAAGCCAAAAATGCATCCTGGGGAATTTTAGTCTGGTTATAACTGGAAAAGTGCCAGTGACAAATTGACAACAAACTCATAACAAAGGACAGGTGTAGGAGGATTGTGGTTGAGGGTGGCAAGGTCTATTGTGAAGTGATTTTGCTCAGTTCAAATATTATAGAAAGATCGTTAAGAGATTCCAGAGCTGAAGTATTAGAGAAAGGGAAGTTTGGAGATGAGGAAGTAATGTGCAAGTACAAAATACTTGCAGGTAGTATGAAGACAAAGGGCACAATCAGCTCTCCCAGATGAGGCAGAGGTTCCCCTACATCTGTTCCAACCTAGTCTACTGCAATGTGGCCTCCCTACGATGAAGCAAGGCTTAGACTACACAACATTTTTGCACAGCACCTGTGCTCTGTTTCAAATCTAAGCTTTTGGTTACATGGCATTTTAATTTTTCTTTACACTTACTCACAAACCTGTCTGTCCTCAGCCATTGATATGGAAAGACAAAAAATTGGAACAACATATTCCACTTGGGAAACTTATTGCAACCATTGCATGACCATTGACTTTTTCATTTTCAGGTAACCATCTTCTCACACATCCACCCACCGTCCATCTAATTTTCTTCTACCTTTGTCCATCTTTCCGATTCTCTCTTCCATCTGGTTATATCTAACAATCACATCCCTATCTGGTTCTATCTATCTATCTATGAAAGGAAAAAGCTTTGATATTCAAACCTTGCAGTAGGGGCAGAGGAGAGAGGTTGGAGGGTAAGGTTGTGTCCAGTGGAGGTGGGGTGCAGGGGCTTTGTAGCCAGTTCCACCGCAAGGCTCATGAGGGAAGTAGGAGTCAAAGGGCAGGCACAAAGGAAGGCAATAAAAGAACTTGCCAATGCCGCCGAACGGAGCAGTCACTGGCTGTGGCTGAAGAGGAAAGATGCTGTCTGGGCTGCCACGCGACCATCTAGTAGCTAGCAATGAGACACACCCAGGTCTGATCAACCTGTGGTGGGCCTGCCTCGACTGAGGGTGTCTTGTGATAAAAGGCCGAAACACCCAGTGACATTGAGGTACACAACTGAAGATGTGTCTGATTGTTAGCAAAATTCACCTAGTGGTCATACCCAAGAATGTCAATTGTAGTGAAATCTTAGGGATTGTAACATCCAGTCCTAATAAGCAATCAATATCACCTACCACCCTCTGTTCCACCTTCCCCCACATAGTTCCATCTACCCAACAACCCCTCTCCAACTGGTTCCACCTATCAGCGTATCCCACATCCATCATAGTGTCCAGATGCAGGGAACTCAACCAGAAATTAGTTCCTCCAGCGTTGTTTTTTTTTGTACTCGAGGGTGGTGTTTGTTTTGAGGATTGGGGCTTTATCACCAATTTTGAAAGAGAGCACAACAGAGAGAGGAAACGACTTACTATATCATCTAGCAAAGAAGCCATGAAAGCTGGGTGGTCAGAGATTTGGTGGGAATGTTGGAGGTTGGCAAGTTCATCAAGCATGCTCTAAAGGCACAAGTCAGAAAGGAAAGAAATGAGGGAAAGATGGAGTGCCAGGATGAGGATTGGTTTGATGGGCAAAGGAGAAGACACAGCAGAAGTAATTCATTGCTCCTTGTACTTTGGAGATAAAGGTATGGATTTTTAGGATATTGGGGGAAAGATGAAAGAGCTTTGATTTGTTTACCAGGATGATCCTGTGAATTATTCTGATAGAGATGAAGGCATGATCATACTTGATGTGATTCAATCATGGACTGATGTTGTGAGGACAAACTATTCTGGAGAAAGTGATCTAGAGAGATTACAGAGACAAAGGGGAATTTGGGGAATGGCCGAACAGTTCCCAAAGATCATTGCAAATTATGGACCAAAACCAAGATAGGTGAGAGTTTGGAAGTGCTGGTGCAAGGGATTTGAAAAGAGAGTCTAATGCCAGAGCCAAAAGGAATTGATTGCTAAAATAGTGAATTTGAAGGGATAAAGGGAAAAGGTCTGAGGTGCATACCTGCAATTGAGTCAATAAGAGTATGGGATGCAAAAGATAGTGCATTCTGGTGAAAACTCAAAAATGGATAGTCTGAGGAAGAACTGGAGAAAACCCTGAAGATTACTAAAAATTGGATGGAAATACCTATCATAGTGTGGAATTTCAAGGCAAAGTTCTTCCAGTAGTAGCTGCATGACATCATCACATTTTGCATGAATCTTCAGTGTAGCTACACCATCTTTTGGTGTCCACTGCAAAAGATGAGGGAGAAGCGCCAAATTACAGCTTGCACATAATGTCTTTAAAATAGGTTTGCTGCCAAAATAAGATGATATCAAAAGGTAAATTAATTTACTGTCCAATAGGAAGAAGTGAACCAAGACAACAATGCACCCTTCTAATGCTTTAAGTAGGTTAAATATGACAGAATTGAAATTAAATTCACCTGCCTTCATCTGTCAGGGTATTGAGTATATAAATTGAGATGTTATGCTACAGTTGTACAAGGCATTGGTCAGGCCACATTTGGAATATTGTGTTTGGTTTTGGTCAGCCTGCTGGAGGATGTTGTTAAGCTGAAAAGAGTTCCATGGATATTGCCAAGACTCTAGGGCCTGAGCTTTAGGGAGAGGTTAGGAATTTAGCCTTTTGAGCACAGGAAGCGACAGGGTGATCTTACAGACATGTATACAATAATGAGGGGGATAGGGTGAATGCACTTTTACCCAGGATAGGGGAATCAAGAATCAGAAGTTATAGGTTTAAGGCGAGAGGGGAAAGATTTATTCGGAACCCGAGATGCAGCTTTTTCACAGGATGGTGGGCATACAGAATGAGCTGCCAGAGGTAATCGAGGCAGGTACTATAACATTTAGAAGTATTTGGCCAGGTACACAGATTGAAAATGTTCAGAGAGATATGGGACAAACACGAGCAAGTGGGACTAGTGTAAGTGGCCATTTTGGTTAGCATGGACAAGTTGGGCAGAAGGTCAGTCCCCCTGCTCGAGGACTCTACAGCAGGGAAACAGGCCCATAAAGTTGACAGGCTTCATGACCATAAATTTGAACTTAAATGTAAATGTATAATCTGCGTTCAATATAAAAATACATTCAATGACAAAAGTTTGCTTCCCTCACACAAGCATATAACTCTATATTGAGCCCAGAGTAGAATTAATTTCAAAACATCCTCCAGTTGAAGTAATAACAGAGAGCACATATTAAGGTTGTACTCTGTTCAATGAGCTATGTTTTCATCCTTTAATAAAATGGACAATATACATACTGTACTGCTTATTGTTGACTGGTTCATTATGTATTGCTTTAGATGCCAGTTGTATACTGTTCCCAAGGCATTTTTACACTGTCACTTTAATGGACACATAACCCATTTAAACATAAAAGTAAGCTGCATGACAAAGATTTGAAAAACTGAGGTGATGTGATGGTAAATCTTGACCAAAAGCAAAATAAGGAATAAAAGTCAATGGTGTAGTACAATAACCTATGTATGGTTAGGCAGCAGAGAATTCAGAACCATGACAGCAATAATAGGTGCTAATTAACAGCAGACAAAAACACATTTTATTTAATGATTTAGGTTTAGATTTAGTTTTAGTCTCTTGCCTCCAAGACAGATTTTCACTGTTTCTCAGAACACGGGATAGTAATAATACTAAACCTAAGCAATAAAGGTTAAAAAAATTAAGCCGTTATTGGAATACAGTCACTTGTTAACAGTAAAATGTCGTAAAACACATCGAATCAGTTATAGTCATAGAGCGATACAGTGTGGAAACAGGAACTTCGGCCCAACTCACCCACACTGGCCAACAATGTCCCACCCAGCTGCCTACGCTTGGTCCATATCACTCCAATCCTGTCCTATCCATGTACCTATCTAACTGTTCCTTAAATGGTGGGATAGTCTCAGCCTCAACTACCTCCACTGGCAGCTTGTTCCTTACACCCACCATCCTTTGTGTGAAAATGTTATCCTTCGGATTCCTATTAAATCCTTTCCCCTTCACCTTGAACCTATGTCCTCTGGTCCTCGATTCCCCTACTCTGGGCAAAAGACTGTGCATTTGCCTGATCTATTCCTCTCATGATTTTGTATATAAAATCTTCCCTCATCCTCCATGGAATAGAGACCCAGCCACTCAACCTCTCCCTATAGCTCACACCCTCTAGACCTGGCAACATCCTCGTAAATCTTTTCTGAACCATTTCAAGCTTGACAATATCTTTCCTATAACATGGTACCCAGAACTGAACACAATATTCTAAATGCAGTCTCACCAACATCTTATACAACTGCAACATGACCTCCCAACTTCTATACTCAATACTCTGACTGATGAAGGCCGAAGTGCCAAAAGCCTTTTTGACCACCTTCTCTACCTGCGACTCGACCTTCAAGGAACCATGCACCTGTACTCCTAGATCCCTCTGCTCTACAACACTACCCAGAGGCCTACCATTTACTGTGTAGGTCCTGCCCTTGTTCGACATCCCAAATTGCAACACCTCACACTTCTCTGTATTAAATTCCATCAACCATTCCTCCGCCCACCTGGCCAATCGATCCAGATCCTGCTGCAATCGTTCACAACCATCTTCACTATCTGCAAAACCACTAACTTTTTTATTATCAGCAAATTTGCTAATCTTGCCCTGTATGTTCTCATCCAAATCATTGATGTTGATGACAAACAGTAATGGGCCCAGCACCGAACCCTGAGGCATACCACTCGTCACAGAATCCAGTCTGTGAAGCAACCTTCCACCATCACCCTCTGCTTCCTTCCATGGAACCAATTTGCTATCCAGTCAGCTATCCCTCCTTGGATCCCATACGATCTAACCAGAGAGCAGTTATCTTTATACCAGTGTATCTTTTGATTGACTCTGAAATGTAGTTCTTACCTGCAGGTTTACTATATACAGTTTGGGTCTTTTGTGAGGTACTCTACTCATGCACCAAAGACATGCATACTTTTTAAGAACCTGAAGACAAAAAGACATTCTTGTTTAATCTAAAATAGCTTGTTGCACTTGGTTCATTTAACATTTCAGCAACTTGCTGGATAAAAGTTTAGTCTGGAACTAAAGTAAAAATATTTAAACTGAAAACTGAAATAATCAATCAACATCCAAAAAAATCATTCTCCTTAAACCTGCATTGTTAGAAAAAAACACCAACACCCATAAGTGTCTAAAAAGAGTGCCCTTAATTAAAGGCAACCTTAAAATAAACTCCCAAGAGCACCAGAGGTAACACAGATCGCAAGATGATCCATGTTGGGAAAATGAAAGTTTGAATGTGGTAAAACTATTCACATTAAAAATATTTGTGATGGAGCAAAACGGTTTCAATCTACAGTTTACATTATCTGCCAATGGTTGGTGCCAAATGAGTACAATGAGTAGTAAAGCAACAATATCCCTTATGAAGAAGGATGCAAAATGAATCTAATTGTACAGAACCACAAACAAGACTGGTAAATAAAAGGAACCTGCCCAAAGCAAGAAACGGAGCTTGTCATCAAAGTCTGGTTTCCTATATTCCTTTTTCCTCTGCAATGTTAACTATCATATTATAGAATATAGGTTCTTAGCTTTCAGATACAGAACCAGCAATTTCGGAAGATAATCACTGAATCAGAATTGTTACAATGCAATTATTAACCATTTCATAGAATAGAATAGTTGCATCGATCCTGTCCAGTCTCTTTTCTCTGCAAGATCTGAAAATCCTAATTTACTTTGATGGCTCTAATTCACTTTCCTCAAATAATTATACAGACTGTATAGTTCCTTATTCAAAACCATCTTTATAACAATTCTTATTTACATAAAATATACAATGGGGTGTGACACAAGAGGTTCAAATGCAATAAATTAATGCAGCATCTGCAGTGACAAAGGACATTTCTGGAGAACAATGCTTAACCTTTAAACTGGATCCAAGGCAAATGATGACATCGGCTTCCTTGGCTGCCTCCGCTGCCCCCTTCCAGTTCAGCGGCTGCTCCAGTGTTCCCTTTTCACCAAAGTGCACAATTGTGTCTCGCAGTTCACCGCCACATTTGTGACACTTTCTTCCAGTATTGTGTCTGTGTAGCGATGTGCGTTCAGTGACATCAAACAGACGGATGTATTCTCGGTTAGGAGAGCAGTACGTGCAGACCTATTAAAAACCATGGCGTGACAGGAAATAAAATAGAGACATTTGCCAACATCCTTAATTGCATTTTGTAGGAGAAATAACAGATTAAAAACATTAAAGTTGAGGGGTCAGGTTAACACAAACAGTACTGCGAAAATATTGGCCTGCTTTATTTTATGACAATTTTAAAGTTTGGTGAAAATCTGCCCAAATATTCAGTGGCGGGTTAGAACTAGGGAGCACATACTAGAGTGGTGTTGACAAGCCAGCCCTCAGTCCTGCTCTGAGGCTCAATTAAGATTGTGGCAATTCTGCCTCAATTCTATTTCCCCACTCAATCTTCATATTACCCAAAGATGTTTACTGTCTAAAAATCTATTGAACTCTTGAATATACTAAATAACAGCTCTCTGAAAAAAACCCAATGATTACATTGGGTGCTTGAGGAACTCAGTCGGCGAGACAGCATCTGTGGAACGAATGGATAGATGAAATTGCAAGTCAGGATCCTTCTTCAGACTGATAGAATAGGGGGGAGAAAGCTGTAAAAGGGTGGGAGTGGGGCAGTTATAATGATGGTGACAGCAGCAAATGCTACAGGTGAAAAGGAGGCGTGTCAGATAAGGACAGAAGAGGAGTGAAACGAGAGGGCGGGATATGGGTGGAAATGAATGGGGGCGGGGGGAGAGGGAAAGAGGGGATACAAAAAAATATAGGACATGGAGAGAGAGAAGAAAGGATCGGGGATGGGGAAAGGGCAGGGTGACTGAGGCGTGGGGTGGTGGGAGTCAGATGCACAGATGGGGGGGGTCTGGGTGGGAAGGGGATGAGGGTGGGTGGGAGGATGTGATCGAGAGGGAGGTATTACTTGAAATTGCAAAATTAATGTTTGCTCTGGGATGGGAGGGGGGGTCAAATAAACAGTTTCTCAGCATCACCTGTTTATCCACTTCCAAACCAGGCACTCATTGAGCTCACCATGCAAAAAACATGTTTTTCATGGAGTGGTGAATTGGAGTGAATAAATTTAGGAGTGAAATGGTTAATAGTAAATACAATAGCCCTACATCACTGTGTTCACTCATCAAAACTAGATCAAAACTAGAACACTAACAGTTATGCCAAATGGTCTGGCTTCAATTAATACCTCTGGTGTCAATATGTGGAATTTGCATGTTCTCATTATGAATGTATAGATTATCTCTGGATATCAAGGTATGCTTCCAATTACCAAAGACATGCTGATGCCCACCAAGCCCACATCGACCAGCGATCCCCACATATTAACACTGCCCTACACACACTAGGGACAATTTACAGTTATACAAAACCAATTAACCTACAAACCTGCATGTCTTTGGAGAGTGGGAAGAAACCAAAGATCTCGGAGAAAACCCATGTGGTCACAGGGAGAACGTACAAACAGCATCCGTAGTCGGGTTCGAACCTGGGTCTCTGACGCTGAAAGCACTGTACGTCAGCAACTCTACCGCTGCGCCGTCGTGAAGTTATCAAAGCCTTCTGATAGCAGAGAAAAGCTGGTGCCTTTGTGAAATCTGTTATGGGTTAATTAGTGGATACGGAGAAAGCAGAGAAAACTCTAAAAGATCACGTGAATCTTTGTTCTAGCAGCAATCTAGTTGGACTGTTCCCAACAGCGGTTGTATCAGGCACTCTTTAATAAAGTACAGCTTTGATTGTGTTACCTGATCCTTGTGGTGTGTTTTCAAGTTTTCTTTCACACTCCACAGGGGTGGTGCTAGAGGTCAGCTTCAAACTTGCCCACTGGAACTTTTAGAGAGCTGCACTACCTACAGTGTCATTGTGATTTCAATAGAAAATTCCACTTCATTTAAAACGAAACAGATTAGTCCATTTGATCACCAAGGTTAAAATGTTGCTGTACTGTGGTTGGAGCTAATCTTTGAACACCTTTCCTCAATTTTATCCTTTCACATAAAATAAACTATTTTGAATTTTTACTTTGCAGAATTTGGAAAGCTCAAACAAGCTTTCACCTCAACAGCAATCCTCTTTTCCCTCCTAGTAGATTAAGTTAGCTCATCTCCATCAAACCAATGTCACGAAAACAACCGCCCCCAAGTTGTGTTTACAATGCACGCGCAGTCCCAATCACCATTTGAAGATGAAAGTAGGTCAATGAATAAAGACAGATGATTTTGGAAAACAAATCATATTTTCCCCTGAAGGAACCGACTACTTACTGAAATGCAGGTTTTAAGCACAGTGGTGTTCAGTCTTGAATTCCAACTACCTCATTGTAGGCCTTCGAACCATCTTTAATTGGACTTTACTGCCTTTTATCTTGTACTAAATGCTATACCCTTTAGTTGATTGTCACGTTTACTGATATACATTGAGAAGATTTTTTGTTGCGTACTATCCAGTCAGCAGAAAGACCACAAAATTATAATCAGTGTACAGATACAGGAGATAGACACAAAATGCTGGTGTTATTCAGCGGGACAGACAGCATCTCTGGAGAGAAGGAATGGGTGACGTTTCGGGTCGAGACCCTTCTTCAGACACAGATACACGACAAAGGGCATAACGTTTAGTGGAAGATAATGTCCAGTAAAGTCGAATTAAAGATAATCCAAGAGTCTCCAATGAGGTGGATAGTAGGTTACGACTGCTCTCTAGTTGGTGATGGGATGGTTCAGTTGCCTCATAACAGCTGGGAAGGAACTGTCCCTGAATTGGGATGTATGCATTTTAAAACCTCTGTACCTCTTGCCTTATGGGAGGGGAGACGAGGGAGTGTCTGGGTTGAGATTCGTCCTTGATTATCAATGCAGCCCTGTATCTGTACATTGTGGATGGCTTGATTGTAATCATGCATAGTTTTTTTTGCTAACTGGATAGAATGCAAGAAAACAGTTTTCACTGTACCTCAGTACACATGACAACAATAAACTAAACTAATACACTGATATTTGCAACTAATCTGGAGAATTAAAAAAAGACCAATTATGACTGTATCTATAACATACATGGCATATCACACGGGTGTTCACAAATTTCCGAGAGAACGATATTACAACACGTGCTCCAATGCCCTTCATTACCTTACCTCTATGTACATATTTCCATGCAGTTCTGAAAGTGCCTTCTGAGGTAAACTGCTTCGTAAATGTAGCCCATCACAATTCTGAGAAACCACATGTTGCACCTGAAAGGAAATGAGTAACAGGAATACAAACCATTTACAATCAAAGAATTCTGATTTGGTTAAAAAACACAAAAGGTATTCAAATGTCAACCTGCTTTTGTTCTGAAAGATTAATTTATTAAGGCTGAGGCCAAAAGAGCAATTTGCAGTGACTGAAACTGGCCTAAGTCACATTCACCTTTAACTGTCTCAGGGGTGATTGGAGGGCAAATCTTTCACGTGAAAATTAACCGTTCTGTTATAACACATCTCCCTTGCTTCAATAACTTTGCAAGTTAAACAATATAATATTCAACATCCCATGGCATCTTGAATATACTTTCCCAAAATAGCTAATTTTCACAAATCAAGAATGATGTCTGGATTAGGATGTATTAGCTGCAGAGAGAGGTTTGACAGACCTCTGGAATGTAGAGGTAGAGGAAAGACCTAATAGAAAATAAAATTATGAGGCATAGATAGAAGGAACAGTCAGAGCTGTTTTCCCAAGCTAAATATCAAAAACTAGAGGGCATTGCTTTAATGTGAGAGGGGCAAAGTTTAAAGGAGGTGTGCGGAGCAGGTTTCATTTTACCCAGAATGTGCCTGGAATGCATTACTGGGGATGGTGTTGAGGCAGATACTATGGTGCCATTAAAAGATTTTTGGATAGGCACATGGATATGCCAGGAACGGATGGATATGGATTATGTGCAGGCAGAAAAGAGTTGATCCTGGCACCATGTTCAGCAAAGACATTGTGGAACTAGGTTCCAAGAAACTCAAACCAGCAACAAATGAAAGCTAAAACTGTCAAATAAAATGTTTAGAATGAAGATTTTGCAAACTTGTCAATGGTAGGACTGTGCACAATGAGCAAGGGTGAACTCCACACACGAAAGATAACTATATTGCATCTTGAAAATTAATTAAAATGAACAGGTCTTCAGTGAATGAGAAGAAACTATGTTCAAACCAGAAGTTGATAGACTGCAGCAACATAAACTCAATAAGAACCAGGATTGTTAGGTTACATAATTAGCATTAACTATACAATAATAAAAGCTCAAATACCTCTTGCATTTGTGGGCATCCTTTTGTCCTGCCACATTGTATAGTTACTAATCTTGCTCAGGAAATCCTGAGGCAACAATAAAATACCCGAGACACAGTTAAATGTGAACATGGGTTCCGTCAGTAAAGGGACCTTTGCAAAAAGCTAACATAAAACTTGGTCAGTATCTAACCCGGGTCTCTGGCGCTGTAAGGCAGCAACACTACTGCTGCGCCACCATGCCACCCAAGACATTTACTCTTATTTCATTACACCTATTACTTTTATATTTATAAGATAAGTTTAAGAGTATTAGCTTTTCCATGTTTAATTTTAGGTCATTTCATTATTTGTATTTCAGCACCACACCAAAGCCATTTAGAATGCAACTGACATTAAATGACACAGTGAAAGATTCAAAAGTGGAGTATCTTTTGAAGTGAGCTGCTCAATGAACAAATGTTCATCTGTTTCAAATCATTTGCCATGGTAGGTTGTTAACAGTTGTATTCCCAGATCATTTGACATCCTAACAAACTTTCAAGGATAATAAAATGACATACTTTACAGTAGTGATATCAAAGCTATTTCCTTTGTGCACCAGAGATTTCCAGGCAGCAGGAAGCAAAGAGGAAATTGTTCATTTGTGCTTTTACAAAAATACAAATAATTTTGGGATGTGGGTAATGCTAGTATGAACAGCATTTATTGCCCATCCTTACTTGCCCTCGAGATGTGCACCCCAATTTCGGCTAACAGAGGGAATTAATGCTTTGGTAGGGGATTCTAATGTTCTGGGGTATTTGGAACCAGATAGCGTAAAACTTTGGAATGTTGGACTGATTTAGTTTCTAAAGAGTTGGGAATGGAGCAAATTCGGAACAACCATTGGCAAACTTTGCTAATAGAAGGCCATTGTTAAAGCAACAGAAGATGGCTGGCCCCTGAATTACTGTATCATAGCTCTTGGGCCAAGCTGACAAACTCCAAGGACTACTGCTCTACCATTAATCTGCATACACTCTCAACTTACTAGTCCTAATCAATTTGGTACTTTTTCCAATTTGGAATTTAAAAAATGTAACACTTCCAAAACGCCAGCAATACAACATTCAAAATAGAATGTAATAAAAATTAGGCGGCTTAGTGGCACAGCGGGAGAGTTGCAGTCTTACAGTGCCAGAGACCTGGGTTCGATCTTGACTACAGTTTGTATGTTCTCCCTATGATTGCGCGGATTTTCTCCGGGTACTCTGGTTTCTCCCACACTCCAAAGATTTACACGTTTGTAGGTTAATTGTTTTTTGGAATATGTAAATTGCCCCTAGTGTGTAGGATAGTGCTAATGTACAGGGTGATCACTGGTCGGCATGGACTCAGTGGGCTGAAGGGTCTGTTTCCACGCTGTATCTCTAAAGTTTAAAGAAAAAGACGTAAACCTCACAGACAGATTTTACAGGGAAACTGGACTGTCAGATTTGGGGATTTCACATGAACTATGGAATGGAATGACATATGTAATAAAATGTAATACTGTGAAGGGTTGAGAGATACATTTTGCTCAGAAAACATGTAGCATTAATGAAATCAATGGCATGATTATGACAGGGGTCGCAAACCTTGTTCTGCATAGGGACCGGGACGCATGTCTGTGAGCAGATGGCGGGCCAACCCATCATATGTATACATGGGTCCTGCCCCTATCCCGCCCCAGATGGCAGGCATCAAATCACGTGTTCACAAAAGGTAGACAAAAATGCTGAGAACACTCAGCGGGTAAGGCAGCCTCATGCAATCCCTGCATGTCTCACCCGCTGAGTTGCACCAGCATTTTTGTCTACCTTCGATTTTTCCAGCATCTGCAGTTCTTTCTTAAACATGTTCACAGAAGGTGTGCGGCCGCGCCGGCGGCTTTGGGCAGGATGTGGTACAGCTGCGTTCAGGGCGGGCATAAGGGGTGAAGATTATCTGATAATGTTGTTGGATAAGGTGCCCCGATGACGAAGGGAAACACCAAGTGAATCTTCCTGCAATGGCCTGGAATTCATGGAGACACACAATCATTCAGTTCCTCCCATGGAAATCTTGAATCTACTGGGAAGCCGCTGGGGTGACAGATGCCAGTACCTTTGTTACTGCATCTATTGGATTCCACAGAGTCTAGAATCTTTGGTGGGATTAGCCAGTGTATTAACAAAAAAAAGGGTAAAGGGGGAAAAAGTAATCCACCCAATCACCTTTCCAGTCCTAATTTGTGACAAACCTGGAGAAGGATTGAACACCCCATTCGTGTCAAAGGCAATTTACAGCCTATGGATCAGTTGGTGAAGAACAAATTACAGCTTAATGCTTTATCTATTTCCAAGTCATGTAATTTATAGTTTTAAATAAACAATTTAAAAAATAATAATAATTTTGAGGTTTTAAAAACTTCTGAGGCCGAATTTTGAATTTTTTTGAATTCTTGTGGCTGCCACAATGTTAAAGACAATTGAAAATTCTTAAAATAATATAGGATTTAACAGTGAAATAGATGCTTCACCAAACTTTGGGTTTTATCAAAATCCATGAATTAATTGCAAGGTGCAGCTACGGCATCACACCACCAAGACATTATCTAACTCGAGATGTTAAGGGCTAAAGTGATGTACCCAGTTTCAGAGAGTACGAATGGGTGCTACAGGGCAATTTGAGTTGCCACACCAAATACAACATGACTTTATGAATGTATATGTTAGAACTGTATGTGATTTGAAAGAAAACTTGCAGATGAGTCTACTGCCCTTCATCCTCTAGATGGCAGACTTCACATGATGAGAATGGGCCAAAGTCAATATGACAAATCACTGTATTTTGTAAATGTTGCATACTGCCGCCAATTTGGAGAAATTTGATAGGTGGTGTTCAAATTCCAAAAGAATGTAAGTACAATAAATTAGGAGTAATTCAGTTTTGTTAAATTATTTCTTGATGACCTTCTCTTACCTAAAATACACTAATGATATTTGTTCTTCTGCTGTTCTTTTAACTGGTGGATTTGACCTTGTTGCTAAAGGATTCTAAAATCTATTGCTTGCGATATGAATAATAAAATTGTATGAATTTTTCATTGAAAAATCACTTTTAAAATTCAATTATGAACCTTGCTATGCTGACATAACTTTATTAATTACCAATGTGACCAGGATTCTGCAATGTCTACCTCAATTGTCTTTTACAATGCCAAAATGTCATATTTTACCTTTTAAATTCAACATTTACTAAAGGTGCACTAAAGTGTCCTGAAGAACAGATGTTGAAACACAAGTCATAATCCTTACCAACTTTTCTTTGTAAAGTTTTGTGATGCCCATGTGTGTCAGCGTGGGCTCTGCCTCACTGAGGTCTCCTGCGCTTTATAACAAAGACAAACAAAAACATTCAAAACAACGACCACATATATTATATTGCTTTTTCTATGAACACAGAAGGCCTATTGATAATACTACTGGTTAGAAACTCAATACCTACCAAGTAATCCCAAGATGTGCACTTTGGCAACTAACGTACAACCCGATCAATAACAGCTACATGCATATTAAAATAAGCACATTATCATGAAGCGTTCAATTGCTTCAATTTGTAACAACCATAGAATGGGGCTCCGAGAATTTAATGACTTAAGGTAAGGTGGAAATGCTGCTCTTTGACAACTCTCATTCTGACTAAGCCTCCTTCAAGCAACACTATTGGAGCTAACTCTTGGATACTATGTTAGCTGCAATTTAAGGATGTAATAAAAGAAAGTGCACATTTTAAAAAGGCTAGATAGATCTTTCTAAGATTACTGTAAAACGCTTATAGTAATTTACTGCAAACTCAACTATAACATCTGCTGACATTAAATAAACTGGAAGGTAGATAAAAGTGCTGGAGAAACTCAACGGGTGAGGCAGCATCTATGGAGCAAAGGAATAGGTGAAGTTTCGGGTCCAGACCCTTCTTCAGACTGATGTGGGTGTGGCGGGGTAACACTTCAAAGATTGGAATAAACTATATGGTTGGGAAAGTTTTTGCAGTCTAAATTGTTGTAAAATTCTGCTCCTGGCTACTACATATGCCATGTTTTTATTATTAAACTAGACTAAGTGGGACCCTTTGGGTCCCATGTGCACACGGGAGGGCCGGCCCCCAACACAATATTCCACATCTCCACCATTTCCAATATTGGTGGCGAGTGGGGGGGGGGGGCTTTCTGGAGCGCTAGTATGGATGTTGAAGGGACTGGTTTCCAGAGGGCTAGTATAGACATTGTGGGCCAAATGGATTCGTGGGCTGGCAGCTCAGACACTCAGGCCTGGTGGGCTGGCAGCTCAGTCACTCAGGCCTGGTGGGCTGGCAGTTCAGTTACTCGGGCCTGGTGGGCTGGCAGCTCTGTCACCCAGAACTGGTGGGCTGGCAGCTCAATCACTCAGGGTTGGTGGGCTGGCAGCTCAATCACTCTGGGCTGGTAGCTCAGAAACTGCCAGAAATTCTACCCAAAACAGGTGAGAGACTCTGTGAGAGAGAAGGGGGACAGGGTGGAGAATCAATTTTCGACATTTTTCATCTATTTCTGCAGATCACAGCAATGAAGGAGGAAAGTCTATCCTGAACTGGATCTCACAGGGAGCCAGTGAAGGGAGGGAGAAAAATACTGGGGTGAGGTTTAATACTTGCGGGGGGGGGGGGGGGGGGGGGGGGGGGGGGGAGATACTTACTGATGGGCCGAAGGGATTACTCCTGGGCTAGTACAGGCCTGATGGTCTGAAGGGATTCTTAAAAAAGAGTGAGATCTCAGTGAAAGGCACTTTTTCTGGACTTTTCCTGGCCTGGCACGAGCCTTTTGGGCCAAAATGCTTTTCCTGGGCTAATACGGGTATTTTGGGCAAAAGGGACTGGTTTCTCGACTAGTAGGGACCTTGTGGGCTGAAATGAGGCAGGCCAAACAACTCACTTCATTTCATTTCCATTTCCATTTTTAAGTTCAAGCACAGGGCAGGCCAAACAGCTCATTGCATTTTCATTTATTTTCCATTTTCATTGCAGTTTCGAGCACTGGGCAGGCTAAACAGCTCATTGCATTTTCATTTCATTTTCATTTCCATTGCAGTTTCGAGTACCGGACAGGCCAAACAGCTCATTGCATTTTCATTTCATTTCCATTTCCATTGCCATTTCAAGCACAGGGCAGGCCAAACAGCTCATTGCATTTTCATTTCATTTCCATTTCAGTTGCAGTTTCAAGCAACAAATGACTTTAGAAAGCAATAACTGTCAAATAAAATGTTTAGAATGAAGATTTTGCAAACTTGTCAATGGTAGGACTGTGCACAATGAGCAAGGGTGAACTCCACACACGAAAGATAACTATATTGCATCTTAAAAATTAATTAAAATGAACAGGTCTTCCGTGAATGAGAAGAAACTATGTTCAAAACAGAAGTTGATAGACTGCAGCAACATAACCTCAATAAGAACCAGGATTGTTAGGTTACATAATTAGCATTAACTATACAATAATAAAAGCTCAAATACCTCTTGCATTTGTGGGCATCCTTTTGTCCTGCCACATTGTATAGTTACTAATCTTGCTCAGGAAATCCTGAGGCAACAATAAAATACCAGAGCCACAGTTAAATGTGAACGTGGGTTCCGTCAGTAAAGGGACCTTTGCAAAAAGCTAACATAAAACTTGGGCAAGAATCCTGAAATTTCCATAGGATAGTCTCTGTTGAGTTTATCAAGAGTTCATTTATTTAACAACTGCAGCTTTCAACTATAACCAGAATGTTTCTGCCATTCTATAATATTTAGAACAGTTCTTGCATAATATTTCAGTGTCTTTTTATATTTCATTGTTTGTTCTTAACCTCATCTTAGTTTAGTTTAGAGATACAGCTCAGAAACAGCCACTTCAGCCCACTGAGTCCGCGCTGACCAACAATCCCCACACACTAACAGTATCTGACACACACTAGAGACAACTTACAATTTTACAGAAGCCAATTAACCTCCAAATCTATATCTTTTTGGAGTGTGGGAAGAAACCGGAGCATCTGGGAAAAACCCACACAGGTCACGGGGAGAACGTATAAACTCCGTATAGACAGCACCGTAGTCAGTATCTAACCAGGGTCTCTGGCGCTGTAAGGCAGCAACACTACTGCTGCGCCACCATGCCACCCAAGACATTTACTCTTATTTCATTACACCTATTACTTTTATATTTATAAGATAAGTTTAAGAGTATTAGCTTTTCCACGTTTAATTTTAGGTCATTTCATTATTTGTATTTCAGCACCACACCAAAGCCATTTAGAATGCAACTGACATTAAATGACACAGTGGAAGATTCAAAAGTGGAGTATCTTTTGAAGTGAGCTGCTCAATGAACAAATGTTCATCTGTTTCAAATCATTTGCCATGGTAGGTTGTTATCGGTTTTATTCCAGATCATTTGAGATCCTAACAAACTTTCAAGGATAATAAAACGACATACTTTACAGTAGTGACATCAAAGCTATTTCCTTTGTGCACCAGAGATTTCCAGGCAGCAGGAAGCAAAGAGGAAATTGTTCATTTGTGCTTTTACAAAAATACAAATAATTTTGGGATGTGGGTAATGCTAGTATGACCAGCATTTATTGCCCATCCTTACTTGCCCTCGAGATGTGCACCCCAATTTCGGCTAACAGAGGGAATTAATGCTTTGGTAGGGGATTCTAATGTTCTGGGGTATTTGGAACCAGATAGCGTAAAACTTTGGAATGTTGGACTGATTTAGTTTCTAAAGAGTTGGGAATGGAGCAAATTCGGAACAACCATTGGCAAACTTTGCTAATAGAAGGCCATTCTTAAAGCAGCAGAAGATGGCTGGCCCCTGAACTACTGTATCATAGCTCTTGGGCCAAGCTGACAAACTCCAAGGACTACTGCTCTACCATTAATCTGCATACACTCTCAACTTACTGGTCCTGATCAATTTGGTACTTATTCCAATTTGGAATTTAAAAAATGTAACACTTCCAAAACGCCAGCAATACAACATTCAAAATAGAATGTAATAAAAATTAGGCGGCTGAGTGGCACAGCGGGAGAGTTGCAGTCTTACAGTGCCAGAGACCTGGGTTCGATCTTGACTACAGTTTGTATGTTCTCCCTATGATTGTTTTTTTTTTAAATTTTAAACCTTTGATTTTAAACCTTACCGGTCGGGTGTCGCTCCTCCCCCTATGAGGAAGGAGGGGGAGGAGCGACACCCGACCGGTAAGGTTTAAAATCAAGCGCGGGGCTTGTTTTTTACCGAAATCCATAACATTCCATTTGGAGAAGTGGGTTTTTTTTTTGAGGAAGCCGCTTTTTGGTGGGAAGTGGACTAGGGAAAGCAGCTGATTGGCAGTCAGATTCCAGCAGTTTGTTGTGTACTTTGTATTGTGTTGATATTGTATCCTGTGTAAGGGGGGGAGTATGAAGGCAAGGGCAGTGTACTGTTCTGGATGTCAGATGTGGGAGGTCAGGGAATCTGATAGCCCTCCAGACATCCACATCTGCGCCAGGTGTGTTGAGATGGGGCTCCTAAAGGACTCTGTTAGGAACCTGGAGCAGCAGCTCGATGACCTCCGTCTGGTCAGGGAGAGTGAGGAGGTAATAGAGAGGAGCTACAGGGAGGTAGTCACTCCCAAACCACAGGAGGTAGACAAGTGGGTCACAGTTAGGAAGGGCAAGGGGCAGAGGCAGGGGCTAGAGAGTACCCCTGTGACCGTGCACCTGGAAAATAGGTACTCGGGTTTGAGTACGATTGGAGGGGACAGCCTAGCTGGGGGCAGCAACAGCGGCCGGGCCTCCGGCACAGTGACCGGCCCTGATGCTCAGAAGGGTAGCAAAAAGAGGAGGGCAATTGTAATAGGGGACTCTATAGTTAGGGGGTCGGATAGGCGATTCTGTGGACGCAGTCGGGAGACCCGGATGGTAGTTTGCCTCCCTGGTGCCAGGGTCTCGCATGTGTCAGAACGTGTCCAAAAGATTCTGATAAGGGAGGGAGAGGAGCCTGATGTTGTGGTACACAGGTACCAATGACATAGGCAGAAAAAGTGACGAGGTCCTGAAGGGTGAATTTAGGGAGTTGGGGGGAAAGTTAAGGAGAAGGACCAAAAGGGTAACGATTTCAGGATTACTGCCTGTGCTGCGTGACAGTGAGAGTAGGAATGAAATGAGGTGGAGGATAAATGCGTGGCTGAGGGACTGGTGCAGTGGGCAGGGATTCAAGTTCCTTGATCACTGGGACCTCTTTTGGGGAAGGCATGATCTGTACACAAAGGACGGGTTGCACTTGAACCCGAGGGGGGCCAATATCCTGGCAGGGAGATTTGCAAAGGCTACTGGGGAGACTTTAAACTAGAAAGACTGGGGGAAGGGACTCGGGTAGAGGGGGCTAGGGGTCAGGGTGTGGGGCAAGAGGCAGAGAAGGGAAGCACTCGGACACAAAATGTAGGCGAGAAAGAGGAAAAAGATAATAGACAGAATAAGGGATGGTGGGTTTCTAAAATGTGTATATTTTAATGCTAGGAGCATTGTAAGTAAGGTGGATGAACTTAGAGCCTGGATTGACACCTGGAAATATGATGTTGTGGCAATCAGTGAAACATGGTTGCAGGAGGGCTGTGATTGGAAACTAAATATTCCAGGATTTCGTTGCTTCAGGTGTGATAGAATTGGAGGGACCAGAGGGGGAGGTGTTGCATTGCTTGTCAGAGAAGATATTACAGCAGTGCTTTGGTAGGATAGAATAGAGGGCTCGTCTAGGGAGGCTATTTGGGTGGAACTGAGAAGTGGGAACGGTGTAGCAACACTTTTAGGGGTGTATTATAGACCGCCAAATGGGGAGTGAGAATTGGAAGAGCAAATATGTAAGGAGATTAGCAGATATTAGTAGTAAGCACAAGGTAGTGATTGTGGGAGATTTCAATTTTCCAAAAATAGACTGGGAAACACATTCTGTAAATGGGCTGGATGGTTTGGAGTTTGTAAAATGTGTGCAGGATAGTTTTTTGCAGCAGTACATAGAGGTATCGACCAGAGAAGGGGCAGTGCTGGGCCTCCTGTTAGGAAATGAGGCAGGTCAGGTGACGGAGGTATGCGTTGGTGAGCACTTCGGGACCTGTGATCACAATACCATTAGTTTCAATATAATTATGGAGAGAGTCAGAACTGGACCTAGGGTGGAGATTTTTGATTGGAGAAAGGCTAACTTTGAGGGAATGCGTAAGGATTTTAAAGGAGCGAATTGGGACACTTTGTTTCATGGGAAGGATGTAGAAGAGAAATGGAGGACATTTAAAGGGGAAATTGTAAGAGTACAGAATCTTTATGTTCCTTTTACTATGAAAGGAAATAGTAAAAATTGGAAAGAGCCATGGTTTGCTAGGGAAATTGGACACTTGTTTCGAAAAAAGTAAATTTATAGGAGGTGCTAGAGGAGTATAAAGAATGTAAAAAGAATCTTAAGAAAGAAATTAGAAGGCTAAAAGAAGATATGAGGTTGCTTTGGCAAGAAAGGTGAAAGTAAACCCAAAGGGTTTCTACAGCTATATTAATAGCAAAAGGATAACGAGGGATAAAATTGGACCATTAGAGAACCAGAATGGACAGCTATCTGCAGAGCCAAAAGAGATGGGGGAGATATTGAACAATTTATTTTCTTCGGTATTCACCAAGGAGAAGGATATTGAACTCTGTGAGTTAAGGGGAAAAAAGTAGAGTAGCTATGGAAACTATGAGATTCAAAGAGGAGGAAGTACTGACACTTTTGAAAAATATAAAAGTGGATAAGTCTCCAGGTCCTGACAGGATATTCCCTAGGACATTGAGGGAAGTTAGTGTAGAAATAGCAGGAGCTATGACAGAAATATTTCAAATGTCATTAGAAACGGGAATAGTGCCGGAGGATTGGCGTACTGCGCATGTTGTTCCATTGTTTAAAAAGGGTTCAAAGAATAAACCTAGCAATTATAGACCTATTAGTTTGACGTCAGTGGTGGGCAAATGAATGAAAAGGATACTTACAGATAATATATATAAGCATCTGGATAAACAGGGTCTGATCAGGAACAGTCAACATGGATTTGTGCCTGGAAGGTCATGTTTGACAAACCTTCTTGAATTTTTTGAAGCGGTAAATAGGGAAATTGATGAGGGTAAAGCAGTGGATGTTGTCTATATGGATTTCAGTAAGGCCTTTGACAAGGTTCCCCATGGAAGGTTGGTTAAGAAGGTTCAATCTTTGGGTGTTAATGGCGGAGTAGCAAGATGGATTCAACAGTGGCTGAATGGGAGATGTCAGAGAGTAATGGTGGATGGCTGTTTGTCAGGTTGGAAGCCGGTGACCAGTGGGGTGCCTCAGGGATCTGTGTTGGGTCCACTGTTGTTTGTCATGTACATCAATGATCTGGATGATGGGGTGGAAAATTGGATAAGTAAGTATGCAGATGATACTAAGATAGGTGGTGTTGTGGATAATGAAGTAGATTTTCAAAGTCTACAGAGAGATTTGGGCCATTTGGAAAAGTGGGCTGAAAGATGGCAGATGGAGTTTAATGCTGTTAAGTGTGAAGTGCTACATCTTGGCAGGACAAATCAAAATAGGACGTACATGGTAAATGGTAGGGAATTGAGGAATGCTGTGGAACAGAGGGATCTAGGAATAACTGTGCATAGTTCCCTGAAGGTGGAATCGCATGTAGATAGGGTGGTAAAGAAAGCCTTTGGTGTGCTGGCCTTTATAAATCAGAGCATTGAATATAGGAGTAGGGAAGTAATGTTAAAATTGTACAAGGCTTTGGTAAGACCAATTCTGGAGTATGGTGTACAATTTTGGTCGCCTAGTTATAGGAAGCATGTCAACAAAATAGAGAGAGTAGAATGTTGCCAGGGTTCCAGCAACTATGTTACAGAGAAAGGTTGAACAAGTTAGGTCTTTATTCTTTGGAGCGCAGAAGGTTAAGGGGGGACTTGATTGAGGTCTTTAAAATGATGAAAGGGATAAACAGAGTTAACGTGGATACGTTTTTCCCATTGAGGGTAGGGAAGATTCAAACAAGAGGGCATGACATGAGAATTAAGGGACAGAAGTTTCGGGGTAACGTGAGGGGGAACCTCTTTACTCAGAGGGTGGTGGCTGTGTGGAATGAGCTTCCAGCAGAAGTGGTGGAGGCAGGATCGATTTTAACATTTAAGAGTAAAGTGGATAGGTATATGGACGTGAAGGGAATGGAGGGGTATGGTCTGAGTGCAGGTAGATGGGACTAGGGGAAAACAAATGGTTGGCACGGACTGGAAGGGCCGAGAGGGCCTGTTTCCGTGCTGTAATTGTTATATGGTTATATGGTTATATTGTGTGGATTTTCTCCGGGCACTCTGGTTTCTTCCCACACTCCAAAGATTTACACGTTTGTAGGTTAATTGGTTTTGGAATATGTAAATTGCCCCTAGTGTGTAGGATAGTGCTAATGTACAGGGTGATCACTGGTCGGCATGGACTCAGTGGGCTGAAGGGTCTGTTTCCACGCTGTATCTCTAAAGTTTAAAGAAAAAGACGTAAACCTCAAAGACAGATTTTACAGGGAAACTGGACTGTCAGATTTGGGGATTTCACGTGAACTATGGAATGGAATGACATATGTAATAAAATGTAATACTGTGAAGGGTTGAGAGATACATTTTGCTCAGAAAACATGTAGCATTAATGAAATAAATGGCATGATTATGCCAGGGGTCGGCAACCTTGTTCTACATAGGGACCGGGACGCATGCCTGTGAGCAGATGGCGGGCCAATCCATCATGTGTATACATGGGTCCTGCCCCTATCCCGCCCCAGATGGCAGGCATCAAATCACGTGTTCACAAAAGGTAGACAAATAAATGGCATGATTATGGCAAATATATTATATTGCTTTTTCTATGAACAGAGAAGGCCTATTGATAATACTACTAGTTAGAAACTCAATACCTACCAAGTAATCCAAAGATGTGCACTTTGGCAATTAACGTGCAACCCGATCAATAACAGCTACATGCATATTAAAATAAGCACATTATCATGAAGCGTTCAATTGCTTCAATTTGTAACAACCATAGAATGGGGCTCCGAGAATTTAATGACTTAAGATAAGGTGGAAATGCTGCTCTTTGACAACTCTCATTCTGACTAAGCCCCCTTCAAGCAGCACTATTGGAGCTAACTCTTGGATACTATGTTAGCTGCAATTTAAGGATGTAACAAAAGAAAGTGCACATTTAAAAAAGGCTACATAAATCTTTCTAAGATTACTGTAAAAAGCTTATAGCAATTTACTGCAAACTCAACTATAACATCTGCTGACATTAAATAAACTGGAAGGTAGATAAAAGTGCTGGAGAAACTCAGCGGGTGAGGCAGCATCTATGGAGCGAAGGAATAGGTGAAGTTTCGGGTCCAGACCCTTCTTCAGACTGATGTGGGCGTGGTGGGGTAACACTTCAAAGATTGGAATAAACTATATGGTTGGGAAAGTTTTTGCAGTCTAAATTGTTGTAAAATTCTGCTCCTGGCTACTACATATGTAACCATATAACAATTACACTACATATGCCATGTTTTTATTATTAAACTTGACTAAGTGGGATCTTTGGGTCCCATGTGTACACGGGAGGGCTGGTCCTCCAACACAATATTCCACATCTCCACATTTCCAATATTGGTGGCGAGTGGGGGGGGGGGGGGGGGGGGGCTTTCTGGAGAGCTAGTGTGGATGTCGAAGGGACTGGTTTCCAGAGGGCTAGTATAGACATTGTGGGCTGAATGGATTCGTGGGCTGGCAGCTCAGACACTCAGGGCTGGTGGGCTGGCAGCTCAGTCACTCAGGGCTGGTGGGCTGGCAGCTCAGTCACTCAGGGCTGGTGGGCTGGCAGCTCAGTCACTCTGGCCTGGTGGGCTGGCAGCTCAGTCACTCTGGCCTGGTGGGCTGGCAGCTCAGTCACCCAGAACTGGTGGGCTGGCAGCTCAATCACTCAGGGTTGGTAGGCTGGCAGCTCAATCACTCTGGGCTGGTAGCTCAGAAACTGCCAGAAATTCTGCCCAAAACAGGTGAGAGACTCTGTGAGAGAGAAGGGGGACAGGGTGGAGAATCAATTTTCGACATTTTTCATCTATTTCTGCAGATCACAGCAATGAAGGAGGAAAGTCTATCCTGAACTGGATCTCACAGGGAGCCAGTGAAGGGAGGGAGAAAAATACTGGGGTGAGGTTTAATACTTGCAGGGGGGGGGGGGGGGGGGGGATACTTACTGATGGGCCGAAGGGATTACTCCTGGGCTAGTACAGGCCTGATGGTCTGAAGGGATTCTTAAAAAAGAGTGAGATCTCAGTGAAAGGCACTTTTTCTGGACTTTTCCTGGCCTGGCACGAGCCTTTTGGGCCAAAATGCTTTTCCTGGGCTAATACGGGTATTTTGGGCAAAAGGGACTGGTTTCTCGACTAGTAGGGACCTTGTGGGCCGAAATGAGGCAGGCCAAACAACTCACTTCATTTCATTTCCATTTCCATTTTAAGTTCAAGCACAGGGCAGGCCAAACAGCTCATTGCATTTTAATTTAATTTCCATTTCAGTTGCAGTTTCAAGCACAGGGCAGGCCAAACAGCTCATTACATTTTCATTTCATTTCCATTGCAGTTTCAAGCACAGGGCAGGCCAAATAGCTTATTGCATTTTCACTTCATTTCCATTGCAGTTTCAAGCACAGCGCAGGCCAAACAGCTCATTGCATTTTCATTTCATTTCCATTTCTATTGCAGTTTCAAGCACAGGGCAGGCCAAATGACATTGCATTTTCATTTCATTTCCATTGCAGTTTCAAGCACGGGGCAGGCCAAATAGCTCATTGTATTTTCATTTTATTTCCATTTCCATTGCAGTTTCAAGCACAGGGCAGGCAAAACAACGCATTGCATTTTCATTTTATTTCCATTGCAGTTTCAAGCACTGGGCAGGCCAAACAGCTCATTGCATTTTCATCTAATTTCCATTTCCATTGCAGTTTCGAGCACCGGGCAGGCCAAACAGCTAATTGCATTTTCATTTCATTTCCATTGCCATTTCAAGCACAGGGCAGGCCAAACAGCTCATTGCATTTTCATTTCATTTCCATTTCCATTGCAGTTTCAAGCACAGGGCAGGTCAAACAGCTCATTGCATTATCATTTCATTTCCATTTCCATTGCAGTTTCAAGCACAGGGCAGGCCAAACAGCTTATTGCATTTTCATTTCATTTCCATTTCCATTGCAGTTTCAAACACAGGGCAGGCCAAACAACGCGTTGCATTTTCATTAAGGGCTAATAAATCATTTATTGCAAGTACATTGTAGGCTCACAGTTCAGTTGATTCACAGCTTAGAATCACAGTTGATTCCTCTCCCTTGCGATCTTCCATAGTGACTGACTCGCGTCCAGGCTTCCGGGGTTTACTGTCCTGCCCCCCCTCCCCCCACGGAAGGGGCGTTACCTTCATCATGGCGATTGACAGACGAGAGGACCAATCAGCTGATCTCAAGATTTTTTAAACACTCATAATTTTTTTATTTTCATCAATCGGAAAAATCCTCAGGGCTGCTTCAGCGGAGGACTGTGAGCGAGATGGCCAAAAATCATAGCGATATAGGGTAGCATTTTTTTTAATCACTATACAGCGCAGACAGGAAGTGGTCAAGATGAGACTTCTATTATATAGATAGAAGCTGTGGACCATCTCCAAAACTGTAGTATAGACTTTCAACATAAACTTAACAGGACATTATAGGTTTTCATCCTATTATTCAACACCATTCTTTATTCCCTAAATCTAAACCTAAAAAGTTATTATCTGAAATACTCCCCTGCATAAAAATATTTTTCTTACCTCACTGTCCTGCCACTCTGCAATAAAGTCCATACTCCATTAGGGCCCCTGTAATCTGGAATTGAAGCAGCCTGTGCAAGGTATAAAACAATAGAGCAGTGTTTTAATGGTAAGGCAAGGTAGAAATGCAGAGCATATTTGCAATAATAATGTAATATTTTCCAAAGTACTTAAATAAATAAACAAAATACGATCATGGGAAATTGGGAAAGGCAAAGGTTTGATCAAAGTGGCAAGCATGGACAAACTGAGTATAGTTGAGGCAGAGATAGAACTCTCAAAGTTGGGGCATGGAAGCTGAAGGTTTGGTCACTTAAGGTGGCTCTGTAAAATGGTATTAGATGGTTTGGATAAAATAGATGCAGACAGGATGCTTCCACTTGTGGGAGAGTCTAGGACCAGAGGCCATAGCTTCAGAATAAAAGGATGTATCTTTAGAAAGGAGATGAGGAAGAATTGATTTAGTCAAAGGGTGGTACATCTGTGAAATTAATTGCCACAGACAGATGTGGAGGCCAAGTCACTGATTATTTTTAAGGCAGAGGTTGACAAATGTTTGATCAGTAAGGATGTCAAGGATTATGGGAAAAGGCAGGAGAATGGGGTTAAGGGGGATGAGGGAAAGATAGATCAGCCATGATTGTATGGCAGAGTAGACTCTGGATAGGTTAGATGCAGGAAGATTGTTCCCGATGTTGGGGAGGTCCAGAACAATGGGTCACAGTCTAAGGATAAGGGGGGAATTCCTTTAGGACCGAGATGAGGAAAACATTTTTCACACAGAGAGTGGTGAGTCTCTGGAATTCTCTGCCACAGAAGGTAGTTGAGGCCAGTTCATTGGCTATATTTAAGAGGGAGTTAGATGTGGCCCTTGTGGCTAAAGGGATCAGGGGGTATGGAGAGAAGGCAGGTACAGGATACTGAGTTGGATGATCAGCCATGATCATATTGAATGGTGGTGCAGGCTCTAAGGGCCGAATGGCCTACTCCTGCACCCATTTTCTATGTTTCTATGTTTCTATACATCAAAAGGCCTAATTCTGCTCTTATGAATAATGAACTTATGAACTTGAGATTCGGGTTTCGACAGGAAATAGTCAGTAAAACCGATATTAATCAAAAATAAAATCAGAATGGAAATCCTATGCAAATATACTCTTCAGCACTACCTAGATAATATCTAGGATTGGATTTTTTTTAAATATACACAAAAAAAAAACTTATTACTTTAACATATCTATTGAAGTGCCAAAGCCAAAGAGTGTGGTAATTATGCGGTTTCATCTCCTATCACTTATGTCACAACCCTCGACAACAGGACATTGAACTGGCTACCGTGCCTGGAGGGCGTTACATAACCTCTGCTGCTTCAAACGCAAGAAGACTAACGTCCACAAAGTGAAGATTGCAAACAAAGTAAATGAATACCCATGAGTCTTGGCCATCATTTATTTGTTGATCAGAAATCACACATAAGACCCACTCACCTTCACCCTCCAAGCAGCAAAATATGGACAAAACATATAGTGTTGGAGGAATTCAGCAGGTCAGGCAGCATCTGTGGAGGGAATGGACATTCAACGTAGCTGGCTGGGACAGTTTTCTTCAGACAACATAGACAAATATAGACAAAGATGATATATCCATCTCGTAATTCACAGGCTAATGTCCAGACAGGCCATTCACACTGTGCCTTTGTTAGGAAGGAAACAATGCTGGGAGTCAGGGCTCAGAACAAATATCGTACGATCACTATCTTTGCTCTCAAATTAAAAGTGCTACATTTTCTTTTTGAGAAAGTAATAAACAGGATACCTTTGAAACAGATAGTAAACCTTACAAAAACAAAAAGGGCACCAAAGCTGATTGAGGTGGTCTTGCGTTGAAAGTACAATGCGAATCTTTACTTCAATGACACGGGAGATGAAAGGTCTATTTCTTTTTTTTTTAAAAGGGAAAATTGCTCTTCACGTTTGTCAAACTCTTATACCTATTGTTCAGCATAGGCACAAAGTCCCAGTAGATGGCAGCATACATCTCAACCAACCATGACACACTGATATGCTCTGGTTTGTGTGGTGAAGGGACAGGAATGAGAGGAATGGAGGAATCGGAGATGCAAAGGGACTTGGGAGTGCTGGTGCTGGATTCCCTAAAGGTTAATTTGAAAGATGAATCAGTAGTAAGGAAGGCAAATGCAATGTTAGCATTTATTTTGAGAGGACTAGGATATAAAAACGGGAATGTAATGCTGAGGCTTTATAAGGCACTGGTCAAACCACATTTGGTGTATTGTGAGCAGTTTTGGGCCTCATATCTGAGGAGGGATGTGCTGGTGTTACAGAGGGCCCAGAGGAGGTTTACAAGAGTGGTCCCAGGGATGAAGGAGTTAACGCATGATGAGAGTTATTGGCAATTGGCCTGTACTTGCTGGAATTTAGAAAGATGAGGTAGTGGACGGGCGGGACAGGGTAGGGGGGACCTAATTGAAAATGACCGAATAGTGAAAGGCCTGGATAGTGCGGATGTGGAGAGGATGTTTCCACTGGTGAGTGTCTAGGACCAGAGGGCACAGTCAGAATAAAATGATGTATCTTTGGAAAGGAGATTAGGAGGACTTAGTCAGAAGGTGGTGAATTTGTGGAATTGATTGCCACAGACTGCTGTGGAGGCCGTCATTGGGTATTTTTAAAGTGGAGATTGACAGATTCTTGATTATTATGGGTGTCAGAGGTTATGGGGAGAAGACGGGTGAATAGGGTTGAGAGGGAAAGATACATCAGGCGTGATTGAATGGCAGAGTTGACTCGATGGGCCGAATGGTCCAATTTTGCTCCAATGATATATGAACTTACAATCCAATGGTGTGAATATCAAATTCTCTATTCCCCCCACACAGACGTTTCTCCCACCATCTCTCACCAGTCTAGTCATCCAGCTCCTTTTCTCTCCACCTTATGTCATCACACATTCCCATGTCCAATACGTCCTTTTTATCCCCCTCTTTCTTCTTCACTCCCTCTCACCTGTATCCACCTATCATTTGCCAGGCTTTGCCCCACCCCATTTCTCTTTTCCATCTTTCTCCTCCCCTACTCCATGTGTATGAAGAAGGGTCCCGACCCGAACATCATCTGTCCATTCACTCCACAGATTTATTGAGTTCCTCCAGCAGTTTGTTATTTACTCAACTTTCCAGCATCTTCAGATTCTTGTTTCTCCAGTATTCCAGTTTTGTTGCACGAAGGAATTGAATTATTCATTCACTGAAGAGTTGTGAATGGAATTAAACATACAGCAAATATCAAATCCTCTTTTCAGATCTTATTATGGAGGTCACTTCTTTAAAAGCAGTGATAAAGTGTCCTTACAATAGTTTACTTACAGTACTTTAAATTACTTTCACTTTCCCCAATTGTTTCTCTCAATGTTCTTAAAAATATTTGGTCTGATATATGCTGCTGTACTTTGTTTAATAAGACATGAAATGTAATTAATCTCACTAGTCTCCAGTGGAAAAAAAAAAAGAGTGCAAATCGGACATAAAGATTAACGTAAGCAGCGGAAGCATCGTGGGACATCTAATAGACACGATAACACAGAACCAATAATTGGGTTCAAACCTGACCTTGGGCTGTCTGGATAGAATTTGCACGTACTCCCGGTGACTACATAGTTTCTTCTGGGTGCTCAATATGTAGGTTGGTAGGTTAATTGGTCACTGTAAATTGCCCCTAGTGTGAAGAAAAGTGGTAGAATATGAGGTGTTTGGGGAAATTAGAAGTACAACTCAGGAAATATTGAAAAAGCTGATGGTTCTGCCACCCTCTAACCCAGTGACCCATTTTCTAAAATGATGATAATATTTAGGTGGAGTGATATATCAAAGTTACCATTTGTGAGAAAACCTAAACACCATAGGTTTTTAAGTTATGTGTTAATAATTACAGAGACACCATTTTACTTTATGGTGAGAATGTGAAAACATACCACCACAAATGGTTGACGTGAATAGCATGATGCATTTAAGAGCAGCTGAATAAGAATTTAAGGAACAAAATAAGAAGTACCTACTGACAAGGTATATGAGGCTTGTTCAGAGCTGTGGCAAGGACGTGGCGGGTTGAATGGCCCATTTCCATGCTGAACAACTACAACCATGACTCAAAGACCCACTGAACAAAATAGACTGCTTCCTTCCTATATAGACTATGCAACCAATTTCTGCATCTCACTACAAGTCTATACAAATCCTATCCCAGAAAATGACACCACTCTACAGAGTTATTATTACATGGATACTCAATACTATGTAAATTAATGAAATCCTTCACAACAGTCACATCTATCTGAAGGAAAGGTATATTTTACTGCCCTCTGGTGGTTTCTTCTGATAGCAATAGCAACAGGCTGGGACTTTTTTCTTTGGGAAGTCGGAAGCTGAGGTGAGGGTGACCTTAGTGAGTACAATATATTGAGGAGCATTGATAAAGTGAACACAGCCTTTTCCCAGTTAGAGGATTCTAAGTTAGAGGGCATAGGCTTATGATGAGAGGAGAGAGATTTAAGAGGATCTTCGAAAATATCGACTATCGCGTTGCCTCTACAGATGCTGCTCAACCCACTGATTTCCTCCAGTAGTTTTTTTCTCCTGCAGATTGCTGCATCTACAGTCACATTTTCATTTTGCCTTGAGTACAAAGTGCTGCTTCAACAGTTGGTTCTAATGAGCTCTAAATAACAGGTTCTTATTTCTTCCTAGCTTAGTTACATTACTGCCTTACCGTGCTGATTCCAGCGCCAGAATAGATCACTAAATATCGTGCTGCCTGAATAGCTGCTGCCAGCAGGTTAATTTTTTTCTTCAATTCATCAGGTTCATCTATGACCTACATAGGAAAATCAAAAAATATATCAGGAAATAAAGAATTAACATGCACCCTTTCTGCATCAACATCTTGCAGAATAACACTCTGCAAATTGCTTGAAGTTAGTTAAATAAACCCTCTAAAGGCTTGACAGTCTAATGTTAATACCCCCATGATTTCAAATTAGTGCCAGAGGGTACAGAAAAGGCCCTTCAGCCAAACCTGTCCTTGCCAACCAAGATGCCACATCTAAACTAATCCCATTTGTCTGTTATTGGCCCATATTTCTAAACCTTTCCTGTCCGCTTACCTGTTCAATGTCTTTTAAATGGTGTCATTGAACCTGCCTCGACTACATCCTCTTGCAGCTCTTCCCATATACCCATTATCCTCTGTGATAAAAAATTGCCTTCAGGTGCCTATTAAACCTTTTCCCTCTCACCTGAAACCTATGCCACCAAGTGAGAAAAGTGATCTGTTTTACTTGTGTTGATATTTTACTACCAGAGAAAACTCTTAACTTAAGAAACAGTACAATAGGCACCACAGGGCCTTGGTTTAATATTTCATTTGAACTATGACACCTATGACAATGAAGTGAACTTGCATTAATGCGCTTATATTAAAATAAAAATGTAGAAAAGTTAATCATCCTTTTGTTTTTACATATGTTGTAACTTTGGCTAATCCTGTTGATGGCAGCACAAGTGGCTATTGGCTGTATTGCATTCTCCGTGAGAGTTATAATCTATTTGGGAAAGTTTTAATTGTACTTCTTGCAAAGAAAGGATGTGCATCTACAAGTGGTCATGGTCTACTTCACACCTTCAGATAATCAAATTATTCAAAAGCTGTTAAGTGACTTTTTGAAGTTTAACTATCGCTGTTCTGGGTAGAGAGAAATTTCACATCAAGGTCACAAATCACTGAGAGATAAATGATTAGCTATTCTTTTTGGCAAAATATATTGAGGGACAGATATTAGGTGAGACATTAGAAGAATTCCCTTGCTCTTCAAATGCACGGTATCTTTTACATGTAATTAAATGGGCCTGCAAAACCGCGGGGGCCTAACAGCTCAATATCATCGTACATTATCGTTTATTTGAATGGGAGTAAATTTGTAACCTGAATCATAGACAAGAGTGCTACCATTGGACACATGGTACTAATAATAGTGCTAATAGTTTCCTACTATGCATTGTTATGGTGAAAGTGAAAATTACATTAACTTTCATTTCTTTACATTCAGTTCAATAATAGTCAATACATCAAGGTCGTGAGATTAGACCCCGCCGCTCTCCTCAGGCAAAAGCAGAGAATCTACACTTTGTTTCATTATTTGGTTCAGAATAAGGAACAGTCTGTCTGCCAAAGAACTGATTCCTGGAATAACAGGCTCAGGGAGTGGATGAATGAACATCAAAACAGGAATAGCAGGAAATACCAGGCTGATCAGGCAGCAGTGGGATGAGAAACATTTAACATTTCAAGTCAATGGCCACTCATCAGTATTTCCAGTACTCATTTTTTCCCACATTTCGGGTGTCAAGCAGCAGCAACATATTGCTGAACTCTAACATGTGCTTTTATGTAGTGAAAGGGTCACCAACATTGATACCTATTGTATGCCGTGTGGCGGCGCCAAACGGCAGCGGCTCGATTACAGTCAGTCTGTCTTTTTTAAATTTTTTGTCTCGTTAAATATATGTCTTGACTCTAGTATTAATTATTTTTCTTTAGCTGTGTATATGTGGGGGGTGGGGGGGAAAACCGTTAGTCTCTTCCCTGTACGGGGACCCGACTTTTTCCCTGTCGGGTCTACGATGTCGTTGGGCCTAACATCGTGGAGCCGGCGGTGGCCTCCGGCCAGGACCAACCTGAGGGCTCTAGTCGCGGTGCCTGCGGACCTGCCATCGCTGAGCTGGCCGTCTTCGGAACGGAAAGAGCTGTCGTGGCGCACGGCTGCGACCCGACTTTGGAGCTTCAGAGGCTCCGGCCGCAGGCCCGGTGGACAGGAATATCGGGAGCTCGCAGGTCTCTGGTGGGAGCTCCTTTTGGTGGGAACAGGTCTTTTTGGAGCTCCCACAACGGCAACTTCTCCCGTTGGAATCGCGGGGTTCAATGGACTCGGAGCGGGGCCTAACATCATCCGGCGCGGCTTAACGGCCGCGGGACTTACCATCCCCCGCCGGGGGCTTTAACATCGGGAGCCCCAGTCGCCTCGACTGCTGGACCGTGGGAGAAGAACAAAGGGAAGAGATAAGACTTTTGCCTTCCATCACAGTGAGGAGGTGTTGGAGATTCACTGTGATGGATGTTTGTGTAAACTGTGTTAAGGATGGGTCTTGGGTTTTTTTGTAATGTAAGACTGTAGAAAATGCAATTTCATTCAAACCAAGCTGTTTGAATGACAATAAAAGGCATTCTATTCTATCAGTTGCAGCTCCCTTGATTCAGAAATCCTTTATGGCCCTACTCCAATGATCCCCGCCCGTTAGCACTATCCTTACTCTAGGGACAATTTAGAATTTTTACCCAAGTCAATTAACCTACAAACCTGTATGTCTTTGAAGTGCAGGAGGAACCCGGACCAGGAGAAACCCATGCGGTCATGGGGAAAACATACAAACTCCGTACAAACAGCACCCGTAGTCAGGATTGAACCTGGATCCCTGGCGCTTTAAGACAGCAACTCTACCGCTGCCCCACCATGCTTCCCCTTTGAGCATATGGTCCACACTAACATTAGAGGATCAGGAGTGTATTACACTTTTGGAAGTACCATTACTTGTTTTAACCTATGGCATTGGATACTTTTTCTTGTCAATTGCTTACTGTTCATTTATAAACTGTGGACAGTGCAAGAGTTAACATTTCAGGATCATGATCTTTCATCAACTCTTTCTCTCTTCCCTTGGATCTACCTGACCTTCTGAGTATCCCAGCACATTTTGTTTTTATTTCAGATTTTCTATATTTTGTAAAAAATGTGTTAATTTTCCAGAAAATCTAACTTTTTTACCCTCAAAAGAACATTGGATTTTCTGAAAAAATCACTTGATGGCAGCAACTAATCTAGTGCCACAAATAGATTTTTTTTTAAACCCATGGCATTATTTTGAAGAGTAGCTGGGAAGTCATTTTTAATATTTTCCAATATTTATCCTTCAACAAAACCGTCAGATTATCCAATTATTTTATTTAGTGAGTGTGTGACATTATTAATGGCTAATTGGCTGCCACTATTCACACAGTACAAAAGTGGCTGTAATTAAAGGATTAGGTTACAAGCTGAAAGTACATAGGATGCTGTGGGATTTTGTATATGCGATGGAATACAAATCCATTTGTACGCTGTTGAAATAACTACAGGTATTGATCTTAACTGCAGACTAGTTCTACCTTTTTCAATGTGTAAGAAGGAACTGCAGATGCTGCTTTAAACCAAACACAGACACAAAAAGCTGGAGTATCTCAGTGGCTCAGACAGCATCACTGGAGGAAAGGAATGTGACAAAAGGTCTCGATCCAAATCGTCACATTCCTTTTCTCCAGAGATGCTGTCTGACCCACTGAGATACTCCAGCTTTTTGTGTCTGTGTTCGGTTTAAAGGCTGTTATTCATTGACTACAGCTCGGCATTTAACATAATCATCCCCTCCAAGCTGGTTACCAAACTCGCAGAACTGGGTCTCTGCGCATCCCTCTGCAATTGGATCCTCGACTTCCTCATTCACAGATCACAGTCTGTTCGTATTGGTGGAAATGTGTCAGACTCGATAACAATCAGCACGGGAGCACCTCAAGGCTGTGTGCCCAGCCCCCTGCTGTACTCACTCTATACTCATGACTGCGTAGCCAGTCACAGAGCGAACTCCATCATCAAGTTCGCTGATGACACCACTGTAGTGGGACGTATCACTGATGGGGATGAGTCGGAGTACAGAAGAGAGATCGAGCGACTGTCCATATGGTGCCAGCACAATAACCTGGCCCTCAACACCAGCAAAACCAAGGAACTGATTGTGGACTTTGGAAGGAGTAGGATGGGGACCCACAGTCCTGTTTATATCAACGGGTCGATGGTTGAAAGGGTCAAGAGCTTCAAATTCCTGGGCGTGCACATCTCTGAAGATCTTTCCTGGTCCGAGAACACAGATGCAATTATTAAGAAAGCTCATCAGCGCCTCTACTTCCTGAGAAGATTACGGAGAGTCGGTCTGTCAAGGAGGACTCTCTCTAACTTCTACAGGTGCACAGTAGAGAACTTGCTGACTGGTTGCATCGTGGCTTGGTTCGGCAACTTGAGTGCCCTGGAGAGGAAAAGACCACAAAAAGTAGTAAACACTGCCCAGTCCATCATCGGCTCTGACCTTCCTTCCATCGAGGGGATCTACCACAGTCGCTGCCTCAAAAAGGCTGGCAGCATCATCAAGGACCCACACCACCCTGGCCACACACTCATCTCCTTGCTACCTTCGGGTAGAAGGTACAGGAGCCTGAGAACTGCAATGACCCGGTTCAGGAATAGCTACTTCCCCACCGCCATCAGGCTATTAAACCTGGCTCAGACAAAACTCTGAACATTAATACCCCTCCATCTGTTATTTGCACTTTATTAATTTATTAATTAATGTGTGTATCTAAGTATATAACTGTAGTCGATGCCTACTATGTTCTGTTGTGCTATGCAAAGAAAGAATTTCATTGTCCTGTCAGGGACACATGACAATAAACTCTTTTGACTTTGACTTTGACCCACTGAGTTTATCCAGCCTTTTGTGTATATCTCTAGCTTTTTAAATAATTGATTCCCTATTATAAACCAGCGTTTATCAGGAAAAGGTCTCGAGCTGCACCTAATCGATATCTGAAAGGAATTCAGCAGCCATGTACGAGAAATTGTATAAATTACCCACTTCTTCCAGCTTCCTCTTTCGTGCCTCAGTCTTCTGTTTTCGCTTCTCCAACTCCTCAACAGTGTCAACACATGCTGAAAGCAGGGTGATGTCATCCTTTGTTCGTAGCTCTTCTGGTTTTTGAAGAATTGTAGAGACCTGCGGGAGAATAAATTAGGGATAGTTTAAAATAAGTAACAGATTACCACCAGTTGTTGCTGATGCAGATTCAATTGCACATTTGAGTAGTTATAAATTGAATCTAGGACAGGCAGGTGTAACAGTGTTCAAAATGGCAAAGGTTTTGCAATCACAGAGACATTTTCTAAGGTAGACAAAATGCGAGAGTGACTCAGTGGAACAGACAGCGTCTCTGGAGAGAAGGAATGGGTGATGTTTCGGGTCAAGACCCTTCTTCAGTCTGAGTGTCAGAGGAAAGGGACCTGACTCCCTCGACTCAGTCTGAAGGGTCTCGAGCTGAAATGTCACCCATTCCTTCTCTCCAGAGATGTTGCCTGTCCCGCTGAATTGCTCCACCGTTTTGTGTCTATCTTCACGGTAAAAAATAATTTTCTTCACAATTTCAAATTATTAATGTAACAATGTTCAAGAAGGAACTGCAGATGCTGGAAAATAGAAGGTAGACAGGATGGTCTCAAAGCCTTGCGGTTCTTCCTCGACCGGAGAACCAACCAATACCCGTCCACTGATACTCTCCTCCGCCTAGCGGAGTTGGTCCTTACCCTTAATAACTTCTCCTTTGACTCCTCCCATTTCCTCCAAACACAAGGTTAGCTATGGGCACGCGCATGGGCCCTAGCTATCTATGCCTGCCTCTTAGTGGGGTACGTCGAACAATCCTTGTTCGAGACATAGCAGGGCCCCATCCCCGACCTTTATCTCCGCTCCATCGGCGATTGCATTGGTGCTACCTCCTGCACCCACACACAACTCACTAACTTCATCCAATTCGCCACTAACTTCCATCCAGCTTTCAAATACACCTGGACCATTTCCGACACTTCCCTACCATTTCTAGCGACCTAGCCTGCGGTACAGACACTGGCCCTGTTGCTCAGAAGGGTAAGGAAAAGAAGAGGAGGGCATTAGTAATTGGGGAGTCTATAGTTAGGGGGTCAGATTGGCGATTCTGTGGACACAGTCCGGAGACCCGGATGGTAGTTTGCCTCCCTGGTGCCAGCGTCTGGGATGTGTCTGAACGTATCCAAGATATCCTGAAAAGGGAGGGAGAGGAGCCTGAGGTTGTGGTACATATTGGTACCAATGACATAGGTAAAAAAAGAGAAGAGATCCTGAAAGGAGAATTTTGGGAGTTAGGAAGAGAGTTAAGGAAAAGAACTGCAAACATAACAATCTCAGGATTACTTCCTGTGCCACGCGACAGTGAGAGTAGGAATGGAGCAAGGTGGAGGATAAATGCCTGGCTGAAGGACTGGTGCAGAGGGCAGGGATTCAAGTTTCTGGATCAGTGGAACCTCTTTTGGAGAAGGAGTGACCTATATAAAAAGGACAGGTTGCACTTGAACCCGAGGGGGACCAGTATCCTGGCAGGGAGATTTGCAAAGGCCACAGGGAGGACATTAAACTAGAATGGTTGAGGGGAGGGACTCAAATAGAGAAAGCCAGTAGACAGGGTCTGAGGCAGGAGGCAGAGAAGGGAAGCACTCAGACTCAACATGTAGGGGGGAGGGAAGAAGAAAAGAAAAAAAAACAGCGAATAAGAGGTGGTGGGTTTCCAGGGCAAAAATCAAAAGGGGCCACTTGTCAACATAATTGTATAAGGAGTAAGAGTGTTGTAAAAACAAGCCTGAAGGCTTTGTGTCTCAATGCAAGGAGCATTCGTAATAAGGTGGACGAGTTGAATGTGCAGATAGCTATTAATGACTATGCTATAGTTGGGATCACGGAGACATGGCTCCAGGGGGACCAAGGCTGGGAGCTGAACATCCAGGGATATTCAATATTCAGGAGGGATAGACGGAAAGGAAAAGGAGGTGGGGTAGCATTGCTGGTGAGAGAGGAGATTAATGCAATATAAAGGAAGGACATTAGCTTGGAGGATGTGGAATCGATATGGGTAGAGCTTCGAAACTCTAAGGGGCAGAAAACGCTAGTGAGAGTTGTGTACAGGCCACCTAACAGTAGTAGTGGAGTTGGGGATGGCATCAAACAGGAAATTAGAAATGCATGCAACAAGGGTAAAACAGCTATAATGGGTGACTTCAATCTACATATAGATTGGGTGAATCAAATGGGCAGGGGTGCTGAGGAAGAGGATTTCTTGGAATGTATGCGGGATAGTTTTCTAAACCAACATGTAGAGGAACCAGGCTATTCTAGACTGGGTATTGAGTAATGAGGAAGGGTTAGTTAGCAGTCTTGTTGTGCGTGGCCCCTTGGGCAAGAGTGACCATAATATGGTTGAGTTCTTCATTAGGATGGAGAGTGACATAATTAAGTCAGAAAAAAGGGTTCTGAACTTAAACAAAGGTAACTTTGAAGGTATGAGACGTGAATTGGCCAAGATAGACTGGCAAGTGATTCTTAAAGGGTTGACAGTGGATGTGCAATGGAAGGTATTTAAAGATTGCTTGGATGAACTACAACAATTGTTCATCCCAGTTTGGCAAAAGAATAAATCAGGGAAGGTAGTGCATCCATGGATAACAAGGGAAATCAGGGATAGTATAAAAACAAAAGATGAAGCATACAAATTAGCCCGAAAAAGCAGCCTACCAGAGGACTGGGAGAAATTCAGAGTCCAGCAGAGGAGGACAAAGGGCTTAATTAGGATAGGTAAAATAGATTATGAAAGAAAACTGGCAAGGAACATAAAAACTGACTGCAAAGGTTTTTATAGATATGTGAAGACAAAGAGATTAGTTAAAACAAATGTAGGTCCCTTGCAGTCAGAAACAGATGAATTGATCATGGGGAACAAGGACATGGCAGACCAATTGAATAACCACTTTGGTTCTGTCTTCACTAAGGAAGACATAAATAATTTGCTGGAAATAGCAGGGGACCAGGGGTCAAATAAGGTGGAGGAACTGAGTGAAATCCAAGTTAGTCGGGAAGTGGTGTTGGGTAAATTGAATGGATTAAAGCCGATAAATCCCCAGGGCCAGATAGTCTGCATCCCAGAGTACTCAAGGAAGTAGCCACAGAAATAGTGGATGCATTAGTGATAATTTTTCAAAACTCCTTAGATTCTGGAGTAGTTCCTGAGGATTGGAGGGTAGCTAATGTAACCCCACTGTTTTAAAAAGGGAGAGAGAAAACGGGGAATTATAGACCAGTTAGTCTAACATCGGTAGTGGGGAAATTGTTAGAGTCAGTTATTAAAGATGGGATAGCAGTACATTTGGAAAGTGGTGAAATCATTAAACGAAGTCAGCATGGATTTACGAAAGGTAAATCATGTCTGACGAATCTTATAGAATTTTTCGAGGATGTAACTAGCAGAGTGGATAAGGGAGAACCAGTGGATGTGTTATATCTAGACTTTCAGAAGGCTTTCGACAAGTTCGCACATAAGAGATTAGTATACAAACTTAAAGCACACGGTATTGGGGGTTCAGTATTGATGTGGATAGAGAACTGGCTGGCAGACAGGAAGCAAAGGGTAGCAGTAAACGGGTCCTTTTCAGAATGGCAGGCAGTGTCTAGTGGGGTACCGCAAGGCTCAGATATTTACAATATATATTAATGATTTGGACGTGGGAATTGAATGCAACATCTCCAAGTTTGCGGATGACACTAAGATGGGGGTTAGTGATAGGTGTGAGGAGAATGCTAATAGGCTGCAAGGTGACTTGGATAGGCTGGGTGAGTGGGCAAATGCATGGCAGATGCAGTATAATGTGGTAAATGTGAGGTTATCCACTTTGGTGGCAAAAACAGGAGGGTAGACTATTATCTGAATGGTGGCAAATTAGGAAAAGGGGAGATGCAACAAGACCTGGGTGTCATGGTACACCAATCATTGAAAGTAGGCATGCAGGTGCAGCAGGCAGTGAAGAAAGCAAATGGTATGTTAGCATTCATAGCGAAAGGATTTGAGTATAGGAGCAGGGAGGTTCTACTGCAGTTGTACAGGGTTTTGGTGAGACCACACTTGGAGTATTGCGTACAGTTTTGGTCTCCAAATCTGAGGAAAGACATTCTTGCCATAGAGGGGGTACAGAGAAGGTTCACCAGACTGATTCCTGGGATGTCAGGACTTTCATATGAGGAAAGACTGGATAGACTTGGCTTGTACTCGCTAGAATTTAGAAGACTGAGGGGGGATCTTATAGAAACTTACAAAATTCTTAAGGGGTTGGATAGGCTAGATGCAGGAAGATTGTTCTCGATGTTGGAGAGGTCCAGAACAAGGGGTCACAGTCTAAGGATAAGGGGGAATTCCTTTAGGACCGAGATGAGGAAAACATTTTTCACACAGAGAGTGGCGAGTCTCTGGAATTCTCTGCCACAGAAGGTAGTTGAGGCCAGTTCATTGGCTATATTTAAGAGGGAGTTAGCCTTGTGGCTAAAGGGATCAGGGGCTATGGAGAGAAGGCAGGTACAGGATACTGAGTTGTCGAAGGGCCGAATGGCCTACTCCTGCACCTATTTTCTATGTTTCTATGTTTCTTGTCCTCACTATCTCCATCGTAGGTGATAGACTTTTGACCGACATCCACTATAAACCCACTGACTCCCATGGCTATCTAGACTACACTTCTTCCCACCCTGCTTCCTGCAAGGACTCCATCTCCTACTCCCAATTCCTCTTTCTCTGCCTCATCTGCTCCCAGAATGAGGTGTTCCACACCAGGGCATCGGAAATGTCCCCATTCTTCAGCGAACGCAGGTTGCCCTCCCCTACCATAGAGGCTCTCACCAGGGTCTCTTCAATACCACGTAACGCTGCTTTCTCTCCCCATCCCCCCACTTGGAACAAGGGCAGAGTCCCCCTAGTCCTCACCTTCCACCCCACTAGCCGTCACATACAACACATAGTCCTCCATCATTTTCGCCACCTCCAACGTGACCCCACCACTCGCCACATCTTCCCATCTCCCCCCCCTGCTTTCCGCAAAGACCGCTCCCTCCGTACCTCCCTGGCCAATTCTTCCCTTCCCACCCGCACCACCCCCTCCCCAGGCACTTTCCCTTGCAACCGCAAGAGATGCTACACGTGTCGCTTTACATCCCCCGTCGATTCCATTCAAGGACCCAAGCAGTCGTAGGTAAACCTAGTTACAGTGCTCAGTATCCTGTACCTGTCCAAGTGCGACAGAGGTTTACCTGCACCTCCTCCAACCTCATCTATTGCATCTGCTGCTCTAGATGTCAGCTGATCTACATCGGTGAGTCTAAGCATAGGCTTGGCGATCGTTTCACCGAACACCTCCGCTCGGTCCACATTAACCAACCTGATCTCCCTGTGGCTCAGTACTTCAACTCCCATCCCATTCCGAATCTGACCTTTCTGGCCTGGGCCTCCTCCATTGCCAGTGTGAGCACCACCGGAAACTGGAGAAGCAGCACCTCATATTCCGCTTGGGCAGTGTGCATCCCGGTGGCCTGAACATTGAATTCTCCAATTTCCGGTAGCCCTTGCTGTCTCCTCCCCTTCTCAGCTCTCCCTCAGCCTTCTGGCTCCTCCTCTTCCTTTCTTCTTCCCGCCCCCCCACCCTGCACCAGTCTGAAGAAGGGTTTTGGCCCGAAACGTTGCCCATTTCCTTCGTTCCATAACAACCATTGCGTCTTTAGAATTAAGGTTAAACTATACAATTTGGACATCCAAAGAAAACAGTTTGAAAATTCTCAATGTAAAGAATACTTGATTCTGTGAGTTTATCACCTAATAGATACTGGAAACACTCAACCCTTGCATTACAAAACTATAAAGGCCAAGTCAGATGAGTTTTATCATTCCATTCCTGCAATTCCTGTTCACCATTTTTCATAGATCACCTCAAATTTCTGCCACAACTGTCAAATCTACGCAAGTTACACAACTCAATGTGCCCTCTAGGCACAAGGTCACAGGCTACAATTTCTTCCATTGTGCAATTGTTTTAAACACGTTTACAAACCTGCACATCCATTAAAATTAATGCACATATAACATTAGGAAGAAAATGATATTGCCGAGGGCTCTTCAACATTCAGATATCACATCCCACAACTAAAATCTTATTGACACAGTGCAATTTAGAATCCTTTTCATCCTCATTGTTACCTACTTGTGGCTGTGCAGTAGAAATAAGCAACTGTTTACCACACAGGCATTTTGTGTGAAAGCAAAACAAATGTCAACCTATGTTTTACAGGAACTGTTTAGAATGCAATTTTATAAATCCATAATCTCTGGTGTTAAAAGATCAACGGAGGAGAATAAATATGCTGGAAAGCAACAGGTAATTTATTATGTAATGGAACTGCCACCATGTGGTAATGACTATAACAATGTCACCTCTCCAGGCATTTGATGTTTTAATATTAGGATAAAACTGGAAGAATGCCATTAATGCCTCATTAAAGGACCACACAATAGTTATTCATTGGCTTTAATCATGTACTGAAGGACTAAAAAAAGAAATGTTTTCCAGTGCAAACATTTATATAATTAAAGCATAGATGCATAATATTTCTCCCCCCTCGGCACTTACCATGATTCTCTCCATCCTAATTACAAATATTTTGCATTAAACTTAATGGTTAAGGGATGCACACCCATCAAGTGGGAAAAGAGTTAATAAGCACGTGCCAATGTTAAGAAATGCAATTTACCCACTTAGAATCAGAGATTTACGGGGTTCTACAGTACAGAAACAGGCTCTTCGACCCAATAGACCAAAGCAAGCCGACCTAAGCCCACTTACCTGTGCCTGGCCAGTCCCATAAACCTCATAATATTTCCTATCCATGTAACTGTCCAAATGTCTTATATGTCACACGTGTACCTGCCTTTACCACTTCCTCTGGCATTTTGTTCCACGAACACACCACCCTTTGAAGAAGCTGCCCCTCAGATCCCTTTTAAAACTCTTACCCAGCCCCCACCACCCTACCTTAAACCTCAGTTTCAGACAACCCTACATAGAAAATGGTTCATTTTTCAAATTTGGTCTCCATCGATGACTAATTAATCACAACACTTCTAGGGGCATCATGGCACCAACTTGCTCTCCTTAGCTGTTTGGCCAGAGCCAAGTACAATACACTACAACACTGTTCAATTTTGAAAGTATATTACAGTAATAATTGCATAATTGCTTCCTCTGAAAGCACTATTCTGCAAACCAATTCATAGTGGTTTCCGAGCATAGAAATTCCAAACTCATCTATGACAGTGGTGTTTATTGAATAACTGACCACTCAAGAGGTCAATTTTGATTAACCCTCTCTGGTCAATGGTGTGTTTCAAATAACTGTGAATGCATGAGGAAGGTGTACAAGAATTAAGATCCATATTTGGTCATCTTGGACACATTTGCAGATGAGCAGCGAGGGAGAATAGAGCTGGCATGTGATATTCCTTTGCAGTGAATAGTGAAATCTTCGCAAGTATTTCAAATTTAAGTATGTTCAGGAAAGTTTCCTCTAGTAATATACAGAGGGCCCTATTGGGGAGAGAATAAAGCTTGACCTACTCATCTAAAATGGGACAGGGTAAGCGACTGAAGTATCAGTGAGAGAGCACTTTGGGAGTAGTGATCATAGTTTTATTAGTATTAAAATAGTTATGGAAAAGGACCGAACTGGTTCACATTAATGTTCTAAATTGGAGGATTATGATGGCATTAAACAGGAACTGGCAAAAGTTGATTGGAGTAGGCAAAGCGTTAAAGAAGGAACTGCAGATGCTGGAAAATCGAGGGTACACAAAAGGCTGGAGAAACTCAGCGGGTGCAGCAGCATCTAAGGAGCAAAGGAGATAGGCGACGTTTCGGGTCGAGACCCTTCTTCAGACTGGTCAGGGATCAGGGAAACGAGAGATATATACGGTGATGTGGAGAGATAAAGAACAATGAATGAAAGATATGCAAAAAAGTATCGATGATAAAGGGAACAAGCCATTGTAAGCTGTTTGTGGTGTGAAAATGAGAAGCTAGTGCGACTAGGGTGGGGGAGGGAGATAGAGAGAGAGGGAATGCCAGGGCCCGAGGGCTGAGGGAGAGGTGGGAAGGGGAGGAGACAGCAGGGGTTAACAGAATTGAGAAAATTCAATGTTCAAGCCCAGAGGATGCAGACTCCCCAAGCGGAATATGAGGTGCTGTTCCTCCAACTTGCGGTGTTGCTCTGGCCGTGGAGGAGACCCAGGACCGAGAGATCGGATACGGAATGGGAGGGGGAGTTGAAGTGCTGAGTCACCGGGAGGTCGGCTTGGTTATTGCGGACCGAGCGGAGGTGTTCGGCGAAACGATCTAGTAGGCAAAGGATGGTTTGACAAGTGGAAGACTTTTAAAAGTGAATTAGCAAGAGTTCTGGTGTCACCCTTCTAACAGAGTGAAGGGTAAGGCTGGCAGTAATAGGGAACTGAGGATGAGGAGATTTTGAGGCTCTGGTCAGGGAATTGGAGAAGGCATAGGCAAGGTACAGACAGTTGGCATTGTGAAGCCCCGGAAGAGTGTTGGGAGTTCAGTTAAGAAACTCAGGAAGGCAAAAAGGGGGTGTAAGATAGCTTTGTCAGAATAGATAGATTTTTTTTAAGTATAAAAGAAAAATGAGTGACGAGGGAGAGAATAGGACTCCTCAGTGACCACAATAGATGGGCAAAGTCCTCAATGAATGTTTCTCCTTCCGTTATGGTGGCTTTTATTATGGAGAACAACATGAAGGCCAAGGAACTCTGAAAAGTTAATGGGATTGTGTTGGCAATAATCGGAATCATAATAGAGAAGGTGCAGTATATCTTAAACATATGAGGAGAGACACATCTTCAGGCCCCCGATCAGGTATATCCAAGTGGGTAGTTAGAAAAAAACATTGCAGGAGCGCTGGTTGAGATATATGTGTCATCTTTAACCATGGGTGAGGTGCTGGAACACAGAAGAGTGGCTAATATTGTGCCTTTATTTCAGAAAATCTTGGAAACTATATAGTGGGCACGTTACTGGAGAGAAATCTGAGGGATAAGATAGTGTGCATTTGGAAAGACAGGTTGATTCGAGATAGCCAGCAGAGCTTTGTGCAAATTTTTTTTGAAGACATGCCAATAAAGTTCACACATTTTTTGAAGACATGCCAATAAAGGTTAATAAGGGCAAGGGAGTAGACATTGATCATACACACTTAGCAAGGCTGCTCTGGAAGGTTAGATCGCATGGGATCCAAGGCAGCTAATTGGCTACATAATTGGCTGATTGATAGCAGATTGGCTTAATGATAGCAAACATGGTGGTAATAGTGGAAGACCATTGTTCAGAATGGAGGCCTGTGACAAATGGTGTGCCTTGGGGTGGTACTTGGGCTGTTTGTCATCCACAGCAATGGTTTGGACGAGAATTTACAAACAACTTTGGTTAGCAACTTTGTAGATGACACTAAAAATACGTGATGTCATTGACAGCAAAGGAAGTTAAGAAGAATTATAGCAGGATTTTGATCGGGTGAGTGATTGGTCTAAGGAATTGTAAAATGCTTTTAAATGGAGTTTAATTCAGAAAAGTGCAAGATGCTGCATTTTGGAGCATTAAACCACATTAGGATCATCATAGTGACTGGTGGGGGCCCTGTGGAGTGTTGTGGAACAGAGAGAGTCAGTTATAAATTGCCCTGGGATGTTCTTTATGTTTGTGTCCCACTGGAAAATAAGGTTCTCACCCCCCTCCCCTCCCCTCCCTTCCTTCCCCCCCCCCCCCTCCCTTCCTTTCCTCACTCTTCTTCTTCTCTCTCACCCCCCCCCCCCCCCCCCCCCCCCCCCCATCTCTCCTTCCCTCCCTCCCCACGCCGGCCACAGTAAACGGCGGAACCTGACCAGTTTGATCCTGGCCCGCTGCTCCTCGACGGCCCGCTTCTGCCGCCGCTCGGCTGCTTTCCGCGCCTCCCTCTGCGACACCCCGGCCATGGGCGGCGGACGGACGGGAGCCCGCGCCGGCGGGTCGGCTCGGCTCGGGCCCTTTAAAGGCGGAGAGAGCGCGGCGGACGGAGAGGCCCGAGCGCGGAGCCGGGCAGCGCTGCCGCCCACAGCGGCCACCCGCGGCCGGAGTCCGAACCTCCCCACCGCCTCCTGGAGGCCTTCATTGGTTCAAAAATGAACTTTAATTCGGATTATGTGTGTACGTATTCAAATGTGTATGTACAAAATGCATTTTATTCAGAATATATAAATGTTTATGTATAGCAGGGCTGCCAACATTGGGTGAGAGTGAGAAATTGCGAGGGAGTGCAGCGACCGAGGGGCGGGGAAGGGGGTGTGTCTCCTCCCACGGTAGGAAGATTTTGCATTTTTCCGTTTGAAATTGTGGAATCTGATGCATACTTTTAACTTACACTTGATGCAACATTTATGCTTCAAACTGGATTAGGTGTGAATAAGGTTAGGCTAAATTATATTCCCAATTACATTCCACAGTGGAGCCAGCCTCTGATCAACAGGTGAAACACATGAATGACTTTAGTATATTCATGTATGGAAATCAGATTATAATTCATATATAGATAGAGCTGTTATGCACAGCCTAGCGCTGCTGAGAGATACCATCTCCTACGTGCAGGACAGACGGGTGGATGCCTGCCTAGTCAGCTTGGACCAGGAGAAGGCCTTCGACAGGATTTCGCACACGTACATGAGGGACGTGCTCTCCAAAATGGGTTTTGGGGAGGGAATTGGGAATTGGATCAAACTGCTCTACACCAACATCCGTAGTGCAGTCCAAATCAATGGGTGGGAATCAGACAGTTTCCCTGTAAGGTCTGGGGTCACGTAGGGTTGCCCTCTCTCCTGTCTTGTTTGTCTGCTGTATTGAACCCTTTGCCGAATCCATCAGGAAGGATGCGAGCATAAGAGGAGTGACATTGCCAGGCAGTGGGGGCATTCAAGTAAAGACCTCCCTGTACATGGACGATGTTGCTGTCTTCTGCTCAGATCCAGGGTCGGTCCGCAGACTGATTAGTATCTACGACCAGTTTGAGTCGGCCACGGGAGCCAGGGTGAACCGCAGGAAGAGCGAGGCCATGCTCTTTGGCAACTGGCCCGACAGATCTTCCGTCCCCTTCACCATCAAGCCTGACTTCTTGAAGGTGCTGGGGATCTGGTTCGGGGGGGCTGAGGTATGTAACAAAAATTGGCTGGAGCGGATAGCCAGGGTGGGTAGAAAGCTGGAGCTGTGGAGGCAACGCTCCCTCTCCATAACGGGAAAGAATTTGGTCATCAGGTGTGAGGTGCTCTCGGGGCTGCTGTACTTGGCACAAGTGTGGCCTGTCCCTCCCTCCTATGCCACAGGGATCACCCGGGCCATCTTCCAGTTCATCTGGGGGTCGAGGATGGACCGGGTGCGACGGGCCACAATGTACAAGTCAGCAGACAACGGGGGTAAAAGCGTGCCCAACGTCGCCCTCATTCTGATGGCCACCTTCGTGTGTGGCTGCATCAGGCGGAGTGTAGAGCCAAGGCACGTGGGCACCAAGTGTCACTACCTGCTGAGGTTCTACCTGTCCCCGGTGTTGCGAAGGATGGGCCTGGCGCAGGTGCCACGCAATGTGCCAGTCAGCTGGACATTGCCGCCCCATCTGTCGTCTGTGGAAGGGTTCTTCCGGACCAACACCTTTGACCACATGTCCATCGGGCAGTGGTCAGCACAGAATGTCCTGCAGGGAAAGGACTCTATGGACCCGGTGGCATGGTTCCCTGAGCAGACTGCCCAGCTGGCAAAATGCCTCATCGCCAGAACTCACCAACAAGCACCAAGACCTGGCTTGGCTGGCGGTGAGGGGAGCCCTCCCAGTCAGATCCTTCCAGCACCGTCAGAACTTCACTGCCAGCGCACGCTGCCCTCGGGACGGCTGCTATGGAGAGGAGATGGTTGCCCACCTCTTTACAGAGTGTGGTTTTGCTAAAAGAGTCTGGAGAAAAATGCAAGGGTCCCTGGTACGCTTTATCCCGAACAGCTCCGTCACAGAGGACTCGGTGATTTATGGACTGTTCCCAGGGACACATTCAGAGGCTGACATTGAGTGCTGCTGGAGGGTCATCAACTCGGTAAAAGACGCCCTTTGGTCTGCCCGAGCATTGTTCACCACCCAGCAGAGCGAGCTGTCCATCAGGGAATGTTGCCGACTGGCCCGCTGCAGACTGCAGGAGTACGTGCTGAGGGACGCACTGTCTCACCTACCACACCATCTGCATGGGAATGTGAATGCGGGTGAGGCAGCATCTATAGAGCGGTGGACAAAAATGCTGGAGAAATGCTTGGGTCTGAAGAAGGGTCAAACTCAAACAAAGATGCTGCCTCACCCGCTGAGTTTCTCCAGCACTTTTGTCTACATTGCCATTTTAAATAGTGTGCTTTGGGCTTAAGCCAATTAAATTGCTCGTTCTGTGCGGGGAACCCGCCGACAAAAACTATTCTCATTGGTGAGTGTGGAGGAGTGTGACTTTATTTATTTATTCATATATTTTTTAAAATATTTTTTTGAGCGTGAGAACTTCTGTCATCAGCGTGAGAGTGTGAGAATTTCCTGAAATGCGTTAGTCTCATGCTCAATACGTGAGAGTTGGCAGCCCTGAGACTTCAGTCACATGTCCGGGCTGAGTCCACCACTATCTACAATCTTTTGCATTCCTGTGCATTGAAAATGCCATACCTTCTCATAAAATAAAGGCATGGTATGGCTTCTTTGTGATTACATCCAAGATGTTAATCCCCAGGAATTTGAAGCTGCTAGCTCTTTCCACCGCCAACTCACCAATGACTCCCAACTTTAACCCATGAGGGATATGAGCCAAATGCAGGCAAGTAGGGCTAACTTGGTTAAGCAGCTAGGTTAGCAAGGACGAGTTGGGCTGTAGGGCCTGTTTCTGAACTGCATAGTTCTATGATTGTATTTGCAATCGGAAGTGAGTTTTTGCAACTTTGTTGCAGATATGTAAACTGAGACAATGATAAGACAAAATTATTTAGTACACTAACTTTAAAAAACATTTTAGGCAAAATTAAAATACAATTTTACTTATCAAAAGCGTTTCACAACTCCTTGTTTTTTTTTTGGAACAACGGAACAGGAGATGACAATCTTGATGTCCTATTTTGAATGTAATTTATTACATCCTGTGGTTTAACGTTTAATTATCACAAAAAAAGGTTTCTTCCGGAAGGTTGCAGCCAAAAACACAATTTCCAATAGAAAATGGTGAAGGGGTTCACAAAACCTCCTTGAGACAATGTGACATCCTCTATGAACTCGTGGGCCCATGACCATTCAAAATGGAGCAAGGACTCTGCATCTCAAAGACAATAATGGGAGAATTCAGGTCAACTATCTGCCTCATCTGTCACAGTCGACAGATGCAAGTTCAAGTGAGTTTATTGTCACGTGTCCCTGATAGGACAGTGAAATTCTTGCTTTGCATCAGCACACAGAACATAGAAGGCATTTACTACAAAACAGATCAGTGTGTCCATATATCATATATAAATATATACACACATGAATAAATAAACTAATAAAGTGTAAATAACAGATAATGGGTTACTAGTTATCAGCGTTTTGTCCGCACCAGGTTTAATAGCCTGATGGCTGTGGGGAAGTAGCTATTCCTGAACCTGGTCGTTACAGTCTTCAGGCTCCTGTACCTTCTGCCTGAAGGTAGCGGGGAGATGAGTGTGTGGCCAGGATGGTGTGGGTCTTTGATGATACTGCCAGGTTTTTTGAGGTAGCGATTGCGGTAAATCCCCTCAATGGAAGGAAGGTCAGAGCCGATGATGGACTGGGCAGTGCTTACTACTTTTTGTAGTCTTTTCCTCTCCAGGGCGTTCAAGTTGCCGAACCAAGTCACGATGCAACCGGTCAGCAAGCTCTCTACTGTGCACCTGTAGAAGTTAGAGAGAGTCCTCCTTGACAAACCGACTCTCCGTAATCCTCTCAGGAAGTAGAGGCGCTGGTGTTCTCTGACCAGGAGAGATCTTCAGATTCTGTGTCATTGTCAGGCACCTCACAGCCCGCTGATCTAGAATGGGGAAAAAAACAAAATGGAAGAAAGTCGGCCCCACGTCTAAGTAAGACACAAAGTGCTGGAGTAACTCAACGGGTCAGACAGCATCTCTGGAGAACATGGGTAGGTGACATTTTGGGTTGGGACCTTACCATCTAAGTGACTGCCTGAAGAGGGAAAGAAGAAGAAATATTAGCACACCAATTATTCTCTTTACTTTCATGCTGGAATTTAAACTCCCACTATTTTTAAGGTCATAAATAATAGGAGCAGAATTAGGCCATTCGGCCCCTCAAGTCTACTCCGCCATTCAATCATGGCTGATCTATTTCTCCCTTCTCACCCCATTCTCCTGCCTTCTCCCCATAACACTTAATATCCGTACTAATCAAGAATCTATCTGTCTTTGTTTTAAAAATATCCATTAATGTTTGTGTTTGGCTCACATTGTAGGGTATTGGCTTTGGATACAATTTTCCAGCAACTGGCATGTTGTGCAACTCAAGCATTCCAACGCCCTTAGTAAATATGGTGCTGCACCATGGTAGCAGCATCCAATTTAATAGCAACTGTGAGTGGATAAAACACGCAGTTCTGCCAAATTTACTTAATCAGCGATATCCAGTCTGAAGAAGGATCCCGATTCTAAACGGCTCCTATCCCACTTTCTCCAGAGAATCCGTGTTCTCCAGAGATGCTGCCTGGCCTACTGAGTTACTACAGCACTCTGAATTTTTTTGTAATCTAGCATCTGCAGTTTCTTAGATCTTCTCATGCTTAATCATCAAATGGCTGTGAAATTTTTAAGTATGTCTATTCATTTGATATTGTCAATAAATATGTAATAACCCCTGTATATTGGCGAGATCAAGCGCAGGCTTGATTGTTTTTTTTTTGCTAACACCTCCGCTCAGTCCGCCGTAACGTACCTGATCTCCAGGTTGCTCAACACTTTAACTCCCCCTCCCAATCTGACCTGTCTGTCCTGGGCCTCCTTCATTGTCAGAGTGAGGCCCAGCGCAAATTGGAGGAACAGAACTTCATATTTCGCTTGGGTGGCTTACACCCTAGTGGTATGAACATTGACTTCTCTAACTTCAGGTAGCCCTTGCTTTCCCTCTCTCTCCATCCCATCCCCTTTCCCAGTTCTCCCACCAGTCTTACTGCCTCCAACGACATTCTATCTCTGTACTGCCCATTCACCTGACATCAGTCAGAAACATCACCCATTTCTTCTCTCCAGAGATGCTGCCTGTCCCGCTGAGTTACTCCAGCATTTTTTGTCTACCTAAAGACCTCAGTTTCTCTGCATTAAAGATCTATTATAGCATGTACTAAAATGGAATTGGGAAATATAATGGAATTGTACATTTATATATGATACATGTGGTTCTTGGGATCCAGACTAAAATATTTGTACCTCAAAATCTGTAAAGCAGTAAAACAAACACCTATTTATGAAAGCTTTGAGAAAGGTGGTGCATAAATGCGATAAATTGAATACAACACATGTAGGAATGCAGTGAGTGTAATACAATTCACTCTACATAATTTTTCTCTTGCAAACAATTTCACACCAGGTTTTATTACGCAATTTTGACCATTAGGTCTTGTGCAATTTGTTGGACCAGATATTGTAATTGATACACTAGTAAAATGCATTAAAATTAGATTAGTTTGCTTTATTGCCACATACACCAGAGTGCAATGAAATTCCTTGTACATATGAGGCTCGGAGAAAACTGTAAACATAGAGAAATGATAAAGACAACAATTAATACAATGGCCATTGGGAAAACAGCAGGTTGTGCGAGATGGTAGTGCATAAATCAAGTAATGTAAAAGAATATTAAAGTACAATAACAGAATAAGCAATGAGGAAGAATTAAGAGTAAGAGCACATGGCAGCATCTCCAAGAAAATGGCGTGAAAGAGGTGATTGGTCAGGAGTTGGACAGCACTGGGGAAGAAGCTGTTCCTGAGAGCTTTCAAGCTCCTGTATCTTTTCCCAGAGAGTAGAGGAGTGGAGAGGAAAGGAAAAGGCCATCGCAGCAGGCATCCTTGACAATTCTTCCAGCTTTCCTGATGCAACACATAATGAAGATGTGCTGGATGGAAGGAAGTGACGAGCCTGTGATGTACTGGGCTGTGTTCACCACTCTCTGCAGATTCAGGCAATCGAGAGCAGAGCAGTTGCCGTACATGGCTGAGTTGCATGCCATCAGAATGCTTTCTATAGCACATCTGTAGAATCCTCCTGAATATGCTGAATCTTCTTAGATGCCTCTGAAAGTACGATGGGTTAAATGGTGCTCACGTATGCACTGCACAGTGAAATTCTGTTTGCAGAAATGCACGTCGCCATATTTTGGCGTTATTTACAAATAGTCCAAAGTCCAGTCCACACGCTCAATGTACTGGAATGACTCCCAATCTGGGTAAGCACCAGGCTGCTGCAAGGCCTCCTCCGTTGCTCACGACCGGATGTCCCTCATCTCGCCAAACCAACTTTGTGTCCCGGGGGCACCTCCTGCAGCCGACCTTGAAGGTGCTGGAGACAATACCCTGGTCTCTCTCCTGCCAGCTCACTCAAAGCATCCGTCGTCATCGGCAGCTCCCTCCTCCTCGACTCTCCGGTCTTCAAAGTTGAGCTCGGTGGCTTACGAGCTTCTCCCCTGCAGTCGGGGAGAATATGTTGATGTGCTTTCTTGATCACCACATCAGTGTAAAGGGATCAGTTTAGGTTGCTGCTGATATGGATTCCAAGGAACTTGAAGCTATCAAGCATCTCTACAGCAGGACTGTTGATGAGTACAGGGTTGTGTTCACCCCTTGCTTTATTTGATCAATAACCAACTCTTTCATCTTGCTTCAGGGGAGTGGGTGGTACCCACTCCTTCTCTCCAGAGATGCTGCCTGTCCCGCTGAGTTACCACAGCATTTTGCGTCTATCTTCGATTTAAACCATCATCTGCAGTTCTTTCCTACAAACTCTTTCATTTTGCTGACGTTACGGACTAGGTTGTTGTCCTGACACCATGACACAAGGTTCTCGATCTCTTTGCTTGACATGGTCTGATCATTGTAGATTCGGCTGAGAACAGTGGTACCATCAGCAAGCTAAAGATCGAGTGCGCATTGCACTTGACCACACAGTGCCCTGGGAAGAGCAAGGGAACGAGCACACTGGCCTGTGGGGCACCCAGTGTTGAGGGTCATGACAAAGGAAAAGTTATGACCAATTCTAACTGATGAGGTATGCTGATAATAAGCCAGTTACAGGGGAGTCAATGCCAAATTCCAGAGGTTTAGGGATGAGCTTATACAGTAGGTGTTGAACGCTGACCTGTCATCTGTGAATAGCATCTTTGCATAGGTATTCTTATTGTCGATGTGATCCAGTTTGAATATTGTGCAAGAGAGGTGTTCTCCATACTCCTATTATGCAAATAGCAGGGGTTCCAGATTATCCAAGAGACTGCAAGAAATGTGGGCCATCACCATTCTTTCAAAATACTTCAGTTACTGGAACATTGACAAAGACCCCGTTTATTTGTCTTGGAGACTGAAATGGTGGACGTTTCTTTGAAGTAGATGGGGACAGAAGACTATTGGAGTGCGAGATTTAGGATGGCAGTGAAGACTATGACCGGTTGATTGATACGATTTCAGAACCATCCAGGGACTCCATCAGGGCCAGCCACTTCCTGAGAGTTTATGATCATGAAAGCAGACCTGGCCTCTGTCAAGAAAGAGCCAGCATTTGATGCCTGGTCACGATAGGCACCACAAGCATTATGCTCACCTGGTAGAAATCCATCATTGCGGGAGATGGTTTTGGCTTGTAGCACATGATGGCATTCAGGCCCTCCCCCAGTTGCCAGAATTGAGCCTCCAGTTTGTTTTTGAGAAATCTCTCTTGGAATCCCTGGTAGGCTCGTGGAGATCAAAGATGGTCATCTTGCATACTGCAGGAGCATCCCCTCTTGAAAGCCTTAGATCTGGTCTCCAGCAGAGAGTGTATTTCCCTGTTCATCCAAGCTTCCTGGTTTGGGTAGGACCTAATTGTATTTGCTGGAACACAGTCATCAATGCATTTCTTGATTTAAACCAGTGATGATTGAGATATGGCTGGATGAAGTGGTCTTGATCATGACTCAAGACAGATCTGAAGTGAACCCGTGGGAACCTCAGATAACTGGCGATTTGCACTATTAGTTGATGCCTTGTGTTTCAGCCTCTATCTCTAAGCGGACAAGAATACCACCGACAACCGATCAGCTTGGACAAAATGGGGGTAAGAGATTGAGTGATAGGCGTACTAGATGATGGTGTAGAGTAGTTATCAGTCCGCATGGGGAAGGACACATGCTGATGGTATTTGGGGAGTACATTCTGGAGATTAGCTTGAATGAAGTCGCCAGCAATGATGAAAAAGTGCATCCAGGTTTGCTGTCTCAAGTGAGTAGACAAGCAAGTGTAATTTGTCCAGTACCGTCTTGGCATTGCCCAGGGATGGGATGAAGACTGCCAACAAGATGGTAGAGGAGCATTTCCTTGGTAGATAAAAAAAAGATGGCATTTTATAAACAAGCATTCAAAATCAGGGGAGCAGGATTGAGCTAAGACCGTCACAGCAGTGTACTAAGATGCATTGACTTTTGCCTGAGGATTCTGTACGGTCCATGCGATAAGTCGAGATACCCTCCATTTCGATAACAGGGTCAGATAAGTTGGAGTGAGTCCTTTTTCAGTGAAGACACTGATCTCCGATCAGTCTCTGATCTCCTTTTGGTTCCGCAGCCTTGCTTGTGGAATTTAACACCAGAAAGTCTTGAATGTGCTATTTCCAGTTCGAAACAAAGGAATGATTCCCAAATCAGATGCAGAAAGAACGAGGTTTATGGGCAATGCAGGCAGAGAAATACTGGATACACAGTATTTTCTATTCATGGAAAGTAATGGGTGGAAGGTAGCAGATCTTATTTACTGGCAAGTGCTCTATATTAACTTTCCTTTTTACGATCAGTACTTAACTGAGGGATGTAAATTTCATAAATTGTATTATATAGTTGTATCTATGCCCCATGTATCCAATGATCTATTTTGCTGGCAGTGTGATCTTGGAAGTACTTTTCTGTGAAATGCAAGCTTATTTAAAGTAAAGGTGGTGTTGAAACATTTTTACTCTAGCTTGCCATTATCAGCAGGGGAAGAATATAGTTCATGGGATAATTGTGAAGCAATCCACAACAATTTCAAGAGAGTTACAGCCATTATACTTGCATGAATTTAACAAATCTTACCGCAACTGGGGTGGCACACTGGTGCAGAGGTAGAGTTTACAACTCTATGCCCGGGTTCGATCCTGACCATGGGTGCTGCCTGTACGGAGTTTGTACATTCTCCCCATAACCGCTTTTCTCCAGGTGCTCCGGTTTCCTCCCACACTCCAAAGATGTGCAGGTTTGGAGGTTAATTGGTTTCTGTAAATTGTAAATTGTCCTTAGTGTGTAGGATAGTGTTAGTGTACAGGGTGATCACTGGTCGGTGCACACTCGGTGCGCTGAAGGGCCTGTTTCCACATTATATTTCTAAAGTCTAAAGTAAAATCTAAGGTAAAACTGCCAAAATTGTAACCTTTCTCCATGTGATTTCTGGCTTAGCTATTTTTTTTTCAAATGTTGGGTTTTAGGGCTGGATTTATTGCCCATTTACAATCAAAGGACAAAACAAACCTACTTCACTTTGTTTTTCTAATATTTTATGTCTTCATCAGAATTATCAGATTTGGAATGTGGGTGTAAGGACAGGAGGCAGGAGCACACAGAGGAATTATGGAGAGGCTCAAATATTTGTGTACATTATTACCATGACTTATAGCTATCACCAAGGGGTCCAAGCAACTGCTAGTACTGTCCCTGCATATGGCCTGACTGGAGGCAAAAGAAAGAGATAGCGTAATCTTGGGAAGTCATTGAAATTATGTATTTTTTTTAAACTAAGGAATGCATGTCAAAGGTTTGACTGGGTAATATAAAGGATTTTGTAAAATATGTTACTTTCATATCGAGGACTTGAATGTATTCTCTTATAAATTATTGATCTCTTGGGTGTTAACTATTAGCACTACAGGAAGATGAAAAAGGCTGCTTCTTGATAAGAGTAATAGGTTAGTTGCTAAGTTTAGGTAAACAATGATGATTCCTCGGCAGTGCAGAGGACTCTTATGGCCTTTTCAGTTATATCTAACGATTGTGACTTTATAATACTTGATGGTAGGCAGCACTGACATTTTCTGAATATGCTAAAAAAACTTACAATTGCAATACTCGCTGCCAAATGAAAGAGTTATATCGAAGGTTACACTTTATTTTGCTGTTTAGGACATAATATTAGCATCGCTAACCAAATCAAACGTAATAATAAATATTCAACAAAGAGGCATTGCTTAGAAATTGCATTTCACTCTCTTTTCTTATTCTAATCACGTGCTGTGTCTGGGGTTAATGCACAGTTGGATTCTCTGCAGAGAAGTGAGGCAAAAGATTAACATGGGCCAAAGGGCCTGCTGATAGACACAAAAAGCTGGAGTAACTCAGCGGGTCAGACAGCATCTCTGGAGAAAAGGAATAGGTGAAGTTTTGGGTCGAGACCCTTCTTCCAACTGAGAGTCAGGAGAAAGGGGAATGAGAGATATAGACAGTGATATAGAGAGAAATAGAAGAAATGATTGAAAGATATGCAAAAAAGTAACAATGGTAAAGGAGAAAGCCCATTGTTAGCTGTGGGCTAGGTATAACGAGTTATGAGACCCAACAAAACGACTGTTCTTGTGCTGTATTGTCCTACGTTCTATATAAGAAGAATGCTGTGTGTTGCTCCCCTTATGTCAGGTTTTGAAGGTGCTCTTGCCGATAGCACCTCAAGGCAGCTGCATAAACACTTGCTGGAAGGTGAGTGATAACATGTGGGAGGTCTATCCAGTGTTGTTCACTGTGCATTGGTCCCAACCCCTCCTTATCCCAACATGTTGCTCTTGTCGAGTCCCAGAGCATGAGTGGCCCCCTCCACTGCAAGCTGCACGCTGATACGATACGATATTTCTTTATTGTCAGAACAAAGTCAGAAATTTGTCTTGCATCACAGCAGCTCCATTTACAGCATCACATAAAAGATAAAAGAGACATGAAAAGTCATGCATTAAGACATCAAGACCCAAAAATACATACATTCAACACAACATTACAATAATGGAAGACAACATTTGAGGCCCATCAGCGTGCATTTGATCTGGGATTAAGCGCCGTATTTCGTTTGAGGATTGACTGGTGCACAAAAGAGTGCTTCAGTCTAACCTTAATAAATTTTGGAACCCTATATCTCCGGTTTGATGGTAACAAATTGTACTCGCTGTTCAGAACGTGGTTGGGGTCAGAAGAAATATAGTTGGCCATCCTTAGTATGTTTTTATGGTAGGATGATTCATACAATTTCTGAAGTGGTTGACCTACAATCTTTGAGCAGATTTTGATTTGTTGGAGCAGTTTTGATTTTGTAGTAGCAGACAAACTCTTGTACCATGTACTGTATTGTATATCTTTATTATCATTTTTCTGAGTACTTGCATACCCAGAGGAAAACGAAAAAGTGTTTCTCAACCAGTGTCCATTCAGTGTGTGGTAAAAAATAAATAGAAATAAAGAATAAAAGTACATATATCACGAGTTCCGATCGGCAGTGGCATGACAATGGCTCTGCTTCAGTGTGTCAAGGTTGGTGGTTGGTGCGCGATACTTTGGCAGGGGGCAAAGTCCGTTTATCAGTCTTATAGCCTGCGGGAAGAAGCTGAGGAGCATCCTGCTGGTTTTGCAGCTGATGCTCCTGTACCTCTTCCCAGGTGGCAGGATGGAGAATATGTGATATGCGATGGGTGGTAGGGGTCTTTGTTGATGGAGATGGCTCTGCTAATACATCTCTTCCTGTATATGTCCAGCAATAAAGGGAGTGGAGCACCATTAATCCTGCTGGCGGTCTTCACAATCCTGTCCAGTTGGTGCCGTTCGTACGCCTTGCAGCTCCCGAACCAGGAGGTGATGTCGTAGGTTAATGTGCTCTCGATTGTCCCCCTATAAAAAGTTTGTAGGTGTGCAGTGGGGAGACCTGCTTTCCGTAGTCTTCGAAGAGGGTGTAGTCACTGCTGGGCTCTCTTGACCAGTGCTGTGGTGTTGGTCGTGGACGTCAGGTCATCTGACAGGTGGAGTCCTAGGAACTTCACACTGCTGACACTTTCCATATCAGCTCCATCGATGTGCAGAGGTGTATGGTGTTGTTTTCCCGCCCTCCTGAAGTCAACCACCATCTCCTTCGTTTTTTCCACGTTGAGAATGAGGTTGTGGGATTTGCACCATCCTGTGAGCAGCTCCACCTCCATCCTGTACGCCGACTCATCATTGTCACTGATGAGACCCACCACTGTTGTGTCATCAGCGAACTTGTTGATGAAGTTGATGTTGAGTCTAGCAGTACAGTCGTGTGTAAGCAGACTAAACAGCAGGGGGCTTAGGACACAGCCTTGGGGTGTGCCAGTGCTCACGGCTATGGTTTTTGATGTCCTACTGCCCACCCTGACTGTCTGCTGCCGTTGCGATAGAAAGTTCAGGACCCAGTTACATGTGCCAACATCAACCCCCAATAACTCCAACTTCTCCACCAGCTGCTGCGGAATGATTGTGTTAAAAGCAGAGCTGAAGTCTATGAAGAGGATCCTGGCATAAGTATTTTTCCGATCAAGGTGTGGCAGTACGAGGTTCAGTGTTGTTGAGACTGCATCCTCTGTAGATCTTTTTTTTCTGTAGGCGAACTGCAGTGGGTCTAGGTCGGCAGGTAGGCTATTTTTGATATGCTGCATAACCAGTCGCTCAAAACACTTCATTACTATGGGTGTTAGACCCACTGGTCGAAAGTCATTATGGCAGGCTGGGTTTGGTCTCTTCGGGACAGGAACGATGGTGGCACTCTTAAGACAGTTGGGCACTACTGCCTGGCTGAGCAAGGTGTTAAAAGTATCTGTGAAGACATCTTTCAGTTGCTCGGCGCAATCTCTTAGCACGCACCCAGGAATGTTGTCCAGCCCTGTGGCTTTGCGTGGGTTGATGCTGGCAAAGGCCTTTTTTACTCCGGCTGCGGACAGTCTGAGCGACTGGTCACTGGGAGATGGCATCTTACAGTATTGCAAGATGTAATCTTACAGTATTGCAAAACACTCATTATCACACTCATGATCAAGGAATTGCCATTCACATTCTGCATCTCTGACATGATTTGGACTAAAAGGCTGGGATAACTGCTTGTCACGGTTTCCTTTACCCCGATTAGTGAAAGCGGGCTGGCAGCTGTCGTGTGTGGTACGTTGATGCTTCATTGCAGACTCTTTTGCTGCCATATCATGTTTAGTTTTAGTTTAGAGATGCAACCTGAAAACTGCCCCTTCACCCCACCGAGTCCACACTGACAGTCGATCACCCGGTCAACTGGTTCAATGTTATCCAAATTACGCATCTTACACACCAAGGGGCAATTTACAGATGCCAATCAATCGACAAACCTGTACGTCTTTGGAATGTGGGAAGAAACTGGAGCAGAAGGAGGAAACCCATTTGGTCAGTGGGAGAATGTGCAAACTCCACACAGACAGCACCTGTAGTCAGGATCGAGCCCAGGTCTCTGGCGCTGTGAAGCAATAGCTCTTCTGCTGCGCCACTGTTCTGCCCTGCAGCCTCTTTGTTGCATTGTCAACCTCTGCCTGATGTGTTCCGAGTTTCTCCGTGTGATCAGCAAAGTTTGTTGGCTGACACTTTAAGTTACAATTTCTACCTGAAATGGAGGAAAACATGAGCCATGAGACCTGTGATGCCACCATGTGATAGGGACGGCACAGTGGCATAGCAGTAGAGCTGCTGCCTTACTGCGTCAGACACCCAGATTTGATCCTGATTGCAGGTGCTGTCAGTACGGAGTTTGCACGTTCTCCCTGTGACCGCGTGAGTTTTTTCCAGGTGCTCCGGTTTCCTTCTTTCCTACAGTCCAAAGATGTGCAGGTTTGTAGGTTAATTGCCCCATGGTAAAATTGTAAAGTATCCATAGTGTGTAGGATAGTGTGTGGGGTGATCGCTGGTCAGCTGAAGGACCTGTTTCTGCGCTGTATCTCCAAAGTCATCAGATGTACATCTAAATACAGGAAAAAGTCCGCCTTGCCATGTTAACTCACATTTAAATGTTCTCAGATACATTTACAAGCAAGTTATACACCTAAAATGTCCACAAATGATTGCAATTGTTGGATTTTATTTTACCCTATGCTGATCAGCAATTTGGATAGTAGACTAAACATGTTACAATGTGATAGGAACAATGAATCCTTAAAATATTAGCTAAAATATTAGCTAAAAAAGTAGGCTACTTGGTCCATCATGGTCTGGCACCCCATAGAGACTACTTAATCATTTATTGTGTATGGAACGAGCTGGCGGTGGAGAAAGCTGAAGCAGATATTACCACAACATTTAAGAAACATTTGGACAGGTATACATGGATAAAATAGGTTTAGAGGGATATGGGCCAAATGCAGGCAGGTGTGACTAGTGTAGATGGGACATGTTGGTCGGTGTGCACAGGTTGGGGTGAAGGGCCTGATTCCACACCATATGACTCTATGGTTTTCCCTAAGTTGTTTATTGTTAGGGGAAATGCTTTGTTTTTTAAGCATTTTCCCTAACTTTTAAGCATTTCTCCACTTCTGCCTAAAATGTTGTACTTGCCATGACTACTTGTGGTAATGTATTCCATCAACAATTCTGAAACTAGTTGTCCTCTTCCCAACAGTTGTTATTCTTGTGTGAGATTCCAAAAGCCATTCACCCATTTGTGACCTGACAGTGATATCTTATTCCTGGCTGTCGGGAACTATGCCCGAGTGGCATCAGCTGCTTCTTTCCTTTGATCATGCTGTCGCTCTTGAAGTGGGGGGGGGGGGGGGGGGGGGGGGAAGAGAAGCGGGTGAGCAGGGAAGAACTTAACTTTCCCTTGATTTCTCACTTCAGCAATTAACACGGGATGAAATTGAGAAGTCGCTATGTCGGCTGGCATGCAACACAACAACCAAAACATTATATTTATGTGCTGCAAACTTGTGTGCAAAATACAAGTTAACACCCCTCCCTTTTACATTGACGTAACTGGGATTTCATTTTGATCTTTGGGTTACTGCTAGAGTTTCCCAACGGGAAGAGGCAACTAAACATAACTGTGATAAGAAGGCACTACAGATGCTGGTTTACACCAAAGATAGGCGCAAAGTGCTGCAAGCATCGCTGAAGAAAAAGGATAAGTGACATTTCGGGTTGGGATCCTTCTTCAGATATAAACATAACAGAGCAACAGGGAGACACTGGAAAATGAAAATAAAATTGTTGTCAAACAAATTCTACAGGGGACTGTTAATCATTTTTAATGTTGCATTTTATGTGCAAATTGGTCTTATTAATAGCAATATTATCACGTTTGTTGTCAAAACATGAAGAAAGGTGCCAATTTCAAAAAATGTAATTGTACCATCTGAGAATTATAGGATATTTTGGAATTTTGGGGGCCAAACTCTTTTCAGCTATTTAACCGTTGTTCTGTACCTCGTTTCAACTTTGGTCCTATGTCACTGACCTAAAATCATCCGCAGAAGAGGCAAGTTGATTGACCTTCTTCCAGTTCCACTCTTGAACTGGCATCGGTTGGTTACCTGGAGGTGTGCACCAGATACAGACCAGGTGGGTCATCCCATTGACTGCCTGCTTCTTTTTGCCATCTTGTTTGCATACCAATAATCCTGGAGAAAAAAAACAGGCAGTGTTAAGTTTTTACAATGCGTGTGCAATGCAAAAAATGGAGTACACTGTGGATACTGGGCGGCACGGTGGTGCAGCAGCAGTAGAGTTGCTGCCTTACAGCGCCAGAGACCCGGGTTTGATCCTGACTATGGGTTCTGTCCATACCGAGTTTGTGCATTCTCCCCGTGACCTGTGTGGGTTTGCCCCGGGATCTCCGGTTTTCTCACACACTCCAAAGACGTACAGGTTTGTAGGTTAATTGGCTTGGTGTAAATTGTCCCTAGTAGTCTGGCTGTATTGTTAAAGTGGTGCCCACTGTGAGCTGGTGGCAGAGGAAATTAATGTTTAAGGTGGCTGATGTGGTACCATCATGTGGGCTGCTTTCACCAAGATGATGTTGAGCTTCTTGAGCACTATTATTAACTATGGAATGTGTGCACATGGAGAAACAAAGAACTGCAATTGCTGGTTAATACCACAAAGAGACACAGAGTGCTGGACTAACTCAGCAGGTCAGGCAGCATCCCTGGTGAAAAAGGATGGATGACGTTTTGGGTCATGTCCCTGTAGAAGGTAACTGACCTTAAGTGTCTCCCATCGTTTCTCTCTAGAGATGCTGCCTGACCCACTACATCTGTCAACATGTCACCCTTTTCTGTATGATTTTCAACACGTGAGTTGTCTTTCTCTTCCATTTTTTTCTTTTTATTTCCTGAGGTAAGCTGCAAGATACTGAAAGCTATTTATTGATTTTTACACAAGATTTTCTCTGGATGATTATTGTTGTATCTTTTTTTTATTTGATTGTGGCATTCTTTTGTTATTAAGCTCTGGGCTGTAATTTATAAATGCGGCAGTTGCTGTAGTAGTAGAAGTTGTATATATTTTATTTCGAACGTGTAAAACAAAAGTTAAACACGAAGCAAAATAACAATAAAATGAACAATAAACCTATACACAACTCATTAAATAACTTCTCATAAACATCACAAATTAAATCTTACATGTTGGAAAAGGAGTAGTATACACTTATTTATTCCTATCCCTTCTCCCCTACTCATCAATTAATTCACAAACTATCTCAGCTACATATCATCATCATCATCATCAGTGGTCACTCGAAATGAGTATGACTGTCCTCTCATGGAGGATGCCTGTGTGTGACTTTGTTTAACGTGGGGAGATTGATGCACAGACAGCCAACACATGGTCCTTCACATCTACATCTACATCTACAAATATGTATATGTATATATATGTGTATATATATGTGTAATTATATAAACATATACACGCATATGCACCACGCAAACATACATATATACAGTTTATAAACAATTATCCAAATTCCATGTACAACACAAATATCACATTGTGTCAATAAACTAAAACTTAACCGTCATCACGGCCCTTCCTCCTTCTTATACCTCTGGAAAAAAATTTCCAGAAAAAATAAGTAGAAAAAAGGAAAACTTAAATGAAATCTGAAAGCTGTTCTGGAGGTTTGATAATATGCTCCTGTCCCTCAGTTGCCCATTAGTTGCGCAAGACTTTAAACATGCTGATGGACACCACATGCTCCCACTCCAGGGACACTTTCCACGCTGTAAGACTCAATGACACTCAGACCCATATATATGGAGAAGGACAGGCAGCTGGAATGAACTATTCCATCGCCATCTCATTGTTGTCCCTTACAGGTAACAACCATAACTTTCCCATTGTTGTTTAGTACTCTGTATAAAAGTAATTAATTGGGATTCATAATCTGGATTTCAATCTTGTGCAGAGTTAGAAAAATGCATTTAAGTTTCCACATTTAAAAATACCCCGCTCCTTTTTTAAAATCTGCGGCTATTTATAATTAATTTGATCTTATCTTTGGACGTGTCTGTCAGTATGCTGAAGGACTTTTCGTGTGAGAAAGAGTGGAACTTGCTTTTCTACCGTTCCCTTTTCTTGATGGGGAACTGAGTTAAGTGGCGAATGGGGAAGTTGAGGTTGCTCTGCTTGGAGTCTAAACCGTTAATTTAATCTTGAATGAAGGCATTCAAAATCATGAGCATTGTTGGAGAGAAACAGGTTCTATAAAATTGTTGAGGTTAATGGCATTATTCTGCCCATCGCAACTATACTAAACTAAAAAAGCGATGCAGGGAAAACACACTTTGCAGCTGCAGGTCAGCACAGTGGCGCAGCGGTAGAGTTGCTGCCTTACAGTGCTTGCAGCACCAGAGACACAGGTTCGATCCCCGTGACCACGTGGGTTTTCTCCGAGATCTTCGGTTTCCTCCCACACTCCAAAGACATACAGGTTTGTAGGTTAATTGGCTTGCATTTGTATACTTGGTATAAGCGTAAATTGTCCCTAGTGTGTGTAGGCTTGTGTTAGCGTGCGGGGATCGCTGGTCGGTGCGGACTCGGTGGGCCAAAGGGCCTGCTTCTGCGCCGTATCTCTATCTAATCTAGTCTGTATGTGGATGGATACCATGATGTGCTAATCAAAGTTATTTTTAATTGGGATTAGACTTTCTATCTCCATCACCCTTATGAAGAATGAGGTTCAGATTCATGCCAGCCCTTGAACTCTTGAAACTTTCTCCAAAGTCACTGACCCATCTTCTGAGCGGGAGGGTCATAGAGGCAGTGGTGCGGCAGTAGAGCTGCTGCCTTACAGCGCCAGAGACCCGGGTTCGATTCTGACTATGCCTGCCGTCTGTATGGAGTCTGCACATTTCCCCTGTGACCGTGTGGGTTTCCTCCGGGTGCTCCGGTTTCTCCCCGCACTCCAAAGACGTGCAGGTTTGTAGGTTAGTTGACGTCTGTACATTGTCCCTATTGTGGAGGATAGAACTTCAGAGATGTGCAAGCCTGTCACCGCAGCATTTTGTGTGTGTGTCTCTCTGTGGAAGAAACTGTCTCTGAAATCTGGTGGTGTGTGTTTCCACACCTCCACAACTTTCTGAACCATTCTACCAACAGCCAGAGAGTGGCCATGAACCACTATCTACCTCTCTGGAGAGCGATTGGCGGAGACTGGTGGAGAGGTTTGGCGGTGCAGGTGGAGTGGAATATAAACAGCAGAAGGTTGCTGACAGGCCGTGTGCGGGGCCTGCGCCTTTAAAAGTTTTCCCGTTGCGTAGAGCTTCATGAATGAAGCCACATGACAAAACATCATCTGACGTCTGGCCTCGGCACAAGCGCAAACACCGAGTGGGGGGAAATTCCTTCAATTGCAAAAAGGGGGGAAGAACAGGCCCTTTGGCAGCTCGGGTCCGCTTCCAAGCCACGCCGAAGGATCGGGGAGCTGCTCAGGACTCGGTGAGTCAGGGGATGGTGGGGGTTGGCGGGATGAAGGGGGCAGAAAAGGCGCCGGGTTTTGCTGAGTGTGCAAACGCAATGAGTGTGTGTGTGTGAGAGAGGGGGGAGAGAGCTGCTGACTCATCAGCGGGTCACAGCAGCCTGAGTCAGGCTGGACTTTGCAATGGAGGCAGAGCAGGGGCTGAAGCTGCTTCACAGTCAGGGGCTGGCATGCTGGCTTGCTCTGCCCTCCTTTCCTTTCCCCTCCCCTCTCCTCCCTCTCTTCCTTTCTCCTTCTCCCTCTTATGTTTTCGCTCACTCACTGTCCAACACGCAGACACACACACACACACACACACACACACACACACACACACACACACACACACACAGTGAACAAGAGGCTGCATGCAGCCTGACTCCAAAGCTGCCCACACACACTGAAACCAGCTACCATCCTTGATCTTCAGTGGAGAGAGCAGGGCAGAGACAATGTGTAATCTGATAGCACTTGTCTGAAAATACATAACGTTCAGCAGAGCTGCTGACTCAGGGTACATTCCTGGGCAGCAGACTACTGTTCTACATGGGATAAAATAAGGGGCCATGATTATTCTACACCTGACTGGGGATTGTTTATTTGACATGTAATTTAAGGGTAGATGACTGTTTGGAATAGTTCATGTTTTAAGCATTTGTATACTTGGTATAAGTGTAAATTGTCCCTAGTGTGTGTAGGTTTGTGTTAGTGTGCGGGGATCGCTGGTCGGTGCGGACTCGGTGGGCCAAAGGCAGATCATAATTAAAAGGAATGGCATTTTTGGGGAAAGAATACACTCTCCATGCAAAACTAATCGACGGACGCGTCTCAATGTAGGATTGTAATTTGATGTGTGCAAAACAACCCTGCTGACTCAACCCCGCTAAGTGAATACATCCCAATGCACTGAGGAATGTATTCAGTGAGACGGACGGTTCACAGACTTGTGGCATTGGCACAAATATGTGTTTTTGTTAAATGGGGAAACATGCTTTATCGTGTTCCTTGGCATCTTTATCACCTTGACACCGATGCGGTGATCAAGAAAGCACATCATCATGAAGAGGGGTCTCGACCTGAAAACGTCACCCATTCCTTCTCTCCAGAGAAGCTGTCTGAGTTACTCCAGCATTTTGTGTCTATCTTCTGTGTAAATCAGCTTCTACAGTTCCTTTCTACACATCATCACATATACTCTCTTGGGCATCTGAGAAGATTATTTTGAACTTTACAGATGCGCTATAGAAAGTATTTTGACGCAGTTCATCTTGGCGTGGCATGGCACTCACTTGGCTCTTGACCACCTGAACCATCAGAGAGTGGTGATGAACATGGTGCAGTCCATCACAAGCTAGTCACTTCCTTCCATCCAGTTGATCTTAATGGGACGATGCGTAAGGAGGGCTGGAATTGCTGCCACCCTCACCATTCCTTTTACTCTCTTAACATTCTGGGAATGGATGCAGGAGCTTGGAAGCCTGGATGTCCAGACTTAACAACAGCTTCTTCCCCATGGCTATCAGACTCTGGAACAAATAACCTCCTTCACATCCTCCTCACGGCCCCCTTGTGTTACTTGTAACTCTAACTCATTTATTACATTATTGCAAAAACTTTTTTTGGCTCCACTTCAAATTGCAATGCAATCTTTGCATAATTCTGCTGTTTTGCATTTGTTGAATTTATTATTGTATTTGTCACAACCATGTATACTGTCTGCTCTATGCACTTCGTGTGAACAAGGAATGTCACTGTTCCCTGGTGTGTATGCCAATAAGCTAATTTGAAGATGTATTTTGGGTATTGTGGTAATCTGCTGTTATGGGTGCAGAAACATGATACTAGTGCACTATTCAGTTGTTGAGTAATTATTGAGCATCAAAAAGTCTGACACCTTACAAAGTATGACGGTAATTATGTTTTTAATGGTTTGTGTAAATACTTTGCTAAATGCATTTTCAGGTGGATTTAAAAATGTCTAAGTCTTTAGGGATCCCATCTTCTGTGTTTGGGGCTTGGTCTTAAAAGTGAGAAAGGATGTTCTGTGCTGTTTGAGGAAAATGGAAGAATGGTCTAGTGAAGAAGATTTCAAGCAAGACCCTAAAAGTTTTCATGGCACTCTTATTTAATCGAGGGGAAGCGTTATATTTCATGAGAAAGGTTAAGCTTTTCCAGTTTAATAATGAAAATGATCCATATGATGAATTGTTAAGATTTTGTACTTTTATGTGAAGTTTGAAGTTGTCTTTTCACCAAAGGTTCTCCCAACTTTTTGATGTGTCAGTGGTGTTTTCATTGCTGGTGTACCACACAATAGCAGTTATCAAACTTTGTTTGGAGCCCTTTCTTGGTGTTACAAGCGTTTTGTTTGTTCTCGGTCAGGAGTTTATGGATAGGGAGGATTTGGGGAAATATGGGCCAACGCAGGCAGGTGGGGGTGGCATGGATGGGGCATCTTGGTTGGCATGGGCAAGCTGGGCTGAAGGGACTGTTTCCGTGCTGTGTGCCTCTGAATGAATGATACTTTATTATCAGTATCACATGTGACATGTCATAGTGAAATTCTTTGTTTTCCTTACGATACACAAAGTATGCAAAGAGTCACCAGGTATAGTGCGCTGACAAAGTAAGTGTTTAATGTAGTCCCAATAGTCCCTCTTTGTTCTCAGCGGTGCCCCCACGGCGTGTCCCTCTAAGTCCTAAAGGGCCTGTCCCACTTTCACGATCTAATTCACGACCTTTTTTATTCAGGCTAGAAAAACGCCCCGACCTACTTGATGCCGCAAGTAGCTACGACTAGCATCACGGCGTACTGCCACGACCTCCTACGACCTTGTGACAACCTTGTCGCGCGTACGAGTCAAGGGCAAACTCGGCAGAGGTGGTGAATTAGGTTGTGAAAGTGGGACAGGCCCTTTAATTGTATTCTGAAACTGTTTTTCTGTTCTATCTTTCAAACTGTGTAAGTATATTTTTCGGAAGGAACTGCAGATACTGGTTTACACCCAAAGACTGACACAAAATGCTGGAGTAACTCAGCGGTACAGACAGCATCTCCGGAGTTGATGAGTTACTCCAGCATTTTGTGTCCATCTTAAGTATGTTTTTACATAGTTTATTAAAAAATGAAAACCCTAGGGGTAGAGAGTTCATAGCTGTAATTCAAGCCACAGATTTTGCTGACACTGGTACATTAAAATAGTACGTTCACTTCATCCGTTTGATATGATTCATCCCACTGGGTGAATTACCGCCTTGTTAAATTTCCCATGCATCTGCACACTGAGCATGCTGCCGAAAGAATGCTGATTCATTGGCGTAAACTGACTAAAAGATGTAACTTTAGAAAAGGAAGAGAGAAACAGATTTAGTAAGTACGATCAATTACTGGGCAGCAGCATATCAAATTTCACTTTGTGCCATACATGCCTTTCATTTAGTCATCATGCAAGGAAACTTCATGTTGACAATTGATACCCTCCTGTTGCACTTTCTGATTTTGAAAGTTTAAGATTGTTAATTTCTAAAAAATGTATTTTCTAAATTAATGTTGGCTGTGCTTGTTGCATATGAGATTGCTGTAGATTTACAATTTATTTTTGTAGCTTTTATTATAATTGTAACCAGAAATGATTTTTATCCCAAATTAGGCATTTATATTTTTATATGGGATGAATTGCATTCAGATTTGAAATGTAGCAAAGAGCTGCTGAATTAAGATGCTGAAAACAATAATTTTCCAAATTTGCTATTCGTGCTTTCAAATGTTCATTTTCTGGGGTGTGGCTGGCATGGCCAGCCTTGATTGTGGAGTGGTGGAGAGCTACCTTCTTGAATTGCTGATGCCCTTGGAAGGAAGGTAATCCCATGGAGGTGTTAGCAAATTCCAGGATTCCGACTCATTGCTGTGAGTAAATGGTGATGAACCTGGTAACGGTTTGATTTGGAGAGCAACCTGCTTCCATGAGCCTTGTTCCCCTTCGTATTACACATGGACCTCTTGTCCACTGTAAATTGGTCTTTCCTCCAGTGCACTGAAATTTTCATAATGCAGCTGTTGTGCCAATAAATGCAATGTCCGCAAAGTTGGAGTTTATCCAAGTGGGACAAAGTAATAGTGTGAATTTGGTCGGGGGTTACACAAAAAGCTGGAGAAACTCAGCGGGTGCAGCAGCATCTAAGAGGCGAAGGAGATAGGCGACGTTTCGGGTCGAGACCCTCCTGAATTTGGTCACTCCTTCAATCACTATTTGGCAGCACAATAATGTTGCATCCATTACTCGGATAAATTCAATGTCTTGTTCGATTCTTCAATGTAGAAATGTTGCTCTATTCTAAATGGAAGACAAAGCTTGGAAACTGCATGCAAGTCATTTTCATATAATCTTGGATTAAATGAGTTCAAAGTGGATTCCAAGAATTCAATAAAATGTTGATATTATGGTTTCACATACTATGGAAAAGCCCATTTTTTGCATATCTTCTAGGGTGGATTTTTACTGTGAAAGGAAATACTGGGACATCCATTGCAGGACAGTACATGATTTAAATTAAGGATAATCCATAATATCCAATTTCAATTGATTTTAAGCCCAGATACCCTGCAACCAGTAAATTCCACTATTGCAGACATTGGAATGATAGGGTTGCCCAACAAGCTCCTGTGATGATAAGGTGAAGGAACAACTTCAATGGACAAGGAAGGGAAATTCCCAGGAGCACTAGAAAGATCACATTGAAAAAATCTTGTGGTTGAGATGTTGGTAGCAAGCATAGCACAGGAACTGGACCTTTGGCCCACGATGTCTGTGCCTACTACGATGCCAATTTAGACCAACACCGTTTGCCTGCACATGGCCATTATTTCCCCTCTCTACACCCCCATTCCTTGCCTGTTCATGTGCTTTGTGCAAATATCTCTTGGACATCACTATCATATCTGCTTCCACCACTTCCCCTGGCAAACGATACCTCACCATGGAAAAAGCAGCCAACATAAAGATTTGTCCCATCCTGATCATCCTCCTTCTTCCCGCTCTTGTACAGATGTCAGAGGTTATGGGAGAAAGGCAGGAGAATGGGGTTAGGAGGGAGAGATAGATCAGCCATGACTGAATGGCGGAGTAGACTTGATGGGCTGAATGGCCTAATTCTACTCCTATTTCTTATGACCTATGACCTCTCGTCAGGCAGAAAATACAGAAGCTTGAAAGTGCGCACCACCAGACCCGGGACTGGCCTCTGTGATCAGGCTTCTGAACGGTCCTTCCTTAAGCCAGGTTACTGCCCAATTCACCTCCAACCCATTGCAGACATTGGACTTTGTCTATGGAACAAGTGCACTGCAATGTTGAGAACTATATTCTGCACTCTGTATCTTCCCCTAAGCTCTACCTGTTGTACTGAGTTTGACTTTCCATTAGTTTAGAGATACAACGTGGAAACGGGACCTTCGGCCCACTGAGTCTGCGCCGACCAGTGATCCCCATACAGTAACGGTATCCTACACACTTGGGACAATTTCCATTTACAATTTATACGGGGAGAACATACAAACTCCGTACAGGCAGCACCCGTAGTCGGGATCGAACCTGGTTGTCTGGCGCTGCAAGACAGCAACTCTCCTGCTGCACCAGCATGCCGCCCTCGAGTGTATTTTGTTTAGTATTATCTGATCAAATAACAAAGCAAAGCTTTGCACCGTACTTTGTGCACGTGACAATAATAGAACTAAACCTCGTGTTTTACCCTAGCCTGCTTATTAATTTAAGATCTGTGTGTAAAAGCTTTTTAATTCAAAGTTCCATTAACCGGAAGTATTTTTGTTTTCAAGTACTGTTTTGGAGAGGTCCTGGTGATTTGGGGAAAGGTTGCAAAATAAAAGTGCTGTAAGCTGTAACAAATGTGGTGCATGTACATTTTTGTTTTTATCTGTTAATGTAGCAGTGTGAAAATAGAACAACTTTTCAAAGCTTAATGGGCCTGTCCCACTTAGACGACATTTAGGCGACTGCAGGAGACTATGCGGTCACCACATGGTCTCCACATGTTCGCAGGTGGTTGCCGGGTAGTCGCCTTCATGGTCGTGAGCAGTTCCCGCATTCTGGGAACTAGTCGCGGGCTCATTATGGTCGCCGCGAATTGTTCAACATTTCATTGGCTCATTGGGGGGGAAAAAAAACGTGAGCAGTAGTTTTCAGAACCAAGGATAAACGACCAGTAATGTTAATATCACCGAGCTTCACAGCCGTGTATCTCTGGCTTCTTAAAAGTTGTCTCCACTCCTTCTCCCCTTCTCCCCCCCTCTTCCCCCCCCCCCCCTCTTCTAAAGGACTTGCATGACCCTTCCCGTATACTGTGTTATCACCGTCTTAATTACAGCGCCAACCTTCCTGTTCATCGCGGTGTGAGTCTGTATCACATTGGCTTTGCACCGTGTGAATTTCACTCAGACAGTGCCCCCCTGCTTGCCCTGTCCCCTGCCTGCACAATGGGCTGGTGAAGGAATTGGTGTGTGTGTGTGTTCCACTCTGACAGTCGCCGTTCCAGTCGCCGGTTTTTCAGGCGAATGCCGGCGACTTGACTGTCTTCGGCAGTCGCCTGAAAAATCGCCTAAGTGGGACAGGCCCATAATTGCTGAGGAAAGTCTGAAGATCGGGTGGTGTCTATGGACTGGAGGAATGAGTTAATATTTTGTAACTGGATTCTCAGAACAGGACAGTCTGAGGAAGGGTCTCGACCCGAAACGTCGCCTATCTCCTTCGCTCCTTAGATGCTGCTGCACCCGCTGGGTTTCTCCAGCCTTTTGTGTACCCTTGTCTAATCTAAGACCTACATCAGTTTCTTCATATGCTGATTTAGGTACAGAATGTTTATTTCATTTTATATCTAGCAACTTTTTAGCTTTGATATTTTATTTGTTTCCTGCAGCTTTGAAGCGATCTGCAAAATCTCTCGTCTGCTGTATAGAATAAACTTTAAGTGGTGTATATAAATGTACTGTGATAACGTGGATATATACCAAGCACAACTTGAACTTGCATGTGTGCAGTTGATAACTGCCTCTGTCTGTCCTTCCTTCCTTCCTTCCTGAACAGCAACAGATAGCAGCTTCTGTTTGGAGGTTTTGCATATTGAGCTCTAGAAACTCGATGTGCTATTGTTAGAGCTCCCGTGTTTTCAGTTAAGGTTTTATTTTATTAAGTAGGAGGTCATAAGTAGGACATTTCCTTTTTTTTCCACTTTAGATTTTATTGCTTTTATGTATACACAAATAAAACACAAATATAACAACGAAACATACAACATTACAATGAAACGTACAACAGTGTAGCGGGGGGTTCAGTTTACAATTAATGATGCAGTATATAGAACTATTTTCATATTAAAACATTTTCCAATAATTTACATTATTGTCTATAAAATTATACAGTGTTGATGTCTTTATTTCTATACCTAATCCATTTTTCCCATTTTCTGTTAAACTCATCGTCTTTCACTCTTAGAGAATATGTCATTTTCTCCATGACAAATATTTCCTGTACTATGTCTAACCATTGTCTAAGTCTGGGTGTGTCCACTGCGAGCCAGTTTCTTGTAATGGCCTTTCTGCCAGCTGTGAGTAGGATTTTAACCAAGTAATGGTCTTCCTTCAGCACCACTGTAGTTATATTACCCAGGTATAAAATGGAACACTTCTTGGTATATATCCTAATACCTCCGTTAATTCTGAATTCACTCTGTCCCAAAATGGTTCTATTTTTGGGCAACTCCAGAAGATATGGGCATGGTTTGCGTCTGTTTGACCACATTGCCTCCAGCATGTTTGTGCCTTAGAATTTGCTTGCTTTTTATGTTAGGCGTAATAAAGAAACAAATCAAATGTTTCCAATTAAATTCTCTCCTATTTTGTGAATTGGTGGATGTCTGTAGTGTTACACACATATGATGCCATTCTTCTTCTGAGATTGTGATGTTCATTCCTTTTCCCACTTCAATTTTACATAAAAAGTAGTTTTAGCTTGACATTCCATTAAACTATGATAAAGTTTAGAAATAATCCTTAATGTTTTTTGATGATACGCACTAACTATCACTGGATTCTTTTCTTCTAGTGCCTCCCTTTTTACCTTTTTATTGTAATAACCTCTCAGTTGGAGGTATCTAAACAAGTCTTGGTTCCGAAGTGCAAATCTATCCTTCAAATCTTGAAAACCTCTTAGGTCCCCATTTTCAATAACAGTACAAAATGCTGTCATTCCTTTCTTCATCCACTCTTTAAATGTTGAGTCATACATCCCTGGTTTAAATTCATTATCCAAAGCTATCTATCTTAGAACTTTTTGTTTATTCAGTTTAAGTTGTCTGGTAAGAGTGAACCAGGTTTCTAAAGTAAATATCGTTATTGGATCGATTATACTCCTGATATGTCCAGGAAGCGCTTTTTCTCCCAAAAGTGTTTGGATGTGGAAGTCAGAGATATATGTCTCAATCTCTTTCCACCTAGCTATATAGCTGTCCTCACACCAATTAATTAGTGGTCGAAGTTGGGCTGCATAGAAATATATCCTAAAATTTGGAAGTGCCATTCCACCTTTGTCCTTTGGCAACTGTAGTGTAGTGTATCGAATTCTGACCTTCTTTCCTCTCCAAATAAATCTAGATATTAATTTATCCCATTCCGTGAATTGTTTTAATGGTACCTCTATTGGCAGAGATTGAAACGAGTACAATAGCCTTGACAAAATATTCATTTTCACCACATTTATCTTACTACTAAAATCCATTGGGTAGGTGGACCATCTTTCTATGTCCTTTCTTATGTTTTGGTTGATGTGATTATAATTGGCCCCATACAACATTGATATATTATGAGGTATTTGATTGATTTTGAATCCCATTTAATATTATAATTTCGTTTGATTTCTTCTGGAGGACAATTAAATAGGAGGATTTGAGTTTTTGAAATATTCACTTTATATCCTGCATAAAAATTAAATTTAAGTAGGACATTTCTACTGGATTCCAATAGTTTTTTTTTGTTACCCTGCTCCGTCCTGATTCCAAGTATTATATTTAAAGTTTTTATAAAGTTGCTGGCTCTAGCTCACCGGTATTTGAATTATTGATACTAAAATCAAATCTAGATGTTCTCTTTTGTGGATTTCATATACCATGCTTTTGCACACTCTCACTACAGAGGATAATTCTAGCCTGGTTATTTCACCTGTTGCAGAACTTCGACTTGTCGAAAAAGCTTAGAGAAAGTTTTTGTTTCAATTCTAAAAAGTCAATTGGTACCTTAAAATGTGTTCACTCATTGGGTGGCACAATGGCACAGCTGGTCAGAGTCCCGGGTTCGATCCTGACCTCGGGTGCTATCTGTGTGGAGTTTGCACGTTCTCCCGAAACGTCACCCATTCCTTCACTCCAGAGATGCTGCCTGTCCCGCTGAGTTACTCCAGCTCTTTGTGTCTATCTCCCGGTGACTGCCTGGGTTTCCTTCGGGTGCTCCGGTTTCTTCCAAAATCCCAAAGATATGCAGGTTTGTAGGTTGGCCTTTGTAAATTGCCCCTAATGTGTACGGAGTGGATGAGAAAGTGGGATAGCATAGAACTTGTAGGAACGAGTGATCGATGGTCAGCGGGACTCGGTGGGCCGAAGACCCTGTTTTCATGCTGTATCTTTCAACCAATCATGCAATCTAAAATATATTCTTGTAATATTGAACAGCTGAAGTACTATTTCATTCCTTCTCATTTGGATGGATTAAACAGAAAAATCCTCTACCTGACGCAAAGTGCTTGAGTAACTCGGCAGGTCAGGCAGCATCTCTGCAGAGCACAGATCTGTGACATTGTGGGTTGGGAACCCTTCCTCAGACTTCGGACTGAAGAAGGGTATCAACCCAAAATGTCACATATCCACGTTCTCCAGAGATGCTGCCATAATCCGCTGAGTTACTCCAGCACTTTGTGTATTGTTTTGTAAACCAGCATCTGCAGTTCCGTGTATCCAGCTTTCTCAACCTGATTCCACACGATGGCTCCTTCTGTTTTCTATTCCAGTGATTGATCTCCTCGCCCTCTCTTCCTCCTGCATCAGCACTACTATTCCCCTTGCAGTGACATTTACTTGTAATATTTTGTCCAGGTCTAGTGCATCACTAGAGGAACTGAAGTTGTCATCATTTTATTATTTGCGCTGATCCAGCCAATTAATTTCACTGCTGGAACTTGGCCATGCCAAGTATCAAAGGGTACACAGTGAGTAACTATAGGGTGGCACAGCGGTAGAGTTGCTGCCTTACAGAGCCCTACGGTGTTTTTACACGAGTTTTCTCCAAGATCTTCAGTTTCCTCCCACGCTCCAAAGACGCGCAGGTTTGTAGGTTATTTGGCTTGGGGTTGTATACTTGGTATAAGCGTAAATTGCCCCTGGTGTGTGTAGGCTTATGTTAATGTGTGGGGATTGCTGGTCGGTGCGGACTCCGTGGGCCGAAGGGCACTGTATCTCTCAACTAAACAAAATCAGTTGGAAAAGCCTGGAGTTGGGCAGAAAAAGAATTTTGAAGTACGTAGGTAGCGTTTGTTTATTATTGTCAGGTACTGAGATACGGTGGAAAAACATTGTTTTGCATACCGCCCAAGCAAATCGAGCCATATGCGAGCATATCGGGTAGTGCAAAATAGAAAAGAAACAAGCATGCAGAATAAAATGTTACAGCTACAGAGAAAGTGCAACTAAACAAAAAGATGCAAATGCCACACCGAGGTAGACTGGCAGATCTGAAATCCATCTTTAGCACATGAGAGGTCCGTTTGAGACTCTGATAACAGCGGGGAAGAAGTTGTTTCCTGGTGGTATGTGCTTCAAACCTTTCTATCTTGTGCCTGAGGGGGTGAGAGAGAGAACGAATGACTGGGGTGTGAGTGGTACTTGATAATGTTGGCTGCTTTGAAAAGGCAGCATGAAGTCCTAGAGTGATGAAGCGTGGAAACAGGCCCAACTTGCCCACGCCGGCCAACATATACCAGCTACCACCTGCCTGCATTTGGCCCATATCCCTACAAGCCTGTCCTATCCATGTACCTGTTTAACTGTTTCTTAAACACTGGGATAGTCCCTGCTTTAGTTAACTTCTCTGGCAGCTTGTTCCATACACCTACCACACTTTGTGTGAAAAGGTTACCCCTCGGATTCCTATTAAATCTTTTCCCCTTCATCTTAAACTGATGTCCTCTTGTCCTCGATTCAACTACTCTAGGCAAGAGACTCTGTGCATCTACCTGATCTAATCCTCTCATGATTTTGTACACCTCTATACGATCAACCCTCATCCTGCTCTGCTCCAAAGAGTAGAGTCCCAGCCTACTCAACCTCTCCCTGTAGCTCAGACCCTCTTGTCCTGTTATTTCCTTGCTGCAACAAGTTGTTGGGGCTTAATTAGATTCAAGTGTGTCACAGAATACCTGCACAAGCTCGACTGAGGAAGGGACAAAAGAGGTTCATTTCCTTACAGCAGAGACCCTCGGGTTGTACCTGGTCACGAGCTTTTATTCGGATATGGAGCCACAGGGACTAACCTTCATTGTTCTTGAAGTGGGAGAAAGGACAATATTTTTCTTGGAGCATATTGCAACTTTCTCCTTGTACTTTGAACTCGATTGTCCGAGGTGTGTTGGCGAGAATAGTTATGTTGGTGTGGTAACGGAACAGCAAATGGGAAATATAATATTTAGGTGGAGTTGCTGATTCATCAAGATTGTGCAATTCAGCAAATACCATCCAATACCCCACCCACTCAATCTACTGTGAAAGATTGCAGTGTTTGGAATGTGATGGTGTTCCTTTATGAAGACTACGAGAAACTCTTGGGCCTTTGCAGAGTGTTTTGTTGCAGAATTCCGTCTTGTCCTGTCTTCTCATCTTTGTCATCTCGGTTCAGTTTAGTTTATTGTGTGCCGAGTACCGAGGTACAGTGAAAAGCTCCACGGCCAAGCCTCCTTTTTACACTTCTTGGATTTTCAAGGGTGAGCGTCATTATGTAATTTGCTTGCTTGTCTTGAAGAATCCGAAACGGAGAAGGAGCAGGCAAGGAAGGCTTCAATGTAAGGGTGCGTTTGTGATGGGCTTGTTGCAGCAGTGTGGTTTTCAGGCTTGCAAGGAAATTGGCTTCCTGTGATGCATGTTGCCGGCATTCATCTAGATTATTGGGTGCGATGTGGCGCTTTATTTTTCCACACAGGTTTGGTTTAAGTTTAATTGCTTACTTCTGGTTCTTGTGTTTTTTATCCCCCCGAGTGAAAGTAATGCTCAGGGGCACGATAACCGCCCCAGTGGTTTTTCGACTTAACGATGCTGAACGGTGGAGCAGGTTTGGGGGGTTTGCATCTGTCTTACTGTCTCTCGTGTAATTGAACTGCATAATGCGACTTGTTTTTCTTGATTCTTGAAGGAAAAGTTTGTAAATAATCCGGTGACTTTCGTTTTGTGTCTTGTGATAACAGCGAATCGGGCAAGGATGAGTCCATAACCATGAGGTATTTGGACCCACAAGGTTTTTCTTCCTGTTTTAACTTGAATTTGGGAGCAGGTAGCTCTCAACCTATGAAGACAGACGCAAAATGCTGGAGTAACTCTACGGGTCAGGCAGCATCTCTGTTGAAAAGGGATAGGTGATCGGGTCGAGACCCTTCTTCAGAAATGTCACCGATTCCTTTTTTCCAGAGATGCTGCCTGACCCGCTGAGTTACTCCAGCATTTTGTATCTATCTTGAGTGTAAACCAGCATCTGCAGTTGCTTCCTACACATCTCAACATGAGAACTTTGGTTGCAAGGTTCACGCTTCATAACAAAATAGTTTTAAACATCTCTTCCTACTTACTTCAAACTACCGGAGTTGGGTAATATTGCAGTTGCTCAGCTGAATCTGAGTCGGCAGAGTGGTGTTTAGGATCCAGCCTAGAATTTGAAGCCATTATCAAAGCTGACCCTTAAATATCCAGTCAATTTGGATTAGTTTAGTTTAGAGATACAGCGTGGAAACAGGCCCTTTGGCCCACTGAATCTGTGATCACTCATTCATTGGTTCTATCAAACACACTAGGGACAATTTACAACAGCCAATTAACCTCCAAACCTGCACCTCTTTGTAATGTGGGAGGAAATGGAGCACCCGGAGAAAACCTACGTGGTCACAGGGACAACATGCAAACTCTGTACAGACAGCATCCGTGATCAGGATTGAACTCTGGCCTCTGGCACTGGAAGGTTAGCAACTCTACCGCTGCACCATGGTGCTGCCCTGTTATAACATGAGCCTGGCTGTCCAATCATATGGACATTTAAAGCACTTGGGGGACCATTTGGGGAAAGTAAGCGAGAAAAATTATATGGAGGGCGCTTCAAAAATAAAAGAAATAGCAATCAGATTTGTGCATAGAAAGATCTTACAATGTGATGTCAGATCATCTGTTTTGGTAATCCCACATTAAATATTGGTCAGAACATGTGCTTTTCTTGAAAAGAACACAATCATGTTGCTTAAATGCTGCATTAAATTAAGATTCACTCAAGTGACTAATGGAATGCTGGAGTATGTTATTAGTTACTTTCTTCATGCATACTTATTTTTGTAGTGTTTATTGTGCATGCCCTTTTGCCACGCCTGCAGGATCTATAATTAGGTTTATTATTGTCACGTGTACCGACGTACACTGAAAAGCTTTGTTTTACATCCATCTGATCAGATAATACTCTACATAAATATAATCAAGTTCAACTCGAGTACCATAGGTGGAGCAAAGGGGAAGATACAGAATGCAGAATATAGTTCTTAGCCTTGTAGTGTATCAGTTCCACGGACAAAGCCCAATGTCTGCAATGGGGTAGAGGTGACTTATGGAAGGACCGTTCGGAAGCCTGATAACAGGGGAAGAAGCTGTTCGAGAGTCTGGTGGTGTGCACTTTCAATCTTCTGTACCTTCTGCCCAACGAGATCAAGGAGAAGGAATGACTGGGGTGAGACAAGTCTTTGACTATGTTGGCTGCTTTTCCGAGACAGTGTGAAGTGTAGATGGAGTCAATGATGGGGAGTCCGGTCTGTGCGATAGACTGGATACCATCTACACTTGTGGACGTTGGCAAAGCTGTTCCCAAGCCAAGCTGTGATGCAACTCGACAGTATGTTTCTATGATGCCATCACCTCAGGACAACTAACTCTGATCATGTATATATAACGTTTATATAATTAACTGGCAATGCTACCATTTTTAATCAATATCTCTGAAACCACATCAGTAAAACAGATATTATTTGTTTCTTTCCTGTACTCTATTGTGGAACTTGGCCGCGATATTTCTCAATATCACAACTGCTGACTGTGCTGTTATTCCATTCCATCTTGCGCTTTTGTGACTATAGTTTTAGTCAATAAAAATTGCATAAATTCTACCCCATCTAGTGATTATTAAAATTACAAATTGGTTAAATAGTTTTAAATTATTTTGGCGGCACAGTGAAGCAGTAGTAGATTGCGGCCTTGCGGCACCAGAGACCTGAGTTTGATCCTGATTACGGACGCTGTCTGCAGATGCTTGTACATTCTCACTGTGACCGCTTGGGTTTTTCCCGGGTGCTCCGGTTTCCTCCAACATCCCAAAGACCTACAGGTTTGTGGATTACTTGGCATTTCCCCCCCCCCCTCCCCCACCCCGCCTTTATTATTAGTGTTTTATCATTAATGTTTTATTATTATTAATGTTTAGTGTTTTCTGAGTCATTCGTAACTGTCACTATGTCATTTTGTTACTTGTGGGCGGAGCACCAAGGCAAGTTTCTTGTATGTGAATACTTGGCCAATAAACTTATTTACTTACTTTCAGCCTGAAGAAGGGTTTCCAAACCAAAACGTCACCTATTCTTTTTGTCCAGAGATGCTGCCTGCCGCTGAGTTACTCCAGCTTTTTGTGTCTATCTTCAGTATAAACCAGCATCTGCAGTTCTTTTCTACGCATTTTGTCTAGCTCCTATGTATGCTGTGTTTTACCTGTCTTTGTAACTCAAGCGTGGCCATAAGTGCTTATGTTTTAACAGACACTCGAGGTTTTTGTGTATTTAACATAATGAATAAAGACAACGCTAGCATCATTGTAAAAATAAGGAACTGCAGATGCTGGTTTACAAAGTTCAGGCAGCATCTCAGAGGAACATGGCTCGCTGAGCTACCCCAGCACTCTGTGTCTTCCATATATTACCATTGTCACTTAATCACACCAAGGGCAGCACAACTACTTATCAATATCATTATCACAGAGCACTTGTTTCTTGTCACTTTTTGACTTGAACTGTTGAGATATGACAAAGATAGCACAGTTCTTTGAAAGTGCAAGCTGATAAAACTAGGAATGGAATGTCAACAGTATTTAAACTGTTCAGGACGACACAAGTATTTGGAGATCTTGATGCTTTGAACTATCTTAAAAACACTTTGTAGCCAAATACTTTTCTTCCACGGAATTTGGCGTTGATCTATGCTCTCTGGTCTATTGGATTTGGGTGGTTCATTAATCTCGGTTAATTTGGGGAATCTTGTGCAGCTGTGAATTTTGTTTCAGATCTTTGTTTATACAGATTTGATGGTAACTCAACCCTCTCCTCTCCCCTTGCTCCCAACTTGTGTTGTTTTTGTAATGGAGACTGTTGCTTTCACACAGATGTCTGGTGCTCCCTACAGTATCTGAAGTGAGAGCTGTAGCCATTATGCAATAATTGTGTGAGATCAGTTATTTAGTTCCCAATGAGTGAACAGATGGACTTCCCTTCATCTTTGAGTTTCTTTAAAACGTTGGCACTATTTTTGCACTGGCTGGAAATGCTGCTAAAATGCCCAGAAGGCAAGATGATTACGTGTCAATTGGCAATTGATTTCTCCTCTTAAAGGACTACTTGAGGAGATTTGGTATTTCGACAAATACTCCCTTGAGCTTGTGTCGTAGGGAGCATATTGACTGGTTGTATTGTGGCCTGGTTCGGCAACTCGATTGCCCAGTTTACAAAACATGGGTGGAAACTGTCCAGTCCGTCATGAGTCCTGACCTTCCGACCATCGAAGGGCTCTATAAGGGGCGCTGTCTGAAAAAGACAGCCAGCATCATCAAGGACCCACACCACCCTGGCCATGTTCCCATTTCACTCCTGCCATCAGGGAGAAGGTATAGGAATCTGAAAACTATAACATCCAGTTACAGGAACAGTTTCTTCCCAACAACACAGGCTACATACTCCAAGTAAATACAAACTGCCTGGGTTGCACTAGGGACTTTGGGCTTTGCTTTTGCACTACATCGGGGTTTTTTTATTTATTGAACTTCATTTTATTTGTTTATTATATTATCTATTGCGTACAGTGTTTTTCAAATCTACTGTACTGCTACTGCAAGTAAAAATTTAATTGTGCAATTCCAGTACACATGACAATAAAACACTCTTAAAGAAGGGTCTCGACCTGAAACGTCACCCATTCCTTCTCTCCAGAGATACTGCCTGTCCCGCTGAGTTACTCCAGCATTTTGTGTCTATCTTTGGTATTAAACCAGCATCTGCAATTCCTTCCTACAACTCTTGACTCTAGTGTGGGATGACCCAGGTGTGAAGAATGCAGCTCTGCTTGTCATTAAAAATACTTGATGGATCTCATTGGGTTATCGCTGTATCCCACTGGCTCTGGGGCGGCACAGTGGGACGTCGGTAGAGTTCCTACCTTAGAATGTCGGAGACCCAGGTTCGATCCTCACTACACGTGCTGTCTGTATGGAGTTTGTGTGTTCTCCCCATGACCATGGCTTTTCCCCGGGTGCTCCAGTTTCCTCCCACACTTCAAAGACTTGCGTCTCTGCAGGTTAATTGGCTTCTGTAAATTCTAAATTGTCTCTAGCGTGTAGAATAGTCCTAGTGTGGCGCCTTCACGCCCACGTTGATTTTGCATACAGCCTGCCACCGCTGGCAACTCGCCAGCAGTCTCACGAGAAGGTCCAGCCACAAGAGCTAAGTGTCGTTTGTTCTTTGCTTTGTCGTGGGATACAACTGGTGACCCTGTTGCTACACGCAACCTTCCACTTACACACGAAATGTATGATGATAAAAGTGACACGGTGTCAGTCGATGGAGTAAAATTCGACGTCCCAACTCTTTTTACAACCAACGCAAGAGCGTGGTTTTCAATACTAGAGCTCAACAACAACTCCAAGGTCAGTTGCATTAATTGGCCATATCTGCACATGGGTTATGATTGGTGAGAATGTAGGGAAAAGGGGCTTCTGGAATAAATGTGACACATGGGGGGGGGGGGGGGGGGGGGGGGGAAATCAACCCACCAGATAAGAGGCAGGACAAAGCCAGGCAGTCGCCACCTTGTATGACTCGGTGTCTGAGGGGGGAGCTGTGGCGCCTTCACGCCCACATTGGTTTTGCATACAGCCCGTCACCGCTGGCGACTCGCCAGCAGCCTCCCAAGAAGGTCCGGCCACAAGAGCTAAGTGTTGTTTGTTCTTTGCTTTCTGTCGTGGGATTCAGTAGATCCTACACTAGTGTACAGGGTGATCAATGGATGGTGTGGACTCGATGGGCCAAAGGCCTGCTTCCACGTTGTATTCCAAACTCTCTTCCAAAGCCTATTATGGGAGCCACTTTATTTGCTCGACTCAAGTGGTACAAAACCATTGTATGAATGGATAATATAACAATTCTAGGTTTCACACAATATGCTGATATAATTATGTGGATCATTATGTCGACCTGCAGTATGGAAGAGGGCCATGTTGCCCACAGCTCTGATTTTTTCCCCTCCCACTGCCATTTTAACTATCTAATTTTTCTCGTCAAAAGTTACTTCACTGCACCTGTGAACAGTGCTTCCACATTGTTATATGAATCTACAGAGGGTGGTGAATCTGTGGAATTCCTTGTTACAGAAGGCTGTGGAAGCCGTCAATGGATATTATTAAGGCAGAGATAGATAGATTCTTGATTAGTACAGGTGTCAGAGGTTATGGGGAGAATGGAGTTAGGAGGAAGAGGTAGACCAGCCATGATTAAATGGCGGAGTAGACTTGATGGGCCGAATGGCCTAATTCTGCTCCTATCAGTTATTACATGACCCTATGAATCTGTGTTTCTTTTAAAGTTTAAACTTTTTGTTTTTTGTTGGTGTCTACTGTACAATGAAGAATTTAATTGTTCCGTTTCAAGTCATATGACAATAATACACTCTTGACTCTTGTGATCTCTGGCCCTTTTGCCAAAGCTTCAAAAGAGTCTATTTTTAGTTTAGAGAAACCCTGTGGAAACAGGCCCTTCGGCCCAATGAGTCCTTGCTGACCAGCTATCAGCTAGTGCACTAGCGCTATCAGACACTCTAAGGGCAATTTACAGAAGCCAATTAACCTACAAACCCGCACGTCCTTGGCATGTGGGAGGAAACCGGAGCGCCTGGAGGAAACCTGCGAGGTCACAGGAAGAACGTGCAAACTCTGTGCAGACAGCACCGGTAGTCGGGATTGAACCGGGGTCTCTGGCGCAGCATGGCAGCAATGCTACTGCTGAGCCACCTTAGAGCCTTTTGATAAGGTAGGAATTTTGACAAATATTTGAGAGCTGGGTGTGCTCTTCAGACCATGACTGCCAATCAGTTTTGTTTTCTAGTGATGCTGGGTGAATACCTCAACATTGCTTTGTTAATTCTCCTGTGCAGTGTGCCTCCCTGAGAACCTATTGACCTGTGGCTGAATTTGAACTTCATTCATTTATTGAACAACATCTGGACTCGTGTAAATGTTGCAGCATGAGTCATTGCACATAAATGTTAGAATCTGTAATGCGAGTCCTTTCGCTGCATTCCTACAAGTGCACTCCATTTGGTGTTTCCTTAAAAGCACATTTGGGAAATGCTCGAGCTCTTTGAATACAAAATTAAAAGCACCTTGACCCACTTCACAAACCTGCAATGTCCTATTTTTACAGTCATGTAGACGTCCTGGCAGGTACACACTTGACTTTGCCAGTGTCTTGGAACAGCATTGTTTAGTTAATGATTCACACTGCCGGGGAGTGTATTCGATTTTTGAACTCATTTGGCAATTTTGTGTTGTGTATATCAATTCACCATGCTGCTCGTAACATTCCCCCTAGCGTGTACTGGGTTATTCTTAGTAACTGATGCCATCTTTTCCTTGTGGATCCAGTGTTGTTCTATTTGGATTTTGTATACGAGCTGCTTTTATGATTAGTGCTGCGATCTCCTTTCAGATGTAAGCCACTGTGTTGGGTAAAGGGCCTGCCTTGGACCTAATTGGTTCTGTTCACAGTCAGAGGGCATGGAAATGGGCCTCTCACTCAGCTCAATTAGCCCACACACACACCACCAAATACACATTTGCACTAATCCTGGCACGAAGTGCTGGAGTAACTCTGCAGGTCAGGTAGCATCCCTTTTCAGTTTAGTTTAGAGATATTGAAACAACCCCGACGGTCCACCGGGCCCACGCCGACCAGCAAAACCCCGTTACACTAGGGACAATTTACAATCTGTACCAAAGCCAATTAACCTACAACCCTGTATGTCTTTGGAGTGTGGGAGGAAACCGGAGCACCCATGGAATACCCCATGCGGTCACGGGGAGAACGTACAGACTGCACCCGTAGTCAGGATCAAACCCGGATCTGTGGCACTGTAAGGCAGCAACTCCACCGCTGCGCCACTGTGCTGCCCCCTGGAGGCTGCTCGACAGGTGATATTTTGGGCCGGGACTCTTCTTCAGACTGATGCAGCCTGCTGAGTCACTCCAGTACTTTGTGTCGTTTCACCTTTAAACTAGGTGCCGATGCTGCTGGTCTGCACCAGCGAGCCCTTCTTCACGCACCCCATGGCCCTGTTGACTGGGCTGTTGTTGCGGGTCACGTTGTAGCTGCTGGGAGCGGAGCTTTATTTAAGAGGCTGCCACTGACGGGACACGCTCTGTCACAGTGGTCCTCTTTCACCGGCTGCCGTTTCTTCCTGTCGGCCGTCGCTCCCTGCTCCAGCGCCGCCGCCTCCCCCTTCTCCCCTGCAGTCATAGACATCTTTCAAGGTGGAGTATGTGGGCAACTCTGGGGGAGTAGGAGGAGGTGGGGGGAGAGGCCAAGTGGAGAAGGTGACAACCAACAGCAGCTGGTGAGAGGGGAGCGAGCCCCATGGTGACCGAGCGCGTCCTGTCGGTGGCGGCCTGAAGAAAGCGCCGTTCCTGCGGGTTACAACGCGAGCCGCAACAACAGCCGCGTTCAGCCGAGTCGTGCGGTGGCTGAAGAGGGGCTTGTTGGTGCACTTGGCGAGCCTGTGGTGGCATCGGAAATCGGGCCTGTAAGAGGCCTGGGGAGGCATTGGGAGCTGGGGGTGGCGTCGGCAAGACCGTCCGCCAGCACTGGAACCCATTATAACGGGGTCCCTTAAAACGAGAGTTTACTGTAATTATGGAACAAAGAGCTGGTGAGGTTAACCCCGTAAATGATCGTCATGTGTCTATTATTCTGTCCCCTTACCTCAACATGGTCTTAATTATTCTGTTTCATATTGTAGTGATAAAATAGTCAGCGTGTACAAGCCCCACATCCTGCACTATCAGCAGCTGCTGATCTGCACAGTCGGCTAAATTCTACACGTTAAACACCAAAGCATCCTGAGATTTGACAACTTTGACAGTTTCTTTTGTATCTCGTCGTCTGCATTGCAGCTGTGCAAGCTATAAGTAAAAAATTAAATTTAGCACTTTTGAAATTAAGAAATTGATGCCATTTGCCTGTGCACAACACTTCCTCAATGATTATTTTTTGTATTTGGAGAACAGCATTAACCCTTTGTGCCGTGTCACAGACTTGGGCATGTTTGAAGTGTGTCTGGGTGGTCTTTGGTAGACAACTGCAAGGGTCACTTTGACTGACCTGAGAGTTAACTATATCACGAAAGCTAAACCCCCAGTCTGGATCTTCGAAAAAAAAAACCAGATGTGAAGAGTCAAAGGATCAACATCTGCTTTTTGAGAATAAAGTAAAAACAATTCATTGAATTTTCTGTGTAGGAAGGACCTGCAGACTCTGGTTTAAACCGAAGATAGGCACAAAAAGCTGGAGTAACTCAGCAGGTCGGGCAGCGTCTATGGAGAGTAGGAATGGGTGACGTTTTGGGTCGAGACCCTTCTTCAGACTGAAACGATCTGAACTGAACTTTGGTTGAACTTTTTTTCTTCAGTCATTTTTATTTACATAAATCGAAGTTGAGTTTAAAAGCCACGAAACAACGATTGGAATTTTTTGAGGGGTGCTCGCCACCAGTTGCCGTCTGCACGAGAAAATGGCAATTCATCAGATTGACTGCCTGTACATTTGGCCAAACGAATTTTACTCTTCCTGAGCATCTTAACAGATTTTCAGACGGAGACACCCTTCTTGTTCTCCTTTTTAAATTTTCTGTTCTCTCAGATGCACAGGCAAACAGCCACCTGTTCAGCCAACGGCAAAAGAACGTTTTTTTAAATTAAAATATTTTTCTGTTAAGAATTCGACATTTTAATTCTTAGACTATCCATATTGGAGCAGGAACTGGAAATTTGAGCAGGGCAAAGTTTCAATTTGGCAGTATTTTTAGTGGAAATTATGCGATCACCTTCTTGGAAGCTGTGGGTGCGTTTGTGTTTTGGGGTAGGCGTTGATAAGTGGGCAAATTTACCATTTCCTCATTCCTCCCTGCATTTCAGCATGCTGTTTAAATTTAACTGAGCATAACTCTAATGTGGAGATTGTGGTTGCGATCGGGAGTGGAAAGAAACAAAAGGACACAATTGTCCTAGTTACATTCTCCTTGGCCTAGATAGAACAGAACTGCTGTCACATGTGGAGAAACGGCATGGAAGGTCATTTTGGGGAAGTGTTCCTTTCACAATGGTCTGTAGTGCTATAGTCTAGTCGGTTTACATGACACTGTATTAAAGCGGCAAACACCGTTTTGGTTTTTGTAGTGCAGACTACTCCTTGTGTATCAAATGTCATTGTAGATGGCAAGAAAACAAAATTAATTATAGGGCAGTGCAAAACTTGTATTGAGGCTGATCCTTTTCCTTTTGTGTTGGAAGGAACTGAATATGCTGGTTTTTGCCAATTATAGACACAAAATGCTGGAGTAACTCAGCGGGTCAAGCAACATCTCTGGAAAAAAGGAATAGGTGACGTTTCAGGTTGTAAAGAAGGGTCTCGACCCAAAATGTCACCTATTCCTTTTCTCCAGAGATGCTGCCTGACCCGCTGAGTTACTGCAGCATTTTGGGTAAACCTTTTCCTTACTTCACAGTAAATTAAACTATTTAATGTTTATGGCAGTCTGATGTTAATTGCATGTCATAGATTTGTGTGGAAACTCCGGCCCAACTTGTCCACGCCGTCCAACATGCCCCATCTATTCTAGTCCCACCTGCCTGCTTTTGGCCCATATCCTTCTAAACCTATCCTATCCATGTACTTGTCTAAATATTTCTTAAACGTAGCGATAGTACCTGCCTTAACTACCTCTTCTGGCAGCTTGTTCCCTACACCCACCACCCTTTGTGTAAAAAAGAAAGTTACCCCTCAGATTCCCATTAAATCTTTCCCCCCTCACCTTAAACCTATGCCCTCTGGTTCTCGATTTCCCCAACTCTTGGCAAGAGACTCTGTGTGTTTACCCGATCTAATATTCTCATGATTTTGTACACCTCTATAAGACCATCCCTCATCCTCCGTCACTCCAAGGAATAAAGCCCTAGCCTGCTCAACCTCTCCCTATAGCTCAGTACCTTGAGCCCTGGCAACATCCTGGTAAATTTTCTCTTGCTCAAATGTGATGGTGGTGCTTCACTACTAGAAACTGAAGATCTAACATGTTGCCGTGACCAGAAAAAGTGACTTTAAAACAATTTATTTTTTTTACCCTGAATAATTTTGATTTTTGTAAATGGTGTCAGGTGGAAACTCACTTATTCTGAATGCTTCCTTTTAAAGGATATATCTTGATTTATGAGTATTTGATGCTGTAGTGAACACATTGAAATAATCTGGGTAACCACCAAGTGGCTTTCGACCACAGATGTGAGTTTTCTGCCCTGAACTCAAACTGGCCTTAGGAGGTTTTTTTGAATAAGTTCTGGTCTGAACCAACATTAAGCTATCTGTTTGTTTGCTGGCAATATTTATTGCAACTGCTTCAATGCGCAGTGACATTCTTCACTGAAATGGCAAACAATATTCTGGAGGGTTTGGTTGGCACAGTGGTGCAGTGGTAGAATTGCTGCCTTACAGCGCCACAGACGTGGGTTCAGTGGATATTTTTAAGGCAGAGATAGATAGTTTCTTGATTAGTACAGGTGACGGGTTAAGGGGAGAAGGCAGGAGAATGGGGTTAGGAGGGAGAGATAGATCAGCCATGATTGAATGGCGGAGTAGACTTGATGGGCTGAATGGCCTAATTCAACTCCTATCCCTTATGACTTTATGATCCTGACTACGGGTGCTGTCTGTACGGAGTTTGCCCATTCTCCCTGTGACTGCGTAGGTTTTCTCCAGGTGCTCTGGTTTCCTCCAACACTCCAAAGATACACAGGTTTGCAGGATAACTGACCCGTAAATTGTAAATTGTCCCTAGTGTGTAGGATAGTGCTTGTGCATGGGGTGATCGCTGGCCATCGTGGTGGGCTGAAGGGCCTGTTTCCACGCTGTATCTCTAAACTGATTAATATTCTTGCCATATGAAAAACAAAACCAGACCCAATCTTGAGTCAAATATTAATCTCGACAAAGGGTTTTTTCTTGCATGAATGAAGGCAATCATTTTAAATTTAACCATTAATTTTGCTCTTCGTTTTAATTTAGTTTATTGTCATGTGTTCCGAGGTACAGTGAAACACTCTTGTTGCCTGCCTTCCAGTCAGCAGAAAGACGTGATTACAATCGAGCCAACCACAGTGTACACATATACGATAAGGGAAAAACGTTTTGTGAAGATAAAGTCTGATTAAATATAGTCTGATGGTCTCCAATTATGTAGATTGTAGGACAGAAACTCTCTCGAATTGGTGATAGGATGGTTCAGTTGCCTGATTTCAAGTGGGGAAGAAACTCCCTGAATCTGGTATTATTTTGCATAGATTGCATCAAGTTCAAAATTAAACCAGTTTAAGAGGCTGAGGTGATTGTGTTAAAAGTATATAAAATTGAGAGACATGGATGGGGTTGAGAGCAAGAGCCTCTTTACAAATGACAGAGGTGCCTAAAGCTAGTTGGCTTAAGTTAAAGCTGAGAAAGAGGAGGAGTAATAAACTATTAATACACAGCGTAGTTGGTATTCGGAATGAGCTGCCAGAGGAGGTGGCGGAGGCTGGAACAAGAATAACATTTTATGAGTCATGTGAAGAGTGACTTGAATGAGCAGGGCATAGAGGGATATGGAATTAATGCAAAATAAGGCACAAAGTGCTGGAGTAACTCAGCGGGGTCAGGCAGCATCTTTTGAGAACATGGATCGGCAACGCTTCGGGTCAGTACCCTTCTTTAGACCTAACGCGCCACCTATTCACGTTCTCCAGAGATGCTGCCTTACCCGCTGAGTTAAGGGCCTGTCCCACTACGAGCTAATTCAAGAGTTCTCCCGAATTTCCCCTGATTCGAACTCGGAGAATTATGGTAATGGCAGCTCGTAGGTACTCCGGGCTCTCGTGGACATTTTTCAACATGTTGGAAAAAACTTCACGAGCTTACCACGTTTCCCGAGTACCTGCCGTTAGCGTTACGAGCCGCTAAGAGACATCCCGAGCTCCGACGTACCCGCTACGTTCATTCTACGTGCTTACCACGAGTGATTTTAAAAAAAAACAAACTCGGGAGAGCTCTTGAATTACCGCGTACCGTGGGACAGGCCCTTAACTCCAGCATTTTGTGTCCCTTTATGAAAACCAGCATCTGCAGTTCCTTGTGTCTAGAGTTAATGCAGATTAATACAGATTGGCATGATGACCCAGTGGGCTGAGATGCCTGCTTCCATGTTGAACAACTCTCTGTGTAATCACTTCCGAATGAAAACAGGACAAGAGTTTGACAGGATACTGAAGTAAAGGGAAATTCTACTAATCTTCGGTTCAGAATAAATGGCCTGGCTTGTTTAGCTGGAAATAACCTAATGACTGATAAATGTGACATGGGCGAAGAATGTGTCAACTGGCTCAATACTTTAACACCCTGAGAGCTTTTAAAATAGATGATGAGTTGTGCTTTACAATGCAAATCTATGCACAGGCAGGCTTTTGGAAAGTAAGCAGACAGTCAAATTACAACCTCTAGATGGAGACTTGTGAAGTTGTACTTTTTCTGTAATATTATTGATGTAGTGTGAAAGGAATGTTAATATGTCTCTGTAGACTACAAAAATGAGTGACCTATATAGCTCAGTAGGAAATCGGGGGTGGGGGGGGGGGTTATTCATCTCCCCCCTCCTCATTCTGTCACAATAAGGCTGTGTTGCTGCCAGCTATTTTTAAATATCAGTTTCTTTCTTTGAATTTCCTGTGGCCCCTCCCAGTGCATTCCTGTTGTGAACTTTGCACCAGGTTCACGAGGCAGCAAGAATTTCTGCCCTCGGCGTTCCTGCTCCAAACAAACATTGTCAGCTACCACTGAGTACCTGTCTCCTGTGCCAAAGATTAAGCCGAGGTAGGAAGAGATGGAGGACAAAGGAATTTAAAAAAATGTAACGAGGTGCTTATTACACTGCTGTAAATGTGGATTGAACAAGCAAGAATCAAAAAATTGAACGCCTTTGGTCTACAATCCACATTTTTAGTTTGGAGATACAGCGTGGAAACAGGCCCTTCGGCCCACCGAGTCCGCGCTGATCAGCGATCCACGCCCACTTACACTTTCCAACACACACTAGGGACAATTTATAATTATACCAAGCCAATTAACCTACAATCCTGTACGTCTTTGGAGTGTGGGAGGAAACCGGAGATCCCGGAGGAAACCCATGCAGGCCATGGGGAGAATGTACAAACTCTGTACAGGCAAGCACCTGTAGTCAGGATTGAACCCAGATCTCTGGCGCTGTAACTCTACTGCAGCGCAAATGTGCCGCCCCCAATTGGCTATTTAAAAATTGGAAAATCATCCGTTGAGGTTGGAATTGTTTAGTTTACTTTAGAGATACCTGGAAACAAGCTTTTTGGTCCACGCCGTCCATCGATTGCCCATTCACATTAGTCCCATGTTATCCCACTTTCTCATCCACACCCTACACACTAGGGGCAGTAGAGGTTGGATAGGCTGGGACTTGTTTCTTTGGAGCATCAGAGGCTGACGGATGACCATGTTGAAGGAGACAACACCATAAGGGACATGGATAAAGTGAATGCATTGTCTTTGTCCCCCAGAGTAGAGGATAAAACTAATGGGCGAGGTTTAAGGCGAGAGATTTAAGAGGGATCTCTGGCAACTTTTTCACTCGGAAGGTGTCCCTATCTGGAATGAGCTGCTTGAGGAAGCTATAGAAGTTGATATTATTATGATGTTCTCAACAAACATTTAGACGGATAAAAATAAGTGGGACTAACCCAGAAAGCCATCTTGGATGACATGGATATGTTGGGCCAAAGTGTCTGTCTCCATGTAGTATATTGCATTGCTGCATGGTTGAAAGTTCAGAATTTTACTTCAGGAGGCTTTATCAAATGGAGAATGAAAAAGCTGAGCAGATGAGTATGAGCACCTTTCATGAGCCTTAGTTACCCTGCATTTCATGCTCCTGATGTGGCCTCCTTTTCATCGACACGACCAAGCGTAGACTCAGCAACTGTTTCGTCGAACCCTTGACCCCGAATTGCTCCATCTCCCAGTTGCCAACCATTTTAACTCCCCTTCCCATTCCCGCACGGACCTTTCTGTCCCAGGCCTCCTCCATTGCCAGTGATGCCACACAAAAACTAGAGGAACAGTACATCATAGTCCGCTTGAGCAGCTTACAACCCAACGGTACGAGCATTGAATTCTCCAATTTTGGGTAACTACAAACCTACACCCACCCCTCTCACCTCACATTTTTTTTCCCCCTCTTTTTCCTGTGGCCCACCCATTTTTCCCTTTTCTCTTCCCTTCCTTTTCACACTCTTGCTCATCAAGATTCTGCCTAAAAAAAAAATCGACTTCCACTGGCTTTGCAAAAGGAACTTTGAAGACTTGCATCCTTGTATAAGACACATAATCATTTCATGTCTATCTTATCTTCATGTCTTTATCTACAGATAGTGAAGATACTTTTTTTTTGTGGGAGGATCTGTATCTACAATGTTAAGAATTTTCAGAGTCTTGGGTGTCAGGTCACATTACGGATTGGATTAATTTTAAGAGTTAACTTGTTAGTAAAGTGATATTAGATTTTTTTTGGCATTGAAGCTATTTTAGGTTTACAGGGAGTTGATTTGGACTGAAATTATTTTTATTTTGGCAAGCAGCCAGGATCTTTACATTGAAACTCATGGGCAGCATGGTTTCCACTTGCGAATTATTGCAGTGTAATATATTTTTCCTGGAAGGGAACCCTCTGGTAATTCGAGGTATGTCTATGTTTCTTGTGTAAGGTCTTCTGGAGTGCAGTCATGCTGTTAAATGTGCAATCTCAGAGTTGGTGTGACTGAATCCCTGTTGTTCTACAGGATGTACTCCAGTATAATCTCCAGAAATCAGTCAACTAATGCGTATTTGGATACCTACAGCAGTCGTTTTGTATCTTAATTATTTTTTGTGTGAGGTTTCAAGAGACAAGCTGGTCTGATACTAAAACATGTGTTTAATGTCCAGGAGGTCAGTCTGAGTGAATGTAACAAAATTCCATTCCTGTATACATTTTATTTCAAAGGACCGGTGCATCACAGCCCTTGCCTCAGTTGAAAGCATCTACATGAGACATTGCCTCAAGAAGGCAGCATCATTCATTAAGGATCCCCACCATCCGGGCCATGGCCTTCTCGCTCCTACCTTGTCAGGAAAGAGGGACAGAAACCTGATGTCCCATAGAACCAGGTTCAGGAACATCTACTTTCTTGCAACGATAAACTTCTTGAACAAAACTGCAGAACCCTAATCCTATGAGTACTAGGGCTGGTTTCTGTTTTAATGGCCACGTGCCATTCTGGTTCAGAACACGTGGAAAATTTCAGCAGGACCTAACCCACAGTGTGTCAGTCACTCTGTTCCTCAATGGTCATTCTTCTTTTAAGAGGAGATGAGAGCCAGCTCGTTAACAGATGATAGCAAGGCGAGTTTTGAGCTGAGCCCTTGTTTAATGAGAAGGATGAAGTGCTAGAGTAACTCAACGGGTCGGGCAACATCTCTGGGGAACGTGGATAGGTGATGTTTCGGGTTGGGATTCTTCAGGAAGAGGTGACCCTTTCTTTACCAAACTCATTGGGACCTTTCTCTTAGTGTTGCGCATAATCTAGACGAGAGAAAAAAAAACGCTGGAAGAGCTTGTTAGGTCTGGAAGCATCTGCGGAGGAAAAAAGATGGTTGACATTTCGAAGTTGAGACGTGCTAAGAAAGCTCGACTATGCTTTAACTCCCTGACCTATTAATTGTATAGAATAATCACTGCCATGCAGACACTATTTAGCATAGGTGGAGATCGCAATAGGAAGGTTTGCTGTTTTTTCCACCAGCCCTGCATCAGTTCTGCTTTTTCATACGAAGAATACTTGGATTCTAGTTTTCAGTCTGATTTATTAATCAATAACTTATGTGCCTGGCAGCGTTCCTGAAGGTACAATGACATTTAAGTGGAGCTGATCCTAAATGAATTATTATTGTCAGAAAGATGAAAATGCTGTAGATTTTAGCCTAAATCCAGCTACGTTGGATTTCTGGAGAGTATTTGATAAGACATGACAATGGTTTGCCCCTTGGATCCCTGGTGGTTTCTGTGGTGTAGTCCCCTTGTCAGCATTGTACCGAGAGTTGCTGAGTCATCGTGAATTTAGTGCATGTAGCTTGGCCGGGCATTTCAGTCTGATGATGAGGATTGTTCGACCAGGAAATTGCTGCTGCTTTTGGCCACTTGAGCGGTTTGCACTGAACGGTATATTTGAGTTTTGTACATAATTCTTGGTGGCTGCTCTGTTTTTTGAAGTTTCCCTGGATAGATTCCAAGAGACCTCTTTAGAAACTCCTTTTGTTTCACTGTTTCTTCTGTTGAGCTTTGTCTGCAGGTAAGATGATGCCTTTCATTTCCCCTCTGATTGTCTTGGAGACGAGGAAAAATTCCCCGGGTAAAATCCAGGATAATTCTGAAGATTTTCCATGCTATTGCTATAAGTGCGTAACGTCATTGGAATTGAACCTTGCACTTGAACTACACTCACTACAATGGTGTTAGCGCAGCATGTTCTACTTCTGAAAGTCACTTCAGTTGACTTTGAGCAGAAACTAAAGATGTACAGTGAAACCAGAATATTACCGACCTGTTTACAGCGGACTATCTCTTTGAGAACATAGACTGCTAGTTAGTTATTGAAATAATTAATAATATTATTATTGTATAAGTTATTGAAATTGACAAGTTATTGAAATTGGCATGCTGTGATGTAACTGGGGGAAAGACCCTTGTTTTATTTCCAAACTGATTCTTAACCCAGCTCTTATCCTGAAAACATTTTCATCTGGGCTATAACTTTATGGATCTGACACCCTAGGTAGGGTCCTTTGTCCAAATGATGCCTTACCTCATTTGAGTATGTACATTTGTGAATATTAAACATTTGACTTTTCTGGCTGCTTATATATAAATGAATGAACGAAAATCACTAACATTTTTTTTTTCCCCCACAGGTTTGCTTGATTGAGTGCGCCGTGGTATGACGACTACTAACAAGGGAAACAAGGCCTTAAAGGTACAACTGACTTTCCCCAAATATTTTATGCACAAGGTGCTAAATTCCAGTGGAGTAAACCCTGAGACAGATCAAGACCCTGTATTAAAACCAATAGTCAACAATTCAGATTGGATTCAACAATCCTTAGAACCAGTTAATAAATTATAGAAACAAGGAACAGCAGATGCTGGTTTTCACAAAGGGACACAGTGTTGGAGTAACTCAGCGGGTCAGGCAGCATCTCTGGAGAACCTGGATAGGTGCCATTTTTGGTCAGCACCCTTCTTTAGAATCGGGTCTGGTGAACAAAGTAAAGTTGGGTCCATTGAAGGTCTGGGTGAGTCTGAAGTAGGGTCCTGACCCCAGGGGCGGAAATCACCTGTTTTGAGAGGTGGGGGACGATCCCCGCATTTTTTCTAATCCGGATTAAAAAACCCGGTGAGATCTCCGCTTTCCGCGACACAGAGGGGGTGGGACTGATGATCGAGGGTGCTGATTGGACGAGAGAGACGTCGGTCAGCAGGCAGTGTGGGGGGGGGGGGGGGGAACCATGATGATTCAGCACGATGATTGGAGGAGGGAGGTGTCGGTCAAAAAACACTCTTGGCAGCCCTGGACACAGACCTGCGCCTAATCCGCAGCCAGGATCGATCCCTGGTCTCCATCGCTGCTGAACCGCCACTGGACCATCCCCGCCCCCACACGCCCGGGGGTAGCCAGAGATGTCGGGAGTCAGACGGGAGCGGTGCCCCCAGGCCCATAGCCAGCGCAGAGAAGCAGCAATAAATCCAGCTCAACTCTGCCTGTCCCGCCAGGTTAACCTACAGCACTGTCTGAACTTGCGGGGACAACGGCCGAACTTTACAGCCATCGTGGAGAAGCAGTCAGTATCCAGAATCCAACTCCCCGTCAGTACAGGCAGGGCTGTAGGTTAACCCGGCGAGACGGGCAGAGTTGAGCTGGATTTAGCGCTGCTTCTCCGCGCCGGCCATAAGCCTGGGCCGTCGTTCCCTTAATTACCAACCACAGGGCCCATGGCTGAAACCTCCGAAGCCCCGTGTGAGTGTGCGCATGCGCGCGCGGCCGCCAAGAAATTGTGTCCCCCAGTCCCCCCCATGTTTTGATAGCGATTTCCGTGCCTGCCTGACCCAAAGAGTCACCTATCCATGTTCTCCAGAGATGCTGCCTGACACGCTGAGTTACTCCAGCATTTTGTATCCCTTTCCATTAATAAATTAGCTTTGTAAATTTTCTCTACGTTTCATTTCATCCTCGAGTTAAGGAGCTAGAGATAACTAAGATTGAAATGTGGTAAAATTTTGCTGAGATTTTATTTTAAGGACAACCCTGACTTTTCTTTCTTCAAGTTTTTTAATTTTGGTGTGTCTCTTATCCAGGCATATAATGCTGGGTGGCAATATCAGTGGTTTTGGTGGATGTAGAGAAGCTTAAACAGGCTGATTGAGCGTTCAGGCCATAGCAGATGAAATAGAACATTGAAATATCTGAAGACATCAACTTTGGTAGCTGGAGTATTTTAAAGAATGAGAGCTGGGCATCCTCGTATACAAATCATTGAAAGTTATTGAAACTCTGCTTTATTCTCTGAATTAAATTTCTCTGAAGAAGGGCCCTGACCCAAAATGTCACCTATCCATGTTCTCCAAAGATGCTGCCTGACCCGCTAAATAACTCCTCCACTTTGTACCCCTTTGTGAAAACCAGCATCTGTTGTTCCTTGTTCATTGAAAGTTAACCTGATAGCACAGCAAAGGTGAGTTTGCCTTTAAGGCAAGAAGATTTAAGTATACAAATGCAGAGACGTGTCTTTATTTATATAGGGCCCTGGCTAGATTGCTCCTGTAATATTACATGGAGGTCCAAAGAAGACTATATACTTGGGTTGAACATGTGCAGTGAAGATTCACCAGACTGATTGCTGAAATTGGAGTTTTCCCTTTGATAGGTTAAGCAAAATGGGCACACACTCTTGACTTTAGAGCGGTAATCTCAATGAACTGCTTAAAATTTCTTGCAGAGTTTAGCTGGATAGATATAACAATGTTAAGTCTAGTGTGCTGTCTGAAATTAGGGGGGTCACAGTCTGAAAATAAAAATTTAGCCTTTCGGGACTGAGATGAGCAGACATATTTTTCCACAGAGTAATGAATCTTTGGAATTCTCTATCTGGAATACTAATGGAACTCTCTTATTGAGCAAAGTCATGATAGATTTTTGGATATTAAGGGAATCAATGGATAGTCCAGGAGAGTTGAGTAGAGGTAAAAGATTGGCCATCTTCTTGCTGAACAGGCTCGAGAGATTAAAAAGCCTATTTCTGTTTCTCCTGGGTCCTGTTCCTCCCATTTTGCTCTCTTCACATCTTCTCGAATGGTTTCAAGGTCTCTGATACCATCCATCAATTAGTTCCTCATCTAAATCTTAAGGTGGCACAGTGGGGCAGCTGAAGAGTTGTCGCCTTACAGCGGCAGAGACCCGGGTTCAATCCTGACTACGGATGCTGTCTGTACAGAGTTGGTACGTTCTCCCTGTGACCGTGTGGGTTTCCTCTAGGTGCTATGGTTTCCTTCCACATTCCAAATACGTACAGGTTTGTAGGTTAATTGGATTGGGTAAAAAATTGTAGGATAATGTTAATTTATGGGGTGATGCTTTTTGGCGCAGACTCGGTGGGCCGGAGAGCCTGTTTCTGCACTGCATGTCCAAAGTAAATAAGCATATTTTAATACAAGATTTTTAACAGGTTATCACAGTCTCCACTGTACTGCCCTATTTGGCTTCTCTAGGCTATAACGTAACCGCTGCATTCCTAAGAAATCTCGTGTTATAAAAAACGCGCGATAAAGATCATTGTGTCAATAGTGGAAAGGAATTTGAAAACTAGAACATTTCAGATTTGCAATAAGAAGAAAATATTCCTGCACGATTTTAAAAAAAAAGGGTGTTTTCAAGTATATTGTTAGTTTTTCACCTAAAAGTACTGAAGATTGCTTGTTGCTGAGTAACGTTGCATAAATCAATAGAAAGAAGCAATTGCCTGTCAATTTCAATCTCTAATTGTGATTGAAGTCGCAGGTGTTTGATTACTATAGGGAGATCAAATGGCAGCAGTCTTTTTGTCTCCTGTACTGTTTATATCCAAGACAGCTTTTTTTTTTCCTGCTTGTCAATGTCCAAAGTTACTTTTCAGTGGAAATCACATTTTCAAAAATTTTGCCTGCATAATGCAAATAGTGTTCCCTCATTCATCACTCGCATTTATATTGTTTAAAATAATGTTTAAATGTAATTTGGACAATTACGTGGTTGGGAAGGATTTACAGTGATAGGGGCCAGGCGTGTGCAAATGAAACTATCTTGGTCGGTATGGATGAGTGGGACGGAAGGGCTTGTTTTGTGCTGTATGACTCTGACTCTATAATCCAACTCGTGCTATGGAAATATATGCTATAGCAAAACTACCTCTGACTAAAGTTGGTAGTGGGGGGGATTTGATGCCTGTAATACAATATCATATGAATGTTGACTATATCTGTGTGTTCTTCCGTCTGTTGTTTTGGTGGAAATATTTCAAATGATGCCTGCTTTAAGTATCAGTCAAAGGAACGCCATATAAAGCTCAAAGATCTGTCTGCTAATCTCACTGATAGTTTCCAGTTTTTCTTTGGAAAGTGTATTTGGTGGAACATTGGTCGGTTTGATCCTAAAGTGAAACTTCACTGCATTTTTCGAAAATTACTCATTAGTACTGTTTTTATGAAGTTACAATTAGTCATTCTCTTTATTAGGAGCCTATGGTCTGAGCTGAGTAATAGGCAGAGATTTTTTTTTTCTGGCGTCATACGGAGGAAGTTGATTCAATATCGGAATGCTTCTGCAGAAACTCAGGATGGGGTGTGTGATTAAAATCAGAGCCTGTGTTTTGTGTAGAGGGATTTCCATTGTATTGCTGGCTAACATGCCCAATACAAAGTTAATTGATGGTGTTTTACTAGTGGGAACTTATGTCTTGAGGGGAATATTTTTAACATGTAGTCCTCATCTGGAGTCTGAAGAAGGGTTCTGACCCGAAACGTCACCCCCATCCCTTCTCTCCAGAGATGCTGCCTGACCCTCTGAGTTAGGATAGTTTAGCGCAGAAAACAGGCCCTTCGACCCGCCAGGTCCTCACCAACCAGTGATCCCTGCACACCATCATTATCCTACACACACTAGGGACCATTTTACATTTATACCAAGCCAATTAACCTACAAATCTGTACATCTTTGGAGTATGGGAGGAAACCGAATATCTCAGAGAAAACCCACGCAGGTCACAGGGGAGAACATACAAACTCCGTACAGACAGCACCCGTAGTTGAGATTAACGCGGGTCTCTGGAGCGGTAAGGCAGTAGCTCTGCCGCTGCGCTACCTTGCCGCCCCTCCGGCCCTTGGTGTCTATCTTCGGCATAAACTAGCACCTGCTGTTCCTTTCTACACACTCCTCACCGTTTGTTGCTCAAAACGATGTGAATCCGGTGCAGGGGGCGAGATTAGTTTATCTTGGCATCATGTTGGGCACCGACATTGTGGGACTAAGAGCCTGATCCTGTTCTACGTTTACCTGAGTACAATCCATAAAAAGCATTAATCACTCCTGAATTTTGACAATACTTCAAGTGGAGTCACTTCAACTCGAGTCTCAATTTTGGCATATCACAAATCAAATTATAACCATATAACAATTACAGCACGGAAACAGGCCCTCTTGGCCCTTCCAGTCCGTGCCGACCATTTGTTTTCCCCTAGTCCCATCTAGCACTCAGACCGTACCCCTCCATTCCCTTCCCGTCCATATACCTATCCACTTTACTTTTAAATGTTAAAATCGATCCTGCCTCCACCACTTCTGCTGGAAGCTCATTCCACACAGCCACCACCCTCTGAGTAAAGAAGTTCCCCCTCACGTTACCCCTAAACTTCTGTCCCTTAATTCTCATGTCATGCCCTCTTGTTTGAATCTTCCCTACCCTCAATGGGAAAAGCTTATCCACATCAACTCTGTCTATCCCTTTCATCATTTTAAAGACCTCAATCATTATGTGTTTTTTTTTGTTTTTGTTTATTTTTGTTAGAAGTACAATAGTCTGGTACTTAAGTACCTAATACATAAATACATATTTTCATTCTTGTACAACCATACTTTTGGTTCAATAATAAAAGAACAGTGAGAGAAAAAAGAAATAAAGAGTGTCGGAATAGATAGACAAGCGAGTAGAAACAGAAAGCAAAAGAAATAAAGGACAGAGATGAGAAGTTAAAAGATTGAAAGAAAAGGAGAAAATAAAGAAAAGAGAGAATAGGAGAGATCTACCTATCTCGTATTTTTGCCTATCCGTCACCCAGTTCTAAACCATTTAATTTCTAAGGTTATGTTATGTTGCACCATATTCTTGTAAAAAGTTGATAAAAGGAGACCAAATCTTTAAGAAATGGTCTACTTTGCCTAGTAGGAGGAATCTCATTTCTTCAAGATGTAGCGTTTCAGACATGCATGAGATCTACATTTTGAATGTTGGCATAGGTGCGTTTTTCCAAAATTTAAGTATAAGTTTTTTTGCTGTTATTAGACCGTAATTAAGAAAAGCTTCTTGGAATATAGTTAGTTTACTTCCCTCTTCCATTGATCCAAAGATAATCAATTCTGTATTGGTGTTCAATTTTGTGTTAAATAGTTTTGTAAAAATTCCAAAAATTTCATTCCAAAATTTATACAGTTTTGTACAAGACACAAAGGAATGTGCTATAGTGGCATTTTGAGTTAGACATTTGTCGCAGATGGGGGAAACATTTGAAAATATTTTATTCAGTCTTGTTTTCAAATAATATAATCTATGTAAAATTTTAAATTAAATTAGGTTATGTCTTACATTCATTGAACATTTGTTTGCATATAATAAATTTTTATCCCATCTATCATTCGGAATTTTTATCAATAACTCTTGTTCCCAGTCTCTTCTAATTGTCTCTGTCGTTGGTGTTTCTATATTTAAAATTATATTATATATGTAAGATATTAAATTGCTTGATTCTGCCTTTCTATTCATTCCTTCCTCCAATAAATCTGGGGTTAAAGTTTGATATCCTTGTATATACTTTTTCAAATAATCTTGAATTTGAAGGTATTTGAAATATTGATTACTTTTCAAATTATATTTTAGTTGTAGTTGTTGGAATGATAAAGTTCCCATTTCATACTTATCTCCCATCGTTTTAATTCCTATTCTTTCCCAATGGATAAACGTTTTATCAATAATGGATGGTTTGAATGAGGGATTATTAGCTATTGGAGAAAGAAGTGATAATTTTCTTAATTTTAAAGTTAATTTTATTTATTCCAAATTCGTATTATACTATGAATAATTGGATTCTTCTTGTATATTATATTGTTCAGTTTTATCGGGGAAAGAAGGATCGCTCCTATATTATAAGGGAAACAATCCTCTTTCTCCATTCTTATCCAATCTACCTGTTGGGCAGAAACAATTTATGTTAATTGCGCAGTTAATACAATTAAAAATTTTACACAGATTATACTACTCAAAAACTAAATTAAATAAATTTTTCTCCAACGTCTCACCAATTTGTGATAAAGTAGTTTCAAGAAGCTACTATAGTGCACTCATTCAACTTTTGTATAAAATTTCAAAGGTTTTGGACCGAAATCTTTGAAATCTTCACAAAACTGTTTAAAATAAAAATGACACCAAAGCCAGAATGGATTATTTTCGGAATGACAGAAGGTAGTTCGGAATTAAATGTGTATCAAAAGAATCTATTCGATTACGGCTTAATAATAGGAATAAAGCTAATCTTAAAATTCTGGAAACATGCTCCTATACCAACATTAAATATGTGGATTTCAACTATGTTTGAAACACTACATCTGGAAGATATGAGACTCCGCCCGGCAGGAAAATCAGATCGTTTCTATCAGACGTGGTCTGCATTTATAGAATTGCTACAAAGATAGGGTGCAGGAGTATCTCGGGCCTTAGTAAAGGGGGATGGAAAACTATCGAGTTGGTAAATTCCTTTTGCGTGATATATATAATATAGTAATTGGCTTATTTTTCTCTCTCGTTCTTCTTTTTCTTTTCTAGGGTCTATCTCTTAATCCCCTTTCTCTAACACTTTGACCAAGGGGTTTTTTTTTTCTCGCCTTTGGCACGCTCTTTCACTTTCATAACTCTTTTCACTTACTTCACTTTCTTTGTTTCTATTCTCTTTCTTTAAAAGCCATAAAACTATGGGGTACAATGATTATAACAATATATATGTGATGTACACTGATGTATTTACCTCTATTAAATGAAAATATTAAAAAAAAAACAAATCAACTTAATTGTCCACAAATTTAACTAGCTTATTTTGGTTTAACCATTCAATATTCTAAAAGGTAGTGAAGTTGACTTGGTAGAATTAATGTTGTTTCAGGTTTTGCAGTAACACAACAATCTTGAATTGGTGGGTAAAATGTAATCACTTTTGCCATGGATGATAGAAATATAAAATGTATAAATATCCCAAAGATGTGTGGGCTTGTAGGTTAATTGGCCTCTGTAAATCACACAGATATACTCAGCATTCATATTGTACTACAAGCATCAGGCCTCCTCAGCCTACTGTAGTCATAGAGGTAGTTCTGCTAGAATGCATGTTTCCATTACACAATTAGATAAAGTCAGCAAGTTATACGTGTGTTGAGATTGGATGGGAAAGTGGGATAACATAGAACTAGTGCGAATGGGTGATCTATGGCTGATGTGGAGTTGTGGGCCAAAGGTCCTGTTTCCATGCTTTCGATCGATTGAAAAAATGTGGAATGCTTTTTTGGAGAGGGCCTGAGCAGGAAGCATTCATTTTGGAAGACCAAGGCGATTGATTATTGCAGGGGGACAAAATGTGGTAGAGGTGTGTGTCGACCTACAAACTGTTCCCACCAACTGCACTTCAACAGGACGATCTCAGTCTATTTTTCCAACTATCAGACTTGGTGACCTTCAAAGTTCAGGTCATCTTGAACAGACATCATAATACAACATTAGTTGCATTATGTTCCTTATTTTTAGTCTCTAAAGCAATTGAAAGTTTCATTGTGATCATGACTATTTCCTGGTGGTTTTATGTCATTCTGTGACTTTGACCAATACTTTGTTACACCCTTGTGCTTCAGGTGCAATCGGGGTGCAAAGTGGCATAATTGCCTTTTTAGTGGAGCATTGACAGGGGAGCTTAGAAGAAGTTGTAAAGGGGACACGAGGAACTGCAGATACAGGTAGACAAAAAAAAAACACAAAGTGCTGGAATAACTGCAGGTCAGGCAACATCCCTGGAGAACATAGTAAGTGACGTTTCTGGTCGGCACCCATCTTAAGTTTGATTGTGGTGGGAGAGAGGACGCTGGAAGAGAGATGGGGGCAGGACAAAGCCTGGCAAGTAATATGTGGATGCAGGTGAAGGGGGGGGAGTGATTCCGCAGAAAGATGGTTAGGCAAAGGTCAGATGAAAAGACAACATCGAGTCCTATTTTATCCAATTTTCTCTTACAACCATCTAGTACTGATCAAGTCTTTTTGTTATGGAAGAGGAAGGGATTAGTAGCTTTTCATGATTTGTTTTTGGAGGGTTGATTTATGTCTTTCAAACAACTCTCCGATAAATATAACTTGCCCAATTCACACTTTTTTAGATATTTACAAATTAGACATTTTTTGAAGGCTGCTCTACCCCTTTTTCCGCTACCACATCAAACCAAAATTTTGGAAACATTTTTACAGTTGAACCCGTATCAGAAAGGATTAATAACAACTATTTTATGAGTTGATTTTGAAATTACAAATAGATATATTTGATAAAATTAAGAATGACAGGGAAAGAACTACAAACTTCTTTATCTATAGAGAAATGGGAGAGGATTCTTCAATTAGTCAATACCTCTTCAATGTTTGCAAGACACACTTTGATATAATTCAAGGTGGTTCATAGAGCTCATATGTCAAAAGATAAGTTGGTTCATTTTTATGGTGATATAAATCCTACCTGTGACAGATGTAACTCTGAAGTGGCCTCACTGACCCATATGTTCTGGTCCTGTCCACTTTTGGAAAAATATTGGAAAGAAATTGTTGATACAATTTCTGTAGTCTTAGGTATTGATTTACAACCTCATCCTATTACTGCAATATTTGGACTACCAATGTTAGATTTTATTCATTTGTCCCGCTCCGCCCATCAGTTGATTGCTTTTACCACGTTAATCGCCAGAAGATCGATTTTATTTAAATGGAAAGACTCCAACCCTCTGACCACACTCCAGTGGTGTTCTGAAACGATATCATGTTTAAATTTAGAAAAAATTAGGAGTGACTCTGTTGAACCCTTGGTTAAATTTGATAAGACTTGGGGAAAATGTATTGAACACTTTCATACAATATAAATTGCTCTCTCTTTAACCGTTATAAAAACTATTTTACCTTTATAGGGTGGAACGGACTTGACTTAAATTGTTGAAACTTTTAGTTCAGATTCTGTTTTGCTTTGCTTAGTTTTAATTTTTTAATTTTATTTTAATTCTTATTTTATTATTATTAATTATTTTTTTTTTTTTTAGTTTAGGGGGGGTTTTGTTTTTTCCTTTTTTCCTTTTTTGTCTTATTTTTGTGGGGTTTTTTCTACATTTATAAGTTTTCTTTTAAAGATTTAACTATATTTACATAGAGGTCTATATTCAATGTGTATTTTGACACTGGTCTCATATCAGGTTATACCTGTAATTAATGTAATCCTGATCCCTATGTATCAATATCATTGTTATGTTTATCATTATTCTGTTTGCTCTTTTAATGTTTTATTTTCGTTTTTTTGGGGGAAAAAACAATAAAAAGATTTTAAAAGAAAGAAAGAAAGAAAAGACAACATGTGCGAGACAAGGATAGAAGAGGTGAGAATTGTGAAACCTGAGCAAGGAATATAAAGGGGAGAAATGGGTGTGAAACCAGGTGGGACAAATGGAAGAGGGGTATGGGAATGGTCGCTATCATGAGGAAGGCTAAATGGATTTGGTTTGTTTCTGGTGGTGGAGAGAAGATAAAAAGAGGACTTGGGTATTTTGATACTCAAAATAATGGAATGCACATAGGGCGAGTTTGGCATCCTTGCAACTTCCCTCAAACCTACACTGCTCCAATCCCAGAACCACTCTTCCAAATGGATACACCAGAATTTCTCAGTCTTCTCTCTGCAGCTGAACAAAATCTTTGAGGGTCTTTGTGTACAATCGTTACACACGTCAATGGTGCAAGGACAATAGGACCGGGACATTTAGTCCTTCAGGTCATCTTTGACACTTACCGTGTGGTGACTCATCTGTTACCTTATTCCATGTATCTGCCTTTCTTCTATTATTGGGTGAACAAAAATGTGTCCATCACTTTGAAAATTGATAATGGTCCAGCACGTTGTCTGGAAGAATCGTACAAAGTTCAATTCTTACTCCGTGTAGAAGTAGAGACACTCCCCCACTTGTGCAATTGGCTACTTACGTAAACTCAAGTTAGATAAACTAAAGGGCCTGTCTCACTTACGTGTCCTTGGCACGCAAATTACGCAACCTCGTGGTCGCGTTGAGCCGCGACGGTCCCGCGAAGGAAGCGCGCGATTTCGTGTGTATGCACAGCCGTCTGGAGCACGTGACGTAATTTGAAGATGGACACAAAGCTGGAGTAACTTAGCGTGACCGGCAGCATCTCTGGGGAGAAGCAATGGGTGACATTTCGTGTCGAGACTCTTCTTCAGTCAGAAAAGAAGGGTCTTGACCCGAAACGTCACCCATTGCTGCTCTCCAGAGATGCTGCCGGTCCCGCTGAGTTACTCCTGCATTTTGTGTCCATCTTCAATTTTCTTGGCCCCGCTCTGGGAGTAGAAGTGGGGGCGGATTTGGACCGCAACGGCCGTGAGCCTCAGGCCGAGCTTGGGCTATCGTTTGCCTGCTTCTGCTGCTGTTGGAGGCGAGATGTTGCGTCGTGCCAGGGACTTGGGCCTGTCCCAATTTGGCCATCAGTTACACGACAGGCCGTTGGTGCGCCAAGATTTTGTTCACTACAAAAATTTCGCAGTAACAACTACATCCCCTCCGAGCGCTTCTCAACGCCACCACGAGTCGCATAATTTGCGTGCCAGCACGCAGGCCCTTTACACAGTTCTGTATTCAGTCTTTAGTGCAATCACAATTTCCACATACGTACAATTTTTACATACAGACAGCAATTGGCAATGCCCAATGTTTGAGTGTCATACAGCATTGTGAACTCTATTTATGCCTCTAATTTCATATACGGTGCCCTGACAGCATTCTTAGAGCACCATCTCCAGAATCCTCCACATCTTTCCTGTATTGCAGCAACAAAACTGTTCCAAATGCAACCAAACTTGGAGTGAAGGGCCTGTCCCACAGTTAATTCAAGAGCGATTCGATCGGAGAATTACAGGCCTCTTGTAGGTACTCGGACATAGGAGCGCTGAGCTCCGAACTCGCTACTGCGCTCTTGGGTATCGTGTGGGATGCATCATGAATTTCTGACTCTTGTATTCAATGCCCCTAGTAATGAAGTCAAGCATACCATGGGCCTTCTTTACCACCCTATCTACTTGTGCTTCTGTATTTCTCTGTTTCTATGTGCTGCCACCTTCAGTGAGCTATGGACATGGACTCCAAGATCCCTCTGCACATCAATGCTGGTAATGGTCTCTGCCAGCAAGCTCTCGGTGGAGCGCTTGTAAGGAATCATGCAATTTTTCAGCTTCATTGGTTTACTGTAAACATGCATCCTCACTTCTGATAGTTCTCAGAAACTCCAGATGGCAGTCTTGTTTACCATTTGCCATGGAACCAATCATCTTGGTTCAATTATGCACACGCCTTCACAAGGCTATAATTTCATTTGCGTTTTTGCAACATTCGATCAAAGGGTATGAATTGGTGTAGGAAGGAAGTGTAGAGATGCTGGTTTAAACCGAAGATAGACACAAAAGCTGGAGTAATTCTGTGGGTCAGACAGCATCTCTGGAGAAAAGGAGCGGCAGAAAAATAAATGACTCGGACTACATAATTGTGCACTGACATATTAAACCATAAACCATTCTGGGGATTAATGACTAAACTGTTTCATCATCTCTAGCCAACTAAAGCTACTTATGCCAATAGGAAACTATTCTTGATTGTGCAAGATTAAATCAAATCTTGCTCTGTTTGTTTACTTTTTACGGCATTTACGAGGATCCGTGTGGCACCTGTAAGGCCTGCAGTCATAGCCAATAGTTAACTGCCCTGGAGATGTAAGTATTGAGCCAAAGTTTAGAATTGCGCATCCTGTGGTGAAAATACTTCTATACTGCTCTTGTTTGAGTAAAGTTGATCGGGAGCGATGGTGGTGGTGATGATGATTAAGGAACATAGCGTCAGAACCCACGTTTGATCCTGGCTATGGGTGCTGTCTGTACGGAGTTTGTACGTTCTCCCTGAGATCACGTGGGTTTTCTCCAGGTGCTCTGGTTTCCTGCCACACTCAAAGACGTATAGGTGTGTAGCAGTGATGTGCGGTGAGGTCAATGGCTGGGGAGGCACTGGCTAGTATCAGTGGCCCGGCCCTCCCTGTATTAATCACCGCATCTCCCCGAGGAGAGAGAGAGAGAGAGGGGTGGAGCCGTGGCTGGAAGGGAGGAATAGAGTAGAGAAGAGAGAGAAGAGAGAGAGAGAGAGAGAAGGGAGAGAGATTTAGAGAAGAGAGAGAGGGGAGAGACCTCTTGTCTCTTCATGTATTTGCAGCAGAGCTGCGCAAATTTTGCGATTTTTACTATAAAAAATGATTAGATTCATATAGAAATGACATTTATAACACAGATCAGTGGAAATATCTTTATATTTATTTTATTATTATTTTTCTTTACTTAACAGCTATTTTCATTGGGAGTATGACAGGTGAGGCTCTGCACATCCCTGGTGTGTAGGTCAATTGGCTTCTGTAAAATAGTAAATTGTCGCTTTGTGTAGGATAGTGCTAGTGTAGGGGGATCGCTGGTCGGCGCAGACTTGGGCCGAAGGGTCTGTTTCCGCGCTGTATCTCTAAAGTCTGAAGAACAACAAAAGATGTTTTAAGTAGGGATAATATGTGACGTGGGGAGGCTAAATTTGTTGCTGTTAGCATCAGGTTGCTACCCTTGGTTGTCTTGTATAGAGGTAATGAGTTAGCGATGTATATTTGGACCAACCTTGGCAAATAACTGCAGCACATTTTGCAGATGTCCACTGTAGACACTATGCACGAGCAGTGAAGGGGATGATTAGTTAGTGTGGTGAGTGGGATAGCAATCAAGTCTTGGTCGTTCTCCAACCTGCTCTAGTATCACTGTATGTATGTGGTTATTCCATTGAATTTCTGGTCAGTAGTAACCCCACATAGTCAATTCAGTTGTTGGTCGTGCTTCCAAGCCACCTCTGGTGGTTGGTGTTGGTCCCCAGCCAGAGGGCATTCTTGGCTCTTGATGCTTTCAGAGGTCTTTCCAAGTGTTTCTCAGCTGAGAGGAGCGCTGATCCATCAGCTGATGGAGGAAGGTCACTGGTAAATAGGATGAGTTTCTTGCCCAAGTGTGACCTGATCTGGAGTCGATGTTGAGGACTACAAAGAATATAGACCCACTGCTGCTTGACCATCTCTGGTGGATCCTCCAGGATATATATTGGGGCATTATGATGGAGGAACCTACCACATTATTTGCAACATGTGCATTCAAGGGGTGGCACAGCGATAGAGATGCTGCCATACAGCGCCAGAGACCCACGTTCGATCCTGACTGCAGGTGCCGTCTGTACGGTGTTTGTACGTTCTCCCTGTGACCGCGTGGGTTTTCTCCGGGTGCTCTGGTTTCTTCCCACTTTCCAAAGACTTCCAGGTTTGTAGGTAAATTGGCTTCTGTAAATTGTCCCTCACTAGTATACGGGGGATCGCTGTTCCGTGCGGTCTCTGTGGGCCGAAGGATCTGTTCCCACACTGTATCTGTAAAACTAAAACTGAAGATAACTAAACTTCTAAGAGTCTTATCAGTATGTTCAGTTGTTGCTTCATTTAATTTGTAGGACAGCTTTCCCAATTTGGACACCTGTCAGTAGAAGATTATAGACAATAGGTGCAGGAGTAGGCCATTCGGCCCTTCGAGCCAGCACCGCCATTCAATGTGATCATAGCTGATCATCCCCAATCAGTACCCCGTTCCTGCCTTCTCCCCATATCCCCTTGACTCCACTATTTTTAAGAGCCCTATCTTGCTCTCTCCTGAAAGCATCCAGAGAACCTACCTCCACCGCCCTCTGAGGCAGAGAATTCCACAGACTCACCACCCTCTGTGAGAAAAAATGTTTCCTCGTCTCCGTTCTAAATGGCTTACTCCTTATTCTTAAACTGTGGCCCCTGGTTCTGGACTCCCCCAACATCGGGAACATGTTTCCTGCTTCTAGCCTGTCCAAGCCCTTAACAATCTTATATGTTTCATTGAGATTCCCCCTCATCCTTCTAAACTCGAGAGTGTACAAGCCCAGCTGCTCCATTCTCTCAGCATATGACAGTCCCGCCATCCCGGGAATTAACCTTGTAAACCTACGCTGCACTCCCTCAATAGCAAGAATATAGAAGAAGATTATAATGAGTTATTTATTTCGCTAAACATTTCACTGTCTCTCTCTCTGTCTCTCTCTCTGTCTCTCTCTCTGTCTCTCTCTCTGTCTCTCTCTCTGTCTCTCTCTCTGTCTCTCTCTCTGTCTCTCTCTCTGTCTCTCTCTCTGTCTCTCTCTCTGTCTCTCTCTCTCTCTCTGTCTCTCTCTCTGTCTCTCTCTCTGTCTCTCTCTCTGTCTCTCTCTCTGTCTCTCTCTCTGTCTCTCTCTCTGTCTCTCTCTCTGTCTCTCTCTCTGTCTCTCTCTCTCTTCTGTCTCTCTCTCTGTCTCTCTCTCTGTCTCTCTCTCTGTCTCTCTCTCTCTGTCTCTCTCTCTGTCTCTCTCTCTGGTCTCTCTCTCTGTCTCTCTCTCTGTCTCTCTCTCTGTCTCTCTCTCTGTCTCTCTCTCTGTCTCTCTCTCGCTGTCTCTCTCTCGCTGTCTCTCTCGCTGTCTCTCTCGCTGTCTCTCTCGCTGTCTCTCTCGCTGTCTCTCTCGCTGTCTCTCTCGCTGTCTCTCTCGCTGTCTCTCTCTCGCTGTCTCTCTCTCGCTGTCTCTCTCTCGCTGTCTCTCTCTCGCTGTCTCTCTCTCGCTGTCTCTCTCTCGCTGTCTCTCTCTCGCTGTCTCTCTCTCGCTGTCTCTCTCTCGCTGTCTCTCTCTCGCTGTCTCTCTCTCGCTGTCTCTCTCTCGCTGTCTCTCTCTCGCTGTCTCTCTCTCGCTGTCTCTCTCTCGCTGTCTCTCTCTCGCTGTCTCTCTCTCGCTGTCTCTCTCTCGCTGTCTCTCTCTCGCTGTCTCTCTCTCGCTGTCTCTCTCTCGCTGTCTCTCTCTCGCTGTCTCTCTCTCGCTGTCTCTCTCTCGCTGTCTCTCTCTCTCGCTGTCTCTCTCTCGCTGTCTCTCTCTCTCGCTGTCTCTCTCTCTCGCTGTCTCTCTCTCGCTGTCTCTCTCTCTCTCTGTCTCTCTCTCTCGCTGTCTCTCTCTCTCGCTGTCTCTCTCTCGCTGTCTCTCTCTCTCGCTGTCTCTCTCTCTCGCTGTCTCTCTCTCTCGCTGTCTCTCTCTCTCGCTGTCTCTCTCTCTCGCTGTCTCTCTCTCTCGCTGTCTCTCTCTCTCGCTGTCTCTCTCTCTCGCTGTCTCTCTCTCTCGCTGTCTCTCTCTCTCGCTGTCTCTCTCTCTCGCTGTCTCTCTCTCTCTGTCTCTCTCTCTCGCTGTCTCTCTCTCTCGCTGTCTCTCTCTCTCGCTGTCTCTCTCTCTCGCTGTCTCTCTCTCTCGCTGTCTCTCTCTCGCTGTCTCTCTCTCTCGCTGTCTCTCTCTCTCGCTGTCTCTCTCTCTCGCTGTCTCTCTCTCTCGCTCTCTCGCTGTCTCTCTCTCTCGCTCTCTCTCTCTTGTCTCTCTCTCGCTGTCTCTCTCTCTCGCTGTCTCTCTCTCTCGCTGTCTCTCTCTCTCGCTGTCTCTCTCTCTCGCTGTCTCTCTCTCTCGCTGTCTCTCTCTCTCGCTGTCTCTCTCTCTCGCTGTCTCTCTCTCTCGCTGTCTCTCTCTCTCGCTGTCTCTCTCTCTCGCTGTCTCTCTCTCTCGCTGTCTCTCTCTCTCGCTCTCTCTCTCTCGCTGTCTCTCTCTCTCGCTGTCTCTCTCTCTCGCTGTCTCTCTCTCTCGCTGTCTCTCTCTCTCGCTGTCTCTCTCTCTCTCGCTGTCTCTCTCTCTCGCTGTCTCTCTCTCTCGCTGTCTCTCTCTCTCGCTGTCTCTCTCTCTCGCTGTCTCTCTCTCTCGCTGTCTCTCTCTCTCTCGCTGTCTCTCTCTCTCTCTCGCTGTCTCTCTCTCTCGCTGTCTCTCTCTCTCTCGCTGTCTCTCTCTCTCGCTGGCTCTCGCTGTCTCTCTCTCTCTCTCGCTGTCTCTCTCTCTCGCTGTCTCTCTCTCTCTCGCTGTCTCTCTCTCTCGCTGTCTCTCTCTCTCGCTGTCTCTCTCTCTCATCGCTGTCTCTCTCTCTCTCGCTGTCCTCTCTCTCTCTCGCTGTCTCTCTCTCTCTCTCGCTGTCTCTCTCTCCTCTCGCTGTCTCTCTCTCTCTCTCGCTGTCTCTCTCTCTCTCTCGCTGTCTCTCTCTCTCTCGCTGTCTCTCTCTCTCTCGCTGTCTCTCTCTCTCTCTCGCTGTCTCTCTCTCTCGCTGTCTCTCTCTCTCGCTGTCTCTCTCTCTCTCTCGCTGTCTCTCTCTCTCGCTGTCTCTCTCTCTCTCTCGCTGTCTCTCTCTCTCTCAGCTGTCTCTCTCTCTCTCTCGCTGTCTCTCTCTCTCGCTGTCTCTCTCTCTCTCTCGCTGTCTCTCTCTCTCTCTCGCTGTCTCTCTCTCTCTCTCGCTGTCTCTCTCTCTCTCTCGCTGTCTCTCTCTCTCTCTCGCTGTCTCTCTCTCTCTCTCGCTGTCTCTCTCTCTCTCTCGCTGTCTCTCTCTCTCTCGCTGTCTCTCTCTCTCTCTCGCTGTCTCTCTCTCTCTCTCGCTGTCTCTCTCTCTCTCTCGCTGTCTCTCTCTCTCTCTCGCTGTCTCTCTCTCTCTCTCGCTGTCTCTCTCTCTCTCTCGCTGTCTCTCTCTCTCTCTCGCTGTCTCTCTCTCTCTCTCGCTGTCTCTCTCTCTCTCTCTCGCTGTCTCTCTCTCTCTCTCGCTGTCTCTCTCTCTCTCTCGCTGTCTCTCTCTCTCTCTCGCTGTCTCTCTCTCTCTCTCGCTGTCTCTCTCTCTCTCTCGCTGTCTCTCTCTCTCTCTCGCTGTCTCTCTCTCTCTCTCGCTGTCTCTCTCTCTCTCTCGCTGTCTCTCTCTCT